>VZRS01012080.1:0-53787 GCA_013398055.1 Ifrita kowaldi | reverse complement strand
ATGTGGGGGGGGGGTGGGGGGGGTGTGTGAATTTTAATTTGAGCTCTTTCTGCTGTTGTGAATCCTCTGCATGAGTTACAAAGTGAAAAAATTATTTCTTGCTGCTGAAGCAACACCTAAAGATGTGAACTCTGTCTCCTAGTTACCATCTTTTTTCCTCATTACATGTTTTTCAGGTTCTGCATCCTATAAAAAAATTCCACTACTTAGTGCATAATATAAAATCCCAATATTTTGCCTCGTTTCCATGTCACAGTCAAATTTACTGCTGTCATTTGGCAAAATGCAGCATGTGCTGATTAGCATTAAGGAATAGGAAAAGTCCAAGCGTGGTGTAACTGCTGTGCTATTAACGTGTTATTAAACAAATTAAATCTTTAAATCATGCAGATTCACTGGAATTCCCTTTGATCAATGCCAGCATTAGGAAGTTGCTTTTCTTATTGCTGTACATTGGAACACCTTCCTGACATAAATACCCCGAGGACTGGAAATGGGCATTAAATCTGCTCTCAGATCTGGAATTTCAGATGAACCGTGGTTAAAGTAGGCCAGGTTTAAATGAGCTTCACATTCCCTTTTATTGCTTCACTCATGCTACTTCCATTCTGTGGAAATCTTTTAATAAATTATTTCCAGTATATCAAAAGAGAGCTGCTCAAAAGTGCAGGATTCATTTCGGGAGAAACTGAGTGTGTACCTTTCCTGGAAATATCTTTTAGGGGGTAGAGAGCAGAAATGTCTTTCTGGAGTCAACCTGATTTTTCACAGGTAGATAAAACACCATTTTAGCTACGATTAAATTTGCTATTTAGAAAATAAAAACAAAGGAAACCAAGGAACCTTTTTGATTTTGCTTCATAACCTAAGTATTAAAGCACCTGTGCTCATATGCACTGAAATATTTATCAAACTGTCTGTCACAAGGTGCTCTTTCCTACCTGCAGCATGCAATCACTAAAGATAAACAATAACGTCATATTCATTAGTGGCAGGAGTTTTTTCTGAAGTTTTCTTTTTATTTCTGGTTCCTTCCCCACACTTTAAACCATATTATTGTGGCTTGTAATCACACTGAACTATAAAAATATAGACCATTTTTAAATAAATTGATTTTTTTTAAAAAAGGCCCACAGACTAGAAACCTCTAATTTTCTGATAATGAAAACTTGACATTACAATTAGAAAGTGTGTGTTTTCTATCAGGTGCCACTGCAATATCTGACTTTCTTTTCCTCCTTGACTCAATCTGCATTTTAAGATAAAATGAGAGTGTGACAGCTGCAGAAGAACTTCGAGTTGCTTCCTGTCCTGATGGATCCAGACTGACAAGGATGTGCTGCCTGGATGACAGCCACGAGGAGGGATTCCAGGGATGTTCTGAAGCAGGGCTTTAGTAAGTAAGACCATACTGTGTGTAGGTAGACTTAAAAAAATAAATAAATAAAAAAAATCTCTAATGACCCCCAGGGTTTTAACTTGTGACCAAATGAATAAAATCTAAAAGAATATATAACAATTGAGCAGCAAAATCAGCGTCAGCTAAGTACTAAGACATTGTTTTCATTGTGAGGTCTTTTCATCCTTCCCAGTGAAATCTGGATTAGGAAGAATTCTTTCCTCTCACAGCAGGAGTGCTGTCTGAGAATGATGGTCCTACAAGGTGGCATTGTAAAGGTCTGTACACAGCAGGGAAAGCTGCATAAAAAGTGTTTTAAGAGGTCTTTTATTATCTGCCTCTTCTTCCAGGAAAGAGTTGCTATTTATCCCTGTGGCTTGATAAGGAATTCAGTTTGGGAGCTGTATTTCACTGCTGATCACCGGACTCACAGCTATACCTTTTTTCCAGCTGGCAGGGAAACATTTAAAACATGAGCACTGAAGTAATTGCTCTTGCAGCTTTTTCTGCTTTAGAGTTTCCAGATTTTCTGTGCCAACTTGACTCCTTTCTGCTTGTTTGAGGGCACTGAGGAACTTTCCATCAGAGTCTGAACTGGGCAGCTCTGGTACAATAATAAATCCTGGACTTCTTTCTGAAACTTCCTAAATGGATTAAATCCTTTTTTGCCAGTTTTGCATGTTCAGGCTCAGCATGACTCTGCAAACGGCTCTGCTGTGTGAAGACCAGGCAGTTCAGTGGTTTGAGTTGACAGTGATGAATTGAGACCTCCAGACATACCTCAGTGAGCTTTCCTTTCAGAAAATGGATATTTCACAGCGCAGGAGCCCAACACCCTTCCTGTGACTGAGTCAGTTCACCTCCTCATGCTGCAGGCCCCTCATACTCCTGTCAGGCAGAAGCAGTGAGTTTTCCTTTCAAGGAAATGACTGAGTTGAGATTGGGATCCTTAAAAATACATCACTAAGATAATTCTTTCTGCGTTCCACTGCGGAGTGGGATAATCCTTTTCTTCAGGACTGCTGTCTATCATTTTTGATATGTGCTTTCTGGAGACAGCTTGTTACAGGCATTGAAAATATCCAAAAAAACCCACAGCCCATTCCTGAAATACTCTGTAAAACTGTTCACCACTGCTACAGCAACAACAACAACAAAAGCGATTCCATTTCTTAGACTGGCCTTTTTTTTTTTTTTTGCAATATATGTCTCCTCTAGTCAAAAACACAGTTTGGACTCATACTATTCAGAAATCCCTGAATTAAAACAATATATCTGTGTCTTTCTATCAGGCTGCAGGACGTGCTAATGCCACCTTTGCTTTGGAGGGCTGTAACTTCAGTGTTTGGCTCTAGTGCAGCTTGAATAAGGTCCATGATTAACTCTTATTGTTGAATGTATTCACTGTGCTAAAAGCTTTGCTTGCAGAAGTTCAGCAAATATTAGCTTTTCTGGAGAGGCCCTACAGTAAACATTCGAGCTGCTGGAGTAGTGTGTACATCCATCAGATGCTTCTCTTTCCAATTAAAAACACTTTAGAGCTTCCTTTGTGAAAAAGACACTCTGTGCAGTGCAAGGGAAGGGCCAAGAATAATTGCCATTCACCCTGTGGAGAGCACATCAGCTGCTCCAAGGAACAGAAAACCAAAAAAAGCATCACAGACAGGAGTGTTCCCGCCAACTTGTGAGGAAAGAAAAGCCCTGGGGGAAGCTGACATTCAGCTCTGTGCCGGGAGCACTGACTTTCAACAGCAGCTTGGTAAAGTGACTCCAATCCACTGTGAATGGCTGGAGGGCAACCATAAAATACCAGGTAGGAGCTCTTGCAGAGTTAGCCAGGACAGAATGGGGGTGATTCAGGTTGATTTGGGTTGATGGGAAGAAACTGAAGGCAAAATAGGATGCCAGTGACGGTCTGAAGCAGGTATTTGGCCTCCTGAGTGAACTCGGGAGGGCATCGCTTCTTCCACAGCCCCATGGCTATTAATGATGATTCCAAAAGTTTGCTCCTCTGTCCTGGTGTTTGCCATCTTTGACCTGCACACACACACCTGATATCAACACTGGCCTCTCAGGATTCCCCCTCCCCTGGCTGATAAGTGACCCGAACTGCATGAACACAGCAGAAAAATCTGACTACACATCAGCCTCTTTACAAATATCTGCAGCCCTCAGGGCCCATTGAGGTTCTCCTCCAAAAGCAGCTGCACCTCTCGAGGCCACCCCTGGCACCAGGCATCGATAGGTTGGTGACATTTTGGCACGCATGGAACATTTAAGAAATACACTGTAAGCTCTTGTGGCAATCTTTGTACCCCGTGCTAACTTCAGGTGTATTAAATAGTTGAGTATTCACCACCAACCCACCTGTTCTTACTAATTCAATATTTTACATACCTAAATTTACTGGCAAGAGCTCGATAATCTATCGACTTGATCTCACATTTATCTGAGTGATCTCTGACTACACCACCCCGAACTGCTTTGTCCAGAGTGTGTCCCACCCTTGGCAACACCCCCTTACCCTGAGAGGTGGCCCAGAGAGCGGCTCTCCATAGGGATGGGTGTGCCCAGGGACCCCGGGGTCATGGATCTGCCAGGACAGCCCTGGGAGGGACCAGGACAAGGAGTTTGTTCCTCGGCAGTCCTTGTTTGGAGCCCCACCTCCACTGTGAATTCCTGAGCTCCACTGGATGGCTTGGCCTCTGAAGGCTGGATTTGGGCTCCTCCTCCCGCCATCCCCTCTTGGAGCTGCCTGGGGACATGCAGAGGAGCTTTATCACATCTGAACATATCACCAAATGACATCACCTCTAAAACATGTGGGAGAAAAGGACCCCTGTTCATGGGGCTCCAGTGACAGGGACTCTAAACCCACAGCGATTTATTTATGCAGAACGCCACCTTTGGAAGGCTTTTATTTACTCTCTTCTCCCCTAAACTGAGCAGTTTATGGAGTGAGGTAAGATTAGCTGCCTACAGCCTTTTGCTTCAGCTTTCACTAGCCCAGATGTAAGTGTACCCTTCAAACATCCTGCTGGCACCTTGACCAACAAATGTACATGGGAATGGTAACACGTAGAAAGAAACGTCATTTACAGTTGGAATAGCCTAAATAAAAGAGGGAGTGGCTGAAGGTGAGTTGTCAAGCCAATTAGTCCAGTAGCATATCTCCAGGAGTCACAATTAACATCTCTCTGTTATCAGTTGTAGCATTTCAGCTAGTTTTGGGGTTTTTTTTGATTCTCTTGCCTATTGGGATGCAAAATTTGGTTTCAGGAGGAATGTGACACAAGCCTGTTGTTTAAAGCCCTTGAGATGACCCCTGTGCAGAAATCCACTGACAGGGACTATCTCAGGGACGGTTTGAAGGATGAGGGAAAGAATCTGTGCTAGGAGCTTTGATAAAACTGTTGAGGACTTAAAGTAATAAATAAACTTGGAAATCTGAAACTCTTAGCTACTTCCAATATTTTTAAGTCACTAAATTGGGTAGTCCTGTTGTTGGCATATTTATATTTTGGATAAAAACACATTTACTGATTAATCTTTTCACTGCAGACTTAACTGAAGCCACAGTGGAGGTGGAACAAGATGGTCTTTAAGTTCCCTTCCTACCCAAATCCTTCTGGGATTCTGTGACTGTATCAATAGTCACAGATGGCTCTTTCTTGCAATGTAAAGTTGTTTTCCACACATTTCTAGTTAGGCTGTACCAAGAAGGTTGTTAATAGTGTAGAATCATTTCAACATGTGAATACAAAAGGAAAAAAAAGAAAAAGAAAAAAAAGCAAAAAAAGAAAAAGCTGAAAGGAATGGAAACATTTTCTAGGATAGGAGGCAAGAGACACATAGGATAGTCAAAATCTCTTCCTAAAAGCAGTAGAAAGTTATGACATAATCAGAATAATGTTAAATCACTGAGGAGAGGTCTTGAAACAAAACACATGACCAAAGATATTTTAAAAAATCATCTACTGATTTTTTTTTTCTGTGATTAGCTAATTTTAACAAATCTCAATCTTCTTTGCAAGAGATCCAATATGGGATACTGCTTGCTGATTTTGGCCTTCACGCTCGCTCCCAGCGTTCTCTGTTGCGTATGTGAATTACCAAAATAAATGTTCTGCCTTATCTGCTGACAGTGCTCCATAAAAATGCAGCTGTGTTATCAGTGCAGTTATTAGGGACATGAATTGTGTCTCCCTGAATGAGCTGCACGCATTATTTTCCAAGTATGCGTGAACAGGGTGCCAGATCCTTGGCAGTTTTGCAGGGCTGGACAACTTGTCTGTGGGAAGAGGGAACAGAACCTCGTGCTGACAAGAGAGGAGATGCTGGGAGCCAATTACTGCAAGCCAGGTGAACTCTGTGAAAAACCCTCGTTCCTGTTTGGTTTGGGTGGTTTTTTGGTTGTTTGTTTTTCTCATTAAGCATTACTGGGTTTCTTTCCCCTCTAAAACTACAACAAGTGGGGTTCTCTGCCCTGTTTATGCTGCAGAGACACGACACCAGATGGGGCACCCAAGCCCAGAGCCGGGGGAAAGTCTGTTCCAGATGGCAAAGTGAAATATTGCTAAATATGCCTGCAAGGTATTTGAGCACAGCGTGACAGACAGCCAGAACAAACAGGGATGGGGGAAAAGCAGGATAAACAACAGCTGAGGAAAGGCTGCCTTTTCGTGGATGCTCCAGCCTTGCTCCAGCCTGTGTCTAAGGAGGAGCATGGAGGCGCTGGTTAGAGCAGGGAACAAGACAAAGAGGTTGTAAGGCTGCTCTGGAGATGGGCACTGCAGCTCAGTTCCAACTGGAACAGTCCCACCATCAGGCTCTTCTTTAAAAAACATGGAAATTTGGTTAGAACAGCTTTGGGGATTTTGGTTTTTAGGGAAGGCAGCACATTTCTAGAGAGATTGCCCTTGGTGTTGCTAAAAGCATTCTTTCACTGAGTTACCTCTCTGAATCATTTTGGCTCTGGTTGTGCAATGAGCATAGGTTATGAGGAAGGCCCAGAAAACATCAAGATCTGTCTCCTTTCAGATGCATCCCCTTGGATTCAGATGGATTCCCTGTGCCCAGCCCTTGCAAAGCTTGTTAATTTCTGGGAAGAGCTATACCCTTGACAATTTTCAGTTCTTTGTTTGAGCTTTTCTGGTTTTCAGTGCCTTGATGCTTCAGCAAGGCTTCTGTACTGACTTCTTCCCTGGTGTGTTTCCAACAAGTGGTAGAAAATCCCAGGTCTCTCATCCTTTAGAAGAGGATATTAAGCATGGAAAAGAGTGTATGAGTTGTGAAATTCCTAAGCCCAGATTAGAACTGTGTTGTTTTAACAAATCGTTGACTGAAAAAAATCAAGAAAGTTTATTATTAAAGGAAAAAAAGTCCAAGGGCTGAACTAAAAGATGATTTTTCACTCTTTTCATAGAGCAATAGTAAAATACAGAATCATAGAAACATGGAATAGTTTGTGTTTGAAGGGACCCTAAAGTCCATCCCGTCCCACCCCCTGCCATGGGCAGGGACACCTTCCACTATCCCAGGTTGCTCCAACTCCCGTCCAGCCTGGCCTTGGACACTTCCAGGGGTCCAGGGGCAGCCACAGCTTCTCTCGGCACCCTGTGCCAGGACCTGACATCTAGACAGTTTTATTGCCAGTATTTTAGGGGTTATGGAATCTTTTAAAGGAAATAATTTATTTCTATAGGAAAATAATTTCACACCACCCTTTGTCTAACTGCTTTTCTATTACAAGTCTCTTTCTCCAAAGTGAGGCTTGTTTTTCCTTTATTCAAGGTAAAGTCCACCACCTTCAGTGAACGGATTGGAGGAAGGGTTGGGGAAAAGTGGTGCTGTGTCATCAGGTACTGTGTGACACGGGACAGCCCTGACAGCAGAGCCACAGGGAAGAGGGACCGTGTCACAGCTTTAGATATTGTCCTGTTTTCATAAAAGCCTCTCTGAGGCTTTCAGAGAATGCACAGGAGCATTGGCTGCTTTGGGAGATAAATTTTCTCATCTACCTGAGGGAAGGAATGCCACCATCCCCACCCTGAGTGCATGAAGTCATAGGCATTCAGTTTTTTGGGAGAGCAGTGTTGCTGTCAGCAGCTGTGCTGCCGTGTAGTGAAAGATTAATGTGATCCATGAGAAAAAGACAAGGAATATAACACAACCCAGAGGCAAGAATGCTTGTGATGCTGTGCTGGTCTTCACTCTGAGACTGTTTCTGTAGTTTTTATTAAACTTTGATTAACTGGCAGTGCATTCTAAAGACCACACCAAGCTGCTCAGCTTTCTGGAGGGCACAGTGTTTCTAAAGCTCTCTGAAAGCAGAGATCCAGGCTCACTGGGGATGCTCAGAAACAAACTGGGAAGCAGTGGGAGTTGGTTATTGCCTAACCTTGGGGTTAGTTAGGAGAGACTCTGCAGGACTCTGCTCCAGACTTCAGCAAAGCAGAATTTATAAAGTAATGTTGGGTGCCACAGAGTGGTGGAGAGTGTTGGAGTTGGAATGGGAGCAATAACAGGGCTGGGGGGTGGAAAAACAAAGGCAGCTAATTTCCAGGATAGAAGGATTATGGCATAATGCCGTTTTGGAAATTACAGCTTGGACTGTCCAAATTCTCCACCAATACTTGGATCCAAATATTACAGAGAGCCCTTGAGGTTAAATCCAGATGAAAAAACCACGTGACCTAAAGAGATGCAGCTCCCATGCTAAGACTAGAATTTCCAAATTTCCACGAAGTCCTTTAGGTTTAATCCAGGAATTGTTACTAGTTCTTTCACAGTGACAGGAACATTTACAATTCCACCATTTTCTCTGCTTTTGTTCACCCCTGTCACCTGTTCCTCGGGGTCCTGAGGTCAGTGGGAGCAGTTTCCTGAGGATAAGGGAGAGGTGGGGGCGCAGCAAGCAGTCCCAAGGCTTTCCCAAGCCCAGCACGTTGATATTTGGGACTTCCTCCTGTTCCTGCTGAGTCTGCTTGAGATCACTCTTGTACCAGTGCCAAGGTGTGCTGCCTGCTCCTCATGCCCCAAGTTTACTACCTATTTTACATATTTTATGCATGAAACCATTTGTGATTTATCTTTACAGGCCCCGGACCATGGAACCACGCTGTGCTCCGACTTGAAGTCATCAGCTTGTCTCTTGTGTTGGCATTTTTGGGAGCCTTTGTAACATTCCCGTTTGGTTTGGTCATAGGTTTTATCAAGGTGGGTTTTAATACTGACCTTTGTAGTTGCGGGAGATTTGCTGACCACCTAAATAATGTTTTGTTTTCACAGTCTAATCATGTCGATGTCCTTCTTGTAGGATTGTTAACAGCTCATCCTGGAGAAATAATGACCTCTTAGAAGGCACACAGGACACAATGCTTTGGGAATTAATTGCCATTCCCACCACACCAGTCAAATCAGGGGTACAGACACAGCTTAGAATTTCTGCTCAGTAGTAAATACGTGGAGTACAAATGTACCCAAGTGTTGGTAGGACTTACCCTAAACATTTCCAAGAGGAAAAAATACCTGACATCAAATATAATAGCTAAATAAAATACAGCTAAAACTGTGTCTATAGTTTAGTTGCTTGCAAATTTTGATCAATAATATGAGGTCAGATCAGAGCTATTTAAACTTTTTTTCCAAATTACCCAACATGACAAAACCCGTGGTGAATTACAGACAAAATGGCACGGAGTACTTCAGATCTTTGACTATAAAAGTGGCTTTTAATGTAATGTGTTAAATCGATCAATATTAAATATGAGAATGATTTATGCAATGACAACAGTTAAAAGAGCACAGCTCTGCCACTCTGGGATGGCTGTCTAAGCCCTATAGTGTACATAAATTCTGTTTTGGTTCATTCCATACCATTTGCACAGGACATTTTAAACGGGAAGAAGGCAATCCACAGTATTCCATACTCTCCTTTTTCCTGCTCTTGCACTCTGGCCAGCACTGTAGGGATTTGGAGGTGCACAGGGATTTTTTTCATCCCCACAGAAAGGAAAAGCTGTAGGAATATCTCACACTTAACCTTTCATAATAGGAAATATAGACATGTGCTTGACTTCATGGAGAAATGTCTGCTCCTTTCTCCAAACACAAAGCTCTGGATCTGATTCACAGGAAGGCTGGAGATACAAGGCCACTGTTTAAAAGATGGGGACACCCTCGGTGTTTAGAGGTTTTTCTTGTATTCTGAAGATGAGCAGAAATTCTTGAAAAAGTCCAGAAGAATTAATGGGAGCAGACCAGAGGTTATCTCATTACCTTGGGGGCCAGGAAGGGAGGATTTGAAACAGCAGTGCAGATGCTGATTAATGTAAGAGGTTAATAAAGGGCAGGATACACAGAATTATCTCATAATAAGGGCATTCAGCTTAAGGAATTAAAAGCCTCAATAAGAAAATTATTCACAATTATTAACATTCACTGATTCTGATGAATATGCAGCTTTGTTTTAAAGTGCCTGGAAAAACAAGAAACTCTCGTTTCAAAGAAAAATTAATTAGACTTAATAAAAATAAAAGGCTGAGGATGCATGGTCAGCCACCTGCTAATATTTGCTTTGTTCATGGAAAAATATTTTGTTAGACTTTTGCTTTATTTTTATTATTATTTTTTAATAATTCTTATCATTTTTCCTAATTTGTCACCCTCGCACAGGTCTTCCACTTTCTGAAATGAATTGAAATCCATGAGTTAAAGAAAGCCAATGGAAAGATGTAGACAAGATTGCAAAGATGTTCATAAGGAAGCAAACTGCTAAAATTACCTATAACAACCACATTTTAATTTATTAAACCCATTCCAGCCTTGGAGGCATTTTAATCTTCTCATTGATCTTTGGATGCAGTAAATGCTGTCTCCCATGTGGTGGCCAGAACAGTTAATCCCATCATTTCTTCCACCTGGAGCATTTCGCTGCTGCGACCACATAACAAGGCGTAGGAAGAGGGGGAATGGCCTCAAGTTGTGCCAAGGGAAGCTGGATATGAGGAAAAATTTCTTCACTGATGATCAAGCACTGGACTAAGCTGCCCAGGGCAGTGGTGGAGTCTCCATCCCTGAAGTGCTCAAAAAACAAGTGGCTGTGGCAATCTGGGGCATGGTTTAGTGGCAGGGTGGGTTTTAGCCAAAGGTTTGATGGCCTTTGAAGTCTTTCCCAGCCTCAATGATTCCATGAATCCATGATTCAGAGACCTGACCGTAAGCAGTGGTCCAGCACGCACTCCTGCTGAACGTGCCCATGCGTGGATGGTAACTTCCAGGAAAGCTGTTCTCCAGAAGGGAAAGAAAGAACAGACACACCTTGGAGCGAGGAAATTACGTCAATCTGGCTTTTGTCCCCCAGATTCTACATCTTTATTCAAATATACAAACAAAAAAACTTTCATAATGTCATCTGCAGACTGAGAGGAACTGATTGTTTTCCAGATTGTGGTGTTCAGATGAGACTGTACATTCTTAGCTCTTGGGAAATTCAAGTTACAGCTCAGAAGTCCAGCTACATGCCCCACCTGCAGATCTGAAGACATTTAGAATTAGCAATGGAGTCTGTTGTTTGTTCCTAGTATTCCTGGTAATAACTTCTAATGAAATCATCTGTATGCTATCCATAACATTAATTTATGAAAAAATCCTATGGACCACACATGGAACTGCTCAAAGTGTGCAGAAATGGTGTTCAAAATACGGTCCTGGCACTATTAGGTTAATGGTTGGATTCATCTTAGAGGTCTTTCCCAGCTTAAATGTTTCCATGATTCTATGATACCTGCAAATGAACCTCTAGAATTATTCTTTTGTAATATCCCAAGCTGTGATTTGTTTATTGAGCAGCTTCACTAGTGTCACTGCATCCTTTCCCTTATCCTCATATCTTGAATTTTGAATCTGAGAATGAGAAATAAGTGGGTTCTTAGAGGAGAGGAATGGTGGTGGATGAGACAGCTCCGAAGCCAACTACATGAGTAAATTAAAGGAGGAAAAACTTCCTTTCTAAGGTGTGCTCACTGAAGGCACTCATCAGGTAGGACTGGATCCTGCTGAAGCAGCTTCTCACTGATTTCAATGTAACCAGCTTTTCTTTAATTAGTTTTTATTTATTTCAGGATAATAAAAACTAACATATGCAACAATTTTAAAGAATTCTTCTCCTTTTAATGCATTAAAGTGGAAGCAGAGTTCCTTTGCATAATTGCATTAGTAAACAGATTAATTTACATTTTAATTTACATTAGCAGTGTAATTGGGATTCCAAAGTGTAATATACAGGAAGGAATGAAAGCAGGAACAAAGTCCCGCAGCTACTAAAGGATGGAGATGCCAGACTCCAATTAAGACATTCTTTTGTCAAGTCTTATCTCTGAGGTTTGCAAGATTAACTTGAAACAAAATGGCTGGCTTTTATCTCCCCTGTTGCTGGTTTTAATTCCACAACTTAAAAGGATTCCTTTGGAGATTTACGTGAGGAAGGCAATTTCTTCCACTGTGTCTTTCCAGTACCACTGGCCCTATTTTAGGACAAATGGTGTAGCTAAAAGGAATATTAATTCTGCCTCAGTGCCCCTTGCTCTTGCCTCAGAGAGGTTTCCTTTATAAAGCTTTATTTCTGAGTGCAGTTTGTTTACTCTGAGGTTACACGCTGAGTAACACATCCCACAGGGGTGGTTATATTCTGTGACAAGTAAATACATTGGTGTCCTGCAACGCTGCAATTACTTGTGCAAAAATGAGTGGCCAGTTCCCATTTTGGGAAGCTTGAAGTCACTATTTGTAATAGAACATGAGGCATTTGAGCCAGCAGAGTGCCCTGGGGCCAATGGGATCCTGGGGACAGCATTCCCAGCAGGTCAGGGAGGGATCCTGCCCCTCTGGCCAGCCTGGGAGCACCTCTGNCCAGAGCTGTGTGCACACAATGCTGTGCCCTGTGCTCTGGGATGGCCCTGCTGGAGCTGGGAGGTGGCACCAGATGAGGCACTGGGGGCCCTTCCAGCCTGACCCATTTTGAGATTCTGATTCTCCCTCTGAGTTCATGCATCAAAAGGAGCCCTGGTGAAGTTAATCAGATTCTACTCCAGGGGAGTAGAATCTGAAAAAAAAGAAAAATCCAGCTCAATAGCTCATTAAAGGTGGGAAATTCCTGGTTTTCCACACAAAACCCCAAATTTGACAGGTGCCCAGAGCACACAGAACAAGTGACTCAGTAACACGGCTGAACCCGAACAGAGCCTGGAGATCCAGAATTCTGTGTTAAACAGAGAGCACTGCACACTTTGGAGCCATTCTGGCTTTTTAATTCAGTAACAGAACCTGGATGGGCATCTGGGTGAATTATTCCTTATAGGCAGCAATCAGTCCAAGTAAAACAGTCAGGCCTCAGATGGCTTATTTGGAGCTATTTTTAATCTGGGGATTTTAGCAGATTTACTCCAGACTTGGTGGTCAAATCTAGTCAGAAAAAAATAGGTGAAGAAACCCATACACAGATTTCTATAGAGCTGCAGGCTGACTTGTGACTTGTGCAGTGTCCTGGTTTTGACCAAGTGTCATCCTAAATGGTCCAGAGGGCATTTGAAAATCCTCCTGGCAGAAAGTATTATGGAAATCCTGATCGAAGAAGTCTTGTTGTGACCTCCAGCAACTAGGTAGGCTTAAACAAAAAACATGGAATTAAAACGAGAGTCCAAAGTATGGCTACAAATCTGGGAATGATATTCTATTTGGCACTTTCGGTGTCCAATCTTTCGAATTTAATAAAGCGTTGACTTCACATGGCAGTCCCAGAACTGTCCTATAGTGAATATTTTAATCAGTGCTGAGCTTCCCTGTTTCAAGCTCACTGACTGCTCCTTCAGTAGAACTGTTAAACATGATAAACAGATATCTCCTAATCAAATTTCTTAATTTCCTAATCTAATTTCTTAATAGAGTTCATTGCCATCCTACCTTGTTGCTTTTCCAGCATTGTACATTTACACTAATTTTCTCATATTCTCTGATTTATATTAATCTGATGAGTGTTTCTTCATGGTAATTGCTTTCATCACACCTTTCTGAAAGTCCACATTCCACAGGATCTGCTTGGAAGGGGAGGGTGTGGGGGGGTTAGTAAATAAGGCTTCACGCATATAATGATGTTCAGTAGTTATTCACATTTTCTCTTCCGCTACAGAATCAAATAAAGCATTTGAGAATTTCATTATCTGAAACAGTTTGACAGAGAACTTCTGGAAGAGAGTTACTCTGATATCAAAGTCAGTTATCACAAGATACTAGAACTGACCAGCAAAACCAAGCACGTTAAGTAAGGATTCAAGTGCCCTGGTGCCATAATCCAACATTATCTGGAAATTGCTTTCTTCCACTGGGCGTAAAAGAGTCATTTTATAGTGCACTGCAGGATTGAGGTTTTCATTTATTTAGCCTTTAGGAACAACTTTAGGTGGATGAGCTTTCTAATAAGGTTTAAGACATGCCTGGCTTTGTAACATTTGCTTTATCTTAAAAATATGCTTTAAAGGGACAAGCCAAGCAGCAAACTCTCTCTGGTGCCTCACTCAAACTGCTGAGTGAAGTCTCTTTGTTTTATGAAGGAGGATAATCCTAATTCCAGACATAAGTGGATTGTTTTTCCCTAGCCTTAAGTATCTATTAATACCTAGCAAATTCAGTTTGGAGACTAAAAAGAGTCTTCCAGTGATCAACATAAGTGATCATGTTGCCAAACTTTGCTGACATGTGAATGAGTACCCATGAAAATAAATATCCTGTGCAATATCTAACTAAAATACACTGCAAGACTAAAGTAGGCTAATCCTTAGAATTCCTTAATGGCACTTGTGCTCAGATATCAATGTCTCATAAGGTGCTTCTAATATTTACTGTACTCTTGACCACAGTGACCTCAAATAGTTATTAGGAAAAAAAATGGAACTCTACTTCAAAAATCACGCTCTGATAGAAAGCTTCCTCTTGGTTAGTAGCACTGATTTTTAAAAATATAAATATTTGAGTCTTTCAGCTTAATTTAGCTCATAATGAAGTGAGGGGGAGTGAGGTTTGCTATATTTATGTCCTGTGGGCCAGGAGCCAGGGAATCTGTGTCTGAGCAGGGTGTGTCCCACCACCCCAAAATTAGCTCTGTTCCATGTGCACAGACATGAACATCCTTGGAATGTGCATGTTTTCCTTTCGCTGGGGTGTAAGGATGCAGGCACACACACTTGACAAAACATTCAGCCACACATCTGGTGTTTCCCTTGCTTTGTCTCTTATCCTGCTGTGATTCTTCAGTGACGTAAGAAGACTTTTGCCCAGGAGCCACTTGACTTCAGCTGAATTTTACCAACACACACAGCCACCACACATCACATATTGCTCATGCACTAAAAATTACACTAAAGAATTCCTAAAAGCCCTTGCAGTAGAAATTTTGGGTTAGTTTAGCAAATTTGGCGTGCCATAAAGTGATTGGATTGGCTGCAGGTCATGACGTGATTTAATCAGCCAGCGAACATTGGGCTTACTACATCATCATGGTCACATTCAGGCTGACAGTAATTAATGAATTAAAAATGAGCTACTGAGCATGATACAGACAGGACCTGTTGCCACAGTAACCCAATGTGACATTGCTGAGATAAACCCCAAGCTCAATTCACCTGGAGTAAGCATTTCTTCCCTGGATATGCCAGCTTACTTAGAGGTTCAAGGTTTATTACAGAGCCTGGTCCACTTTTAGTGGTGCTTTATATCATGTTGTGCTTAGCTATAAATGAAATAAGTGCAAGAAAGGAGCCTCAGCTCCTCAGCCCTCTGCATTGTTTAGCATCTGTACAAATAATCCTAATATATATTTAAAAAACAAGCGACTGAACAAATCCTACCTGACATGATTCAAAATAGCAGTAATTCAGCATTCAAGAGATTTGCAGGATGTGATTTTTTTAAAATACAGAACAGGTTTGCTGCAGTGGCCACAATCTGGCTGCTCTGTAGACTCTCTTCCAGTCTGTGGATGGTCAAAAAATAAACCTTCAAATGTTTTGTGTCAGGTGATGATTTCAGCAATGCTTTTAAAGAGCTGCCAGTAGCTGGGTGTTCTGGATGCTGGCAGAAACTTCCTTTGAAAAGTCATCTGTTGACAAATGATGTCTCCTCCTCGCCCCCCAAGGATGTGACCCTTTCCTTGAGCGCGCCTAGGACACAACATTATTATTTCATGTCTTGCAGCTCACTTTCCTGTGGTAAGAGAGGGGTTGGTCATGTCATAGCTGAACTGTCAGCCTGCTCCAGTGCACTGTTGCCTGAGGGACTCAAAGGTATGATTCTCATTAACTCTTCATGAAAGTCAAAACCTTTCATCATGCATCTCCAAACCCTCTGCTGGTGCTGTGCTGTTCCTGTATGGAACACTCCTGACAGACAGAGACTGCTGGCAGTTTCCCCTTTCCCAGTGCTTTGACTTTTGCTCTGCTGTGAAATTCTGTTTGCTAAAGCCTTTTACAACGAGGGAAAAATAACTCTTAGGTTATTCAAAACGAGCTGATGCTTTCCGTCTTGAGTAGCCTTTGAGTGAAGTGTTGCAGTTATAGGTACTTAAAGTCTTATAAATCTGTGAACATCAAAGCCCAGCTACATTCTTGACTTCTAAAGGAAGAACCAGGAAAAGGTTCACAAAGTAGATATTTCCTTCAAATTCTCATCCCAGGCAATTTGCTTTACCAGTATCAAAACTGTTCCTCACAATTACTCCCAAATAGGACAAATATTGTGAGGGTTGCCCAGAGAAGTTGTGGCTGCCCCATCCCTGGAAGTGTCCAAGGCCAGGTTGGACAGGGCTTGGAGTAAACTGGGATAGTGGAAGGTGTCCCTACCCATTGCAGGGGGTGGAAAAAAATGGGATTTAAGGTCCCTTCCAACCCAAACCATTCCATGTTTCCATGATCCTGTGAAATCCCTAAATGTCAGCAGGTATAAATAACAATAGGAGAAAGATTTATTCTCTTAGAGACACAAAACTGATCTTTTTGGTTGTCACCCAACATTGTCTCTACTGATGTTTGTAACGAGAATTCAGTTTTCACTGAATGCAATGTAAAAGGTAAACATAATGTAGAACTCTCAAAAAAAAAAAAACCAAACCACTTTCATTTAAAGTAAGCTTGTTACTATTTGGAAATGTTTGAGAAGTTTTAAATGCTTTATTAAACATCCAAAAAACTTCTGAACTAAACATCAGATCTCATCAACAAACAGGGCTTCACCAAGGGCAAGCTTTGCCTGACCACCTTGGTGACCTTAGATGGTGATAAAACCTTAAAAATTATAACTTGAAATTATTATATAGGGAAGGGTTTGAGGGTAGTGCCAGGATTTAAACAAGCAGCCATGGCCACCTGCAGTTGTTGCAAGCATGGAGTTCCTGTTGTGCACATGGAATGATTCTGGCAGTGCCGAGTGCTCCAGGAGCTTGACATTGTGACTGTAATTGCATTTAACAGTCCATTTAATGTTTTCAACCTAATGCATTGCACAAAGTGGTCATATTGATGGTTTTTTGGGGGTTTTTTTGATGTAACATTTTCTTCCATATATTAAAATATCGGCTGGGAAACCTTTCTGTGCACTTCTGAGGAAAGTACAAGTTACAAAACTTGCAGCCAGACCAGTTCAGTGGAAGGTTCAAATTTGTACCACCCCTGCACACTCTTAACTCAAACAGAAACACACTTTATAACTTGGCACTCTGTTAGCTAACAAAATAAGATACCCCAGGTGATCTGATCTGCCCAACAATGTGACCCACCTCTCTATATCTTTTATCTTCTTTTCTGCCTAAATCCACATTTTTACCTCTTCCTTTTTAATTTAGTGAGTCATGTAGCTCCAAATACTCAAACTGTCACTGCACTATAATTTAATTCATATACATTCCACAGCTCATTTGATATCATTAATGTCAAGATTGAATGGCCTCTTACAAGCAGTGATTCATTAGCACAGCACATTCATTATTATGTTTGTCTTTCAACAGATTTTCCCTCATTTATCTATCAGCACTGGAAGTTTCTCATGAAATTCCATCGTTTATTAGTGCAATAATAGGTCTGTGAACATCTGCTTTTTTATTTGCTGTTTGTTTCAGGAGCAGTCCTGAGGCAGGTTCAGGATCTGTCAGCACAAAAGGGGAGCTGTTTGCTGATGTTTTATTTCATTTATGTGTGTGCTCTGCTTTTTTGGGGTACTGCTTTTACCTTGCCTTTGATTAAAACTGAATTTACAACCTCAAAATTAAGTGTTCAAACATGCAAGGACTAAGTCTGCCTAATTAGGCAGGACTGAGCAATAGAATCAGGTTTAAGTAAGGCAACAGCTGTATTGGGAGGAATTTACCTCCCTAAAATGTGGGTGCTGAAGGTTCTTTCATGGAATCAGTAAAACCTGAGAAAAAACTAAACGAGATGTGACCAAGTCCTTCTGCTTTTCCCAAAAGTTTTGCAAAATATATTTACTAATTATAATTTAACGAGTATTTTTCCCATTTTAAAGAACTTACACAATTTCACGAGCACTTTCCACCTGAAAATTTGTGTCCTCATCATGCAATGGGATTATCTGTGTAATAATTTGTGTTGGCAACCTGTGCCAGGGCCTCACAGCCCTCACATGGAAGAATTACTTCTCATGTCTTTCCCATGGATTACATCCTTGGACTATTTACTATAATTACTATAACTAGCTCAGAGATTAGGCCCCAGACGGAGTAATCTGGCATTAACAATTCGCCTATAGGATAACCTTTAAATGCTTAATGTTGTCTCTATTCATACTAACGTCTTTATATGAATATTAACTGCTATTTTAGCCTTAGGTTCTTAATGTATCACTGAAACCTTTGGTGTTTTCAGTGTCTTCACCAGCTGCCCCTGAAGACAATTCGAGATCAGTTCTGAATATAAAACATCTTTAACCAGTAGCAGTTACAGATGAGGAATCAAAGGCAAAATTAGTGATTAATCTTTTTTTTTTCCTCTTTGTTTCCTTTCTTTTTTATCAGAGAGTGTCTTAGACACAAACGATGTAATTTGATAGATATTATAGGAAAAAAATTAATTTGTACTGTGTTTTATCAATTTGTACATGAAGGGTTTTTTTTTACCAACAATGATTTTATTGAACTGAATGAATGCAACAAAGGAATGAAACAATCAGTTCTACTCAAAGTACTCAAGTAGTCACAGTTCTTCCCTGAAACTGAGAAAACTGGGAAAATCCCCCAGCAGTGTAAGGGTATGTGGAAGGAGAATGTCTGCTTTCTGGTCAAGGACCTTTCAGTGCAAAAAATAATAAATTAAAGAAGGAAGATTTAGACAAGAACATTCAGGAAAAAAGCCTGCCCGTGAGCAGAACAAGCCTGGTCTGTCACACAGCTGCTGAGGAGATGTGGAGAGAGAGGAGGCTTTTTTTTGCAGTAAGATTATCTGGGGAAGAACCTTGCCAAACTAGGATGTACTAGTTTGAAAAGAACCAGTGGGAGACTCCAAGTCAGAACTACAATTTAGCAGGAAAATTAAGATAAAGGCAGAAAACACTGGCTTAAACTGACAGAGTCAGGATACAACCTGACACCCTGTCGGGCAGGGTGGTGGTAGCAGTCCCATTGAACAGTGGCTGCGGTCCTCCTGAAGGGATAGATGTGGTTCTGTTGAAGCAGTGATCCTGTAGAAGGGTCTGGGCTTCCTCTGAAGGTCCAGTGGTGGTTATGGAGCTCCTGTCCTCTGGGAATTCAGTTAGCAAGGCAGCCTGTGGTCTCCCAAACCTCAGATTATATCCAGGTGGGAATGCTTGGTTCCTCCCCCTGGGAGGAGCATCTCACAATGGGATGATGTAATTTTATGAGTCAGGCAGTGGGACTTGATGGCCCATTAGCAGAAGATATCTCCTGGAGGGAGTTATCAGGGATGTGTCACGAAGGAGATAAAAAACACTGCCCCACCTGCTTTAACAGCTTATGAAGATGGTGACAGAATACAAACTTTTGGTTGTATCTTACATGGTAACCTAAGACATGAGATTATAAGGGAAAAGAAGGAGACAAACACACAGACACACAAATCATGACCTGATTCGGGTGCTGAGTGTCAAACTCAGCCACTGCCTTGGAGAAATCATTGCCTGCACCTGTAACTGGATGTTGTGCTGGGGCTGGTCTTATTTTATGGGTCCTTTCAGGATCCATAAAACATGAGAGCTCAGTGTTCGAGAGCCTGTGCTGTAGGCCAAGGGTGACTGTGCCTTGCTTGCAATGCCAGACATGTCCAGGATCACATTCCCTCTGGTAAGGTGGTCTTTCACCTGGCTTAAGTTATCCTTCATGCATTCCAGGAGACTCGGGGGTTCCCTACAGCTGCTTTCCCAGCAGATGCTGGAGGGGTTGGAGTCGTGCAGCAGGATGAGAGCCTGGGAGCAGGACACTCCTCTAGCTGGAAAAAGAAGTCCTCATCAATCAGCTCCTCTTGCTCAGGGATGAGTCAACAGAAGGCATTTTAGTGGTTGTATAAGACTGTATGCAACAAATTATGTGATATCAAGAACAGGGGGCTGTGTAAGACATGCTGGATGTGTGGGAGAAGGGCTGTTAGTAGGGAAAAGAGGGATTGAGGTGGATTTGGGAAGGAACAACCATGGAGAACAAAGGAAAAAGGAGATAAAAGAGAAAGTCGTGCATGGACAAATTACTGCTCAGGACAGTGGGAGGGATTTCCTACAGCCCAAATCCACCAGAGCCAGGTACCTGTAACAATTTCCTGATTGTGTTTTAGCTGTTCAGAACAGACAAATGAAAATTATTTTTAGCTTTTTGTCCCTGTAGCGGGTTGAATTTGGAAACCGGGGGAAACACTAATTTAGTGTAGACGGTTTCACTTAATATTTCTTTTGTGTGAGACAAAAATTAGGAGAAAACAAAGCAGGCACTAAACTTGCAGAATATAAGAGGTTTATTTAACAGACAAGGAAGAAAAAAACAAACTGCTGTGGTGTAACACATCTTTTTTATGATAACTTACAGATTGCTATACTGCAAGACATGGACCATTACATGGGTTTATTAATTTTTTAAGGATAATTATTTCGGCTTAGACGCAAAGGGTTTTTTTTGCCACTAGCCCNTGTCCCAGAGATGAAGCCACAGTTAATTAAAGGTGAAAATACAGCCTGGCATAACTTAAGAAAAGGGTCAGTACTGCTTCCTCAATTCTGCCTTGCAGGATTTCTCTTGCTCCCCTTTTCCAGACGTAACTTTTGGAAGTGCCAGAGCTGTCGGCTCAGAGCCTTCCTTTCCCAGCCTGGCTGTTTAAAGGTACTATCAGCATTCCC
Source organism: Ifrita kowaldi (assembly GCA_013398055.1). Classification (NCBI taxonomy): domain Eukaryota; kingdom Metazoa; phylum Chordata; class Aves; order Passeriformes; family Cinclosomatidae; genus Ifrita; species Ifrita kowaldi. The sequence goes on along the minus strand of VZRS01012080.1, from coordinate 32,993 downwards.
AATGCCATTTTATAACCCTCGCAGCACTGGGAATTTTGGAACTTAATTTCTGAGGTCCAGAATATTGCCTGAGGGAGGTTCTTTAAAATCGATGTGGGAAAATCAGTTTTACCTTAAAATGTGAGGTGAAGGAATAAACAATGCTGTGCTCCTGAATAATTAAGGCAGGGCATGACTTTCATCATGAAGTTGGAGAATCCAGCTGCCAGGTTTGTGACTAAAGAACAGGTAAATGCAATCTGAGAAACACTTAAAAAAATTTTAGCAGGTTCTGGTATAAACAAGGATGGAGTTTAGGGTTTTTTTAAGTATTAGATCTTGAAGGAAAAGGAGGAAGGGCTCTGGCTGCAGACCCTCTTCAGAGTGGCTGAGCGAGCAAGCAAAAAGTATTCAAATATTTTTTAAAAGTTTTTATAAGCCTTTTTCCCTCAGGGAAAAAATAAAATCCAAGAGGACTGATTTTGATCACTGATTTAAAACGACAGTTGCCAATCAGGACAAGGGGGAGGGGGGAAGGGGAAAGGAAAGGAAAGGAAAGGAAAGGAAAGGAAAGGAAAGGAAAGGAAAGGAAAGGAAAGGAAAGGAAAGGAAAGGATGTTCAGATACACGTATATGTTTATATATTCCCTCCTCTCAGTCTTTTTAGATTTTTTTTTTTTCCCCTTCATTTCAAAACAAAAGGCATTTTCTCTTTGGAGGAACAACAATTCAAACATTTCAATATAAGATATACCTGAAAATTTTACTTTTTGGTAAAGACACATCCGGATTAAGCAAACTGATACTCTTGGGCTTCAAGTTTGCTCTGCATTTCTTCCCTGATGTTACCTTCGATTTCAGATTTGTATTTTACTGCATTTGAACAGAAAGGAAAATTAACTGCAGTGAGTGAGCCTCGGACTATTGGGAAGAGAAGGAAATGACATTTGGCATTTTAAATTTGCTGCTCCATTAAATCAAATATTTACCCTGCGGACCAAGAAAATTGTATCAGGATAGTGATACTCGGATGCACTTGGACAGAATCATTTTCTGAGGGTGTGAAGTTGCCATGAGGGATTCTCCTGAGTCTACTCCATTAGGGAACTGTGCATGGGAAGGACTCTCTCCTTTTCCTAACTGATTTCTTTCTCTATCCTGCACTGAGCACAAGCAATAATATGAAAGTAAGTAGAGCTGATAATTAAGTGCTTCTAACCTAATGTATCCAGACAAAAAGGTGAATGGAAATGGGATTCATTCCTTCCCAGGTTATCTGTACCACTCAGAAACAGAGTGGAAATGGTGATGTGGGAGTAAAACTCCCTGAAAGGAGATTGTGAGTCAGCCTCTTCTCCCAGGCAGCTAAAGACAGGAAGAGGGGAAACAGCCCCAAGGTCTTCCAGGAGGAGTTTAGGTTGGATTTTAGGAAAAAAATCTTTATTTAGAGCATGGTCAAGCCTAGGAACAGGGCAGTGGTGGAGTGCCCATCCCTGGAAGTGTCCAAAAAACAAGCAGATGTGGCACTTCATGGTAAGGTTTAGTGGGCAGGAAGTCAAAGGTTGGACTTGATGATCTTGAAGATCTTTTCCAGCCTTCCATGTCTCCATGGGATAAAACACAAAGCTAATTTGGTTAAAAAGCAGGAACCAGTGTCACATAAACAAACAGTGAGGCTGTAAGAAAGGAATCCTGTCAGTGCTGCTGTTTGCAAGATATAAAAAAGCTGCTGTCCCATCAGAAAAAGTAATCAGAAAACTCATTTTTTGGGTTATTAGTAAATCTATTTACTGCAGGAACTCTGGAGGTGATGGGGTGTCTGGGGTTTTATCATCCTTGTGCTTCCTGAAACACACCTTGTACCACACCAATCCAATCTCCACAAAGCCAATATGTGGACAAAGGAGGAGGGGATTTGATTGCGGATCTTAGTTTATCGTCTCTATTCTGCAATGAAAGTCATTCTGTGAATGGCCAGCACCTCTGAAAAGAAAACCCTGAGAATTCAGAGTTTTTTGAGGAGAAATTAGGAATTCATGTTTGGGAATTGGTGCCATTATTTGGCAAGGACATGGCATATTCGTGGGTGGGTTCTTTCAGTCTAATGATTTGACAAGGAGAAGCGATGCAAGAGCAAGTGTCTGCTAAGGGTTTAAAGTGCTGACTGGCTTTGGTTTGCTGAAAAACACACTTCCAGGGAATAAATTAAAGGAAAAAATTATGTTTTCTGCTCAAAGCGAGGTAGTATTGCCCTTAATGTCCTGCATCCGTGTAACTTGAGGAGAAAAATGGACACTGGACTGCAAAGCTAAATCAGCATGGCTCATAAATATCTTATGGATAATTCACTAACAAATCTGTTTTACAAATATTTATTAACAATGTCTCACAACAAATTCCAGTAGCTACACATGCTCATTTTAATTGCAGACAAAAAAAAAAAAAAAAAAGAAAGAGGGCAAGATGGTGAGCTCCACAATTTATTTGATGGAAAAAATGGAAGCAAGAAGCAAGTCCAGTGCTTTACAATGCTTTCCATGAAGAGTTTATTCATAATATCCAACCTAATCCTCCCCTGGAGCAGCCTGAAGCCATTTCATTTCAGACTCTGTGTGTACATATCCATATGTTTTTCTTTAAAGAAGAATCTGGAATTCTAAATGCTTCAAAGGACCTTTTGTCAAACTTCTCAGATGTGTGCCAAATACAAACTCTTCCTAAAAATGACTTTTTTTTAAATCAAATCTCAGCTCTCAGATGACTTTCTGTATCTCCACAGAGGTCAGAAAGGAAGAAATAACTTCTGTAAAATCTATAACAGTTATGCAACGTAACAGATCATATTTTTTCTCCTTTATTTCTGCCATAAAACAGTGAGATTAATGACTCTAAGTGTCCAAAGCATTAAAACCTGCAAGAATAATAGACTTTCAGGTTGATGAAGAAGTTCAGATCATTAAAATGAAATTTCCCATATCAGACTCTTTCAGACTTTCCAATTTTGCACCGGGGAAAGAAGAGGTGACTTCAGTGAGAGCAGAGAAGTGAGTGACCCCAGTTCTGTTCTATGTCACTGACACTGGGGTATAAATATAAATATGTACTAGAGGGAATGGTTAAACAGGAAAAACAATTTTAATTTTGAGGAAAAAATACAATTTGAAGTGTTAGCATAACTCATTGATGAGAAAATAACTGTTGCATGTCTCTCTACAAAATATTTCTAATTCTAATAGGAAATATTTTCTTCCTTTTGAGAGATATCAGGCTTTTCCAAGTTTGCCAGTTTTTGTCTTGTCAGTGAAAAAATCGACATCATTTTGATGGATTTCAGTGACATCACTCATAAAAATATTCTGTCATCTGATGAGACTCTACAAAATTTTCTCTTAAGCAACACAAAAGGGAAAATTCTTATAACCGTAGAAATTCTTATAACCAAGGGAAAATTCTTACATTCTTTGAAAACTTGAAGTCTTTCTCAAGCCAGTGTTGATGTTAATATTGAACCAGTGCAAGACTCCATTTGTTAATGTTCATTGGTATTATTCTGGCCTTAATTTATTAAAAGTGGGATATCAGAATTCCTTGGGTCAGTGAGGGGTTATATTAATGTAGGTTGTAAGTGTTTCCATTTCTTCACTTACCCCAGAGCTTGAAACCTGTTTTCAGTTGAACACTTTTTCCTTTGACAAAATCAGTTGGGAACAGGGGCAAGAAAATTTATCGTACAAATAAACCCAAATTCAGGTCAGTGTCTCCTTCACTGCTGGCATTTGTCCAGGATGGGATCCAAAGCCATAATTCAGTTTGGTACAGATTTCTTCACTGTTCTTATGAACTAACATTCCCTGAAATTTTCCTTGGAATGATACATTTCACCTTCTGCCTTGCCCCTTGTTCTTTACCCTTGCACAGTTGACTGCCTTTAAGATCTATGCCTCTTTAATTAATTTTAGAAACTTTGTCCTAGGGACACTGTCTTCTAAAATCACTTTTTCACAAGGTGAAAAAGAAAACACGATATCCACTGAAAGTTTCCTGGGTAGGGATTGTTAATGGGGTCACTTTGGAAATCGAGATTCATCAAAATAGCTCACAGTCTTCATGGCCATTAATCCATTGGTTTAAAGACCAAATTTTTGTATCTTTATCAGTACAATAAAATATAATATAATAATGTGAATGTCTTTAGATGTGTGCCAGCTGCTCTCCTCAGCCTTTTCTTCACCTTGCAATAAGTCTAAAATACACAGACTGAATCCAGATGTCTTTTGGGAAAGTTTTTCCCTCCACCTTCCCCTCAGCCAGATAATAAATCCAAAGTGTATACACCAATCTACTAAATTATTGAGCAGGATTTGAAAAAAAAAGAAAAAGTATGCAAAAATATATTTTTTTTAATTTTCAAATGAGGTATTTTCTGTTTTAGTGTGTGGATATACCCATGTCTGTATGGATGTGTGTAAGCAGAGGGGGGTGTGTGTATGTTCAGGCATTAATGTGTGAATACACATGAACAGAGCAGAGGTCTGGAGCTCCAAAAGAACCCCTCTGCAAGAAGGGTTGCAAGAAATATCATTCCTGCAGCACAAGAAATGCCAGGCATGGAAAATGAAAACCTGGGATTAAAATGGCATTGCCATTGATGGTTTTAAAATGTAAAATTTTTTTTTTTAATGGCACAGAACTGTGTCCTTATGAATGACTTTGGTATTGCATTAAGCTTGAAGTCTTACCTATATGAAAAGGAAATCAAGTGATAAACGTAGACACATTGGAAAGGAGAATTTGTATATTTGGATAAATTTTTCTTGTAAATTTTTTAGCAATGATAGGACTCTGGAGAGTCAATCCTATGAGGAGCAGCTGAGGGAGCTGGGAAAGGGGCTCAGCCTGGAGAAAAGGAGGCTCAGGGGGGACCCTGTGGCTCTGCACAACTCCCTGACAGGAGGGGGCAGCCGGGGGGGTCGGGCTCTGCTCCCAGGGAACAGGGACAGGAGGAGAGGGAACGGCCTCAGGCTGGGCCAGGGGAGGCTCAGGCTGGATATTAGGACAAATTTCATCATGGAAAGGGAGGTCAGGCCTTGGCAGGGGCTGCCAGGGAAGTTTTGGAGTCCCCATCCCTGGAGGTGTCCAAGGAAGACCTGGATGTGGCACTCAGCGCTCTGGGCTGGTGACAAGGTGGGCATTGGGCACAGCTTGGACTCGGTGATCCTGTAGGGCTTTTCCAGCCAGAGTGAATCCATGATTCTGTGATTCAGTGAACAGAACATTTTCAGAACCATGAGCTATAATAGTAATCTATGATATATTTTTTTTCTTATTTCAAGATGATTTAACAACCTTAATTAGTTTGTCATAGGCACTGATCCCGATGGAATGTGCTTGGATTATTTCCTTTCCTAAGGGTGTGTGTTGGGAAACCTCCAGCAGGTCCCATTGCACAGGTCTGAATGCGTATCTGGAAGTTTTCTCTTGGTAGTTAATTCCAAGTCAGTGTGAACTACTTCAGGGGTGGCCTCCTAAGAACTAAAACTGGAATTCAGAATGAATTCCACACCAGAATGAGTTCTTGTGCTGGACTTTTGAGGAGCCAGCTGTGCTCTCAGACACCAGACGTGGTGGGGATAGGGAAGAGAAGACAAAAACAGGTAAAATTTCTTCTCCTGACTTGATTGCAAGTGGCTTTAGATTTTTCCTGGCAGCACCTGGCATCTGCTGTATGGCCCACAACGTTCCAAGAAGCATTTTTAAAATGTGCGAGATGTCACTTCACTCGAAAGAGAAAAATAAATCAAATCATGTGAGATGTTGAAAATAGTTTTTATCCATTAAATTCCAGTCCGACTTTCTTTTCTATTTTCCATAATGGATACCTGTCAAAAGTTCATGACAATGGGTATTCCAAACCACAGCCTTCCCGGTATCATTTTTCTTACATTGGAATCTGCGAGGGGGAACTTTTGATTAGTCATTCTTTATACACACGGATAGGAACCATTCTTTTTTTCTGTAACACAATCCATTGTTTTAGCAGAAAAGAATTCTAATATTTATATTACCTAGTGGAAGGTGTTGCTGTCCATGGCAGGGGGTGGGATCATGATGAGTTTTACAGTCCCTTCCAACCCAAACCGTTCTAGGATTCTGTGGTGATTCCATGACATCTGCACTGGCTTTTCCAGAGTTCTAAAACTTCATGAAACTGCTCTATCTCTTTAAGAGTTTCAGGACTCCTTAGTGCGGAGTAGTGAGTGAAGGAAAGTCTGTTGGGTCCAAGAAGAAAAGATTCCTAAGAAAAAGAGAAAGTTTGACACAGTCCATTCCCCTCCAGAGCGTGGATTCCATACTTCCAGCACTTATAAACATTTTAGTAGGTGTAGAAGGTTTATGTGCAGCTATTTCCCCCAACACCCTTTTATGCACCTGTTAATTGGATAACTTAAAATGTTTTCTCTTATTATTAATATTATCCACCAACTTTTTAATATAATTTACCAACTTATTAATATTATCTACCAATACCATTGCCAACAGCAGTAAAGGTATTGTCTGGTTCTAGCACCTCCTATGGCAAAAAGTTTCCAAATCCTCAGCAATTTAGGAAAGGATGTGCAGACCCCTGGACTTTGGGGGTACAGGGTTGAGGATATCTGCTTACTGCAAGGATATGTGAAATGTAAGTGCTCTTCTCTGTCCATCTGACAGATCCTTTCCTAGATCCAGTGAGCACTCCTAGTTCCAGGTCCAGCAGGAGACAACACTAGGCCCATTTTCCGGATTTCTTCCCAATGTTTGTCTTTCAGGGGTAAAAAACTAAAAAAAAAAACTTTTTTTCCATGTTATTCTCTCCTGCTGTTTGTTTCTTGTTTATGGGTTTGCTTGGTTGTTGTTTTTCATTTGTCACCTTCCCCCCTTCCCCTGAACAGTCTAAGCCTAATTTATTTTCTTTTTTTTTCTTCCATGACAACAAAAGCATCCATTTTTCCTGGGCATACGGTGAGCTGGCAAAGCCCTGTGCTGACCTTTTGGACTGGATGAAGATATACACATGTATATATACATTTTAATGCTTATCACCAGAGATAAAGGATTAACCATTTACCACCCTTGGAGAAGCTGATGCACATGAGCAGTTCCACACCTCATCCTTATTAATTCAGGTTATTTTATGTTTTTGACTACTTTTTTGCTGGATAGATGCTGTTACATCCCTTAATGTGTTGTGGTTAGAATTCCAAAAGTTAGTATTTTGTCTTCATGATGGAACAAAGGGAGGAAGGGAGGAAGGAAGGAAGGAAGGAAGGAAGGAAGGAAGGAAGGCAGGAAGGAAAGAAAATGTTTTCATGTCTTGCCCTCAGGATATGGAGTTCAGACCTGTGAAAAGGCACATGTAAGTTTGAATATATTATTTAATTTTAGAAGAACCTACACCCAGAGTAATTCTCAGGTTTCCTCTAGATCTGATTATGATTTATGAATTCCCACTTATTTATCAATTAGCAATGCTGATTTTCTTAGAGTTCTGCAAAAAACAAAAAAAATTGACAGTGTGTCTCTTATAGGTGTTTTTAAGGAAAAATTATCAGTTCAAACACTTCTTAAAGAAACTTAGAGGAAGTCAGAGTGGAATGTTTTGAAAGTAAAATATAAAGTGCTATTACTGTTATGTCAAAGCTGACACTTGAGTCTTATGATAATTTGCTTAAAAACAGAGAATTAAAGCACAGATGAGACTAAATGAGCTAGGAGAGACACAAAGAGGGAATAATGTACTAAAGTGAAAAGACAGGGATGAGAAAAAAAAAAAAGGCTGGAAATAACAGAGTCAAGCAGTTTAAGAGAAAAAGAACTAGCAATACTTGCCATATTTTTATACAGCAAGGAATATACACTTCAGAAACTTTCAGTGTGTAAGTGAGCTTGTGATTTACATTTCTGAAATACCAGCACAAACAAAAGAATGTTGAATATAATCAAGGTGATGAAAAAAGAATACAAAGGGCCACTGTAGTTATTTTAGCATTTAGGCCTCCTCTCTCTGTTCCTGTCCTCTGGCACAGGCCACGGTGTTATATTTGTTCTGAAGTCTCCAATTCCTTACGAGAAAATCCTACACCGTTGGTTTCCCAGGGGTTTTTAATTATTTGCTCACCTTGCCTGGCTGCCCTGTGTTCCAGCTGTGCGTTTTTTGTCGGCTGGGAGAATCAGAAGCCCTTTCCCCCATCATTTCATGAAGCGTTGCAAGTTTGGGAGCTCCAGGTTGCTCCTCCTTGTCCCTGCTCCTGCCTTCCCAACACTAATTGTTGTGGAAGTTGACTGGCACCATTGATTTTTTTTTTTTTTTTCCCCTCTGTGCAAGTTCTAATTGCTTATTTCCTGCAAAAGTTGACATAATTAATCAGTAATGATTTTCTTTTTTCTTCAGGCAGAGCACGCTCTGCTTTGACGTTAGAGATAAGCTGATAGGGCAGGCCCTACAAAAATAATGAGGCCACTGTGGTTTCAAGTGGAATTTGAGGCTCTGTTGGCTCCATCTCACAGCAAAAGGAATCTGCTGGGTCTCATGGCATTGTAAAGTGGCATTCCTTTAAACTGGATATGAACATTCACTCCTTGGACGTGTCCAACCTCAACTGAGCAGGAGCCTCCTATAAACATTTCTGTGGAACAAAGCGGTGGGAAACTTCTGCTGCTGCCAGACCTGGAAGGGCATCGTTATGTTCATATGGATCTCTGAGCTGGGAGAGATGGGAGCGTCCAGCCGGGAGAAGGGAAGACCTCAGAGCCCCTTCCAGTGCCTGCAGGGTCTCCAGGAGAGCTGGAGAGGGACTTGGGACAAGGGCCTGGAGGGACAGGACACAGGGAATGGCTTCCCACTGCCAGAGGGCAGGGTTAGATGGGATACTGGGAAGGAATTGTTCCCTGTGAGGGTGGGGAGGCCCTGGCACAGGGTGCCCAGGGAAGCTGTGGCTGCCCCCGGATCCCTGGAAGTGTCCAAGGCCAGGTTGGGCGGGGCTTGGAGCAACTTGGGGTAGTGGAAGGTGTCCCTGGCCATGGCTTTAAAGTCCCTTCCAGCATATCTCAGAACCAGGAAAGTGAAAAGCTTCTATTGTTCTCTGCTCATATTTGAAAACCTCAGAGGAATTTACAAAAAAGAACAAAAGTGTCTGGTGGTTCGGGGTGGGCTTTTGCTGGTTGGTTTCAATTGGTTGGTTTTTGTTTCTTTAAACAAAATTCGTCTTCCAGGTTTATTTGGTTTGGGTTTAGTTATTTAAACTTTCTAATTTACATTAAATAATAACTTTCATTCTACTCTAATAATAGTGAACTGTTTTTATTTAACTCAAATGGGAAGCTACAGGAGCTACACTTGAAAACAGCAATCCATGCCGTGTCAGAAATGCAACTCAAAATATCATGCTTTAGCAATCCTCACACTTCTCTCCACGGAATTTACTCCTCAGAGGTTCACTCCAGAGTCCTGCCCTGTGTAATTCCCATCTCCCCAGTCCCTAGAAGCGCTGAAGGAACAGGAGAGCCTAGATGCTGGGGAGAACAAGTGATATATAAGGTGCTTAATTCCTTTAGTACAGTGCAAACACACAATTACAGGACAAGCAAAGGACACAAATTAAAACCACTTTTTGGCTTTTCTGTGATCCATGGTTTGACTCCTGACTTGACCTATGGCTTAATTGTAATATTTTTGGCCACAGCCTCATATTTGCAATTTAAGTATTTTAAAATTGGAAGTGGTTCTTGCACTGGCTCACAACACTGTGAAGAACAATCAGGCCAAGCTTTTGCTCTTGAATTTCTTGCAAATCATCAGAGTGTCCATGTCCTTTGAGTTTTTAACTTTCCAAACTCTTTGAAAGATCTTCTTAGTTTCACACACCCTTGAGCTGAACTTTAACACCATTAGGAATAGCTACAGTTCACAGCTTCAAGAATTGTTCTTAAGAGTCTGGGATTAAGGGGCCAAAATAATTTAATTTTGTATCTGCACAGGGCTGAGTCCCAGTAGAGCAATTACCACAGAGCCAGGATCGGAGGGATCAGGGAAGTCAGACCTGCTATAAACCATTTTTACAGGCACCCCAGTGCATGTGAAAAATGGGACTGGGGGCCAATGTCCACTGCTCATAAATTAAAAGTCATTTTTCTGCACCTACAACACACTGAGCACTGCACAATATAATCTGTGTATCCACGAGGCAGGATGGTCATGGCTATGAAGTGAATTACCATTTCACACCAATAAATGCTGAAATAATGCAAGATCCACTCAAATGATCCATTCAAATAGGCCAGAACTTGATCCTAAGTATGTGCTTAGGGTTCGCTTTCTTTGGAAGCCTCAAGGGACTTCATCCCTGAGTTTCCTCCATATCAAATCGGGTTTCATTTCAGCACTTGTGAAAACCAACAAGGTGAAAGAGACCTGAAGCAATAAGGTTTTATAAAGCGTCACCATGGGCTTCCATTTTTATGCTGAAACATTTAAAGTTTATACTTTTTAACAGGAAACCAGTATCAAATACCCTGCTTTACATCTGCATTGAAACAGAAGGGCAGGGGACTCTCTGGACTAAGGAAACTTGTAAAGTTTATACTTTTTTATAGTTTTGAATAGGAAATCCTGACACGATCAACTATCCTATTTCACACCTGCACTGAAACAGAATTTATATCATTTTAAATCTTTACAGACACGCTAGAATATTCCTATTTCATTAAAAAGTGATGCAAACGTGCAGTGTCTGAAACTTGAAGTCAGGACTTCCTGTCCACTTACACTTCATTCCTGTCTGCAGGAAAACCAGCTGTGGAATGGAGTGTTATTCACCCAAAATAACCTCCCAGCAGGCACTGATTTCATCTCGGGATCTTCCTAAGTGTTCGCTGTCTTCAAATATGTATCAACTCTCTCTTTTCCTTTTTAAATTGGTTTCAGAGTAAGATTTAATCCCAAAATTTCTTCACGTTCTTAATGACAAACCACTTCCTTTCATACATTTTTGAGTTTTTGTATGCTCCTTTCCATCCACTTTTTGCAAGTCAAAAATTCCTGTGAACAACACTCTGCTAATAATTCTTAGCCCTTCTTCTCCTTGTCCACTGAGAAGCTCCAACTTAGTCAGTTTACCCTAGAACACATCCCATCACTATAATTTTCCTTGCTAATAGAAACCTTATTCAAAGCAATTCAGAATTTTCAGAGTATTGTAAAACCTTCCGTACATTTGTACCAAAAACCCCACCACGTGTAACAATTGTTTGATCTGTGTGTGATTTTAGGAACATGCCCTGCAAGTGTGACCTAAGCAAAATGTTCACTCCTTGTTTTTGCTACACTGTAGGTGTTCTTCTTATTTTTATTTAATTTTTTCTGTAATTCACACTGTATGCCTAATGAACATATTGAATATTGCAAAGATTCAGTCGGGCTAATTAATTTTTAACACGGAAATCATCAAAAGAGCAATTTGGGGGGAAAAAAATAACACCCCACCTCTGCTGCAAACATTGCTTCTACCACTTGGCAAGTCTGAGACCTTCAGCAGTTTTTCTTTTTCCACCTCCCTGTTAACTCATCTTTTTAAAAACGCCATGGGAGATAGGAAATGGAGCTGATCCCACATTATTACAGTAATGGAAGCCCTCTGTTCACAGCCTTTCATTTTGATTGTATCTTTTTCATAAAGTACAGAAAAAAACCCGGAGTCTGAAGGTTTGGCACGTCCAGATTGCTTTAATCTTGCAATGATTTTACACTTGAAAGGCCAAACAGCACTACTCAATATTTGCTGCAGATTTAATCCTAATGTATTTCTTCTTCCAAACATTTGGTTTTTATTTGGCAGCCAGGAAAACACACCACCCACAGATTTCAATGGGAACTGGGCTGGAATAATGTTGTGTATTATCTACGAGACACAGTTCTTAGAGACTTTTTATGAAATATATTATCAAAATGCCTTTTGCTTTCTATGGGTAATTCTTGATACAATACAGACACTGCAAAATCTGATGATTTGCCACATTAAATACATATGAACTCGTGTGTATAATAGTCATTAAATTGAATGTTAAATACATGCAATATGCATATACTCATATATTCGATTTAACAATGTAAATGTGTTATTCCACTTACAGATGTACAAACAGACTTTGTTTTGAAACCCACCATTCTTTATGCTCTCCTTAAAGTTTGTTTTCTGTGGATTTACAGGTTCAAACCCCAGGTAAGAGCCTGTGGTTATAAAGGGTAGCAAAAAGTGAGTTAGGAAAGAATGGGACTGAAAATCTGTGAGTTAAAGGGGTAGAGAACGTGGATTATCTGGCAATGAAAGTTGTGCAGTGACATTTGTCCTCAAAAAGAACTCAAATCAGGAGAGCCAAGAAGGTAGGCTGGGAATGCGAGATTTTTAGAGTTATGAGAAGAGACTGTACAAAAACTGGGATGATGGAAAATAAACATATTTAGATTAAAACAATTAGTGGCTGAATTAGAATGAGGAAGGGGTATAGAAAAGTTTGGAGGTGGTGGGAAGAGGCAGTCGTGTCTCTACCCAGCACAGCTCAAACTATCAGGAAAGTCAAGTGGAATTACCAAAATAACTCCATTTTCCTTCAGTCGCAGCAGACAACAATATTTATGCTTAAACCTCTGTCTCCCAGAATCCACCTGCTTTCATTTCATCTCCTTGATTTCTTTGGACAGTTCTGAAGCTGCCATGAACTATTTCCTGGGATTTTGACATGTCTCCTACCTTGCCAAGACACAAATGTAAAATGAGCTTTGCTTCTGTATTTCACACTCCAGTCAGGTTGGATAACCGTGAGAAAAATGGACTCTCAGTGGAGATGGTGCAGGTCAACCATGGAGTAGCCAAAAGGTGACAGCACCTCCAGCTCTACTTCCATTTTTTATATATATATTTATAAAATCCTAGGTGTTTTCAATCTGATTTTGTCTTTACTGCTTGAGAAAATCCTACATGGAATCACTGAGTGAAATACAGACTTAGGAAAATTAAACTGCATTTAGTTCTTAGACTTCTGGAAGTAGAGAAAGTGCCAGTTCATCTGCACTTCTGATCGTTTTCTCAATTCGGGAACCACTTTGATGTTTCAAGGAAAAATTACTGCCCATAAGTGCATATTGTTGTCTTACCTCTTTTCCCCTTGGAGTGGACGAGGGCAATTTCTAAGGACTTCTGATTTCCCAGAATAAATGAGTTTTGTGAGTATCTGGGGATAAAAATGCCTCTCTTCAGTAAATAAGGGGAACTTTTGCAGTGAATTCACCCTTTCTGTCATAGTTGTACCTTCAGAATTCAGGAACATCCTGAAGAAACGTAATGTCTTCTTGCAAGTGGATTTATTGTTTGGAAAAAATGCTGGATTTCTTTAAAACAGCTCTGCAAATCTAAGACATCTCCTATCCTTAGAGTGAATAACAAAAGCAGTTGTAGTTATAACAGCACCAGAACTTGTTAGAAAAAGGAAATTAGTTCTGTTTCCATGACTGAAATAAAACGAAACATTAATGAAGTTAGGGAAAATTAACTTGGGTTTTAAGTGTCTGACTGGGCAGGTGGAAACACCCCAAGCACAGGAAACTAAGGCCATCTCTTAGTCCTAAAATCTTTGAAATACTGGAAGAATTTAGGCCACCATCATCCTGCAGGAGATTCAAAGCAATACAGTGTTCAATATTTACAATTCCTTTAAAACATGGGTTTTTTTCTGATTTTGGGAAGCAGCTTCCAGCCATGTGTGCACACCGAGAAAACCATTAATTAAAAATGCTCACGCAGAGAATCCCTTTAAACCTGGGCAATAAGAGCTGCAAAACAGTTGAAAGCAAACATCTGCAGCTACTGCATTCCAGGTTATTGGTAATTATTCCCTTTGGAATTTATTAGTCTCATGTAGGCAAAATAAGCCCTCCAGTTTAGAGGAGGCAATAGAAGTCCCTCCCCTGGCTCCCCTAAAGTCTCCACAGCTCCTGTCTAAGCGCTTTAGGAAAGGTCGGGTTGAATTCCCCAAAGCCAAATCACAGCACAATGCAGGGCTCTTGTTCCACTTTCCAGGCATTTAAGTATCTTTTACCAGCTTCCAGAAGATAAATCTACCTGCAGCCAGTCTTTCCAGCTCCGGAAAAGCCGCCGCTGCTGAATAATTGCAAATCTCTGCCTAAAAATGAACTGAAATACAACATAGGACTGACACGCTCACAAATTATGCACAAACACTTTGTGATTTTTTTGGAGTCTGCTTAATCTGTCCACTCTAATTCCTCTTATTGCTCCTCTGCATGATTTTTATTGGCTTATTGATCCTTCAGAAAGTGCTACCACAAGTTCCTGTGTCGATATTTTAATAAAGGCAAATAACTTTTAAAAAGAAAGGGCTCCAGAACATTTTTATTACGCAGCAAAAAAGTGGCTTAATTTCAAGATTTTTCCTTTCTTTTTTTCTGAGATACTTGATTCACAATATTTTTCATTTTTTTCACAAGTGTTTGGATATCAGTTGAGTCTTCTGTAAGAGCTGAGATTTAAAAAAGCAGTAAATATCAGCTAAAAGTTAAGCAGAGTTTACTCCCATCCCTAGTATGCAGCTGAAACCCTCCCAGGGAGATCTTCAGATTTATATGAATTTTTTCAATTTTCAAGACCTTGGAAAAATTATCTTGTGCATAAGTATGAGGAAATGCAGAACTTAAGCTCTCAAAAAGCATTTATCCTCGTTTCCCATCTAATTTTTTATTGATTGATTGATTTATAACTCAAACAATGTTTGATTTTTATAATGTCATCCACAATCTTTATTTGCCATTAAAGCAACTGGTAGGAAAATACCTTTACAATCTTTTAAAACACCTTATGAAATGTAAACTAGTAAATATTGCTTATCTAGAGTCATGTGTGTGTCTTTAATTAATTGGTTAATTCAGGATAAAATAGCCCCTCTGATATCATGGAGCCCAAATTCCTTTTCAAAGCAGGTCAAACCAGATCAGGGTATTCTGAGACCGGACCAGTCAAATTTTGAAAATCTTTAGGGGTAGAGATTTCACAACATTTCTGGGCAAACTGTTCCAATATTTGATCATCTTGAAAATAAAAAAAGACCAACCCAAACTAGATTTAATTAATTAATTGCATAATTCAAATAATGAAGTTAGATTTCATTGTGCTCTTACTGTCTCTGTTGCTTCTCATCCCATCACTGTCCACCACTGAGAAGTGTCTGAATTTCTGTCGTCTGCACCTTCCCGTGATATTTATTCCTAAAACACCCCATAATTTTTAATGAATAATTTAATAATTAATTTCCTTTTCAGTACCATGTAGACACTGGCCAGACTGGTAATTGAGGCACTACTATAAATCAATTAATAAACAAAGAGGCATAATATTTTCCAAAGTTTAAGACTCTGCATCACCAAGAGAATGAATGAGTCATGAGAGCAGCATTGCCAACTTTTTAAATTATGGCATTTTTGGGAATTTGTGTAGGGAAAGAGAACATCCTTCTGCCCTGTTCTGGGGTGGACAAATGCAACCCTTCAGGATGATCCTGGGATGTTCCCGAGGCTGGACGTGTGCCAAGCCCAGCAGCACAATCAATGTAATTACATTTATTTTCGTCTGCAGGGCTAACAAGGGGATTGCTGCTGCTCGTGCACATGGAATTTGGGTTGATTGGAAGCACTTTATGCACATGGAATTTGGGGTTGATTGAAAGCTTTAAGTTTCTACTCTACACTGCCAATCTTCTTGCTCTATCTTCCTTCTCTTCCCTTTTCCTGCAGCAGAAAGGGTTCCACCCTTCAGCAGGAGAGATCCCTCTGCACTACAGAGACACCCTGGTTATTACAGAATCTGCCAAAATTCCAAGCACAAAACAAGAAGTCATGGAGACATCATTGTCATTTAATCTCCAGGAGCTGAACGTGGACTTGTACCCTGGAATACACAACCACAGAGTCATGGAATCACAGAAGGGTTTGGACTCAGCCTCACAGAGAAGAATTCCCTCGTAAGCACCCTCACAGTGAAGAGCTTCTTCCTAAGATAAATTATTAGTTCCATTTTCCTATTGTCAAATAATAAAAAGAGCGTAATGAACGTGGAGATTACTCAACAAGTGTGGAACATAGGAAATGCTGTGTTGCTCTGATGCCACTGCCAGCCCATGGATTGAACTTGGAAGCAACTTTCTCCTTCCTGGTAAGCAGAGAGGTGGCACCCAAGGTTTACCTTGTGTGCTTATCTTGGAGTACCAATTAAAATCTGAAAACTCTTTAACTCTGTATGTTGCAGTTAATTCTGATCCATTCATTCATTTCAGGGGACAGCTGGACCCCACACGGTATTTAAGGTACCGGTTTGGATACAAACTCATCAGTCCACAAAATGTCCCCAGAAGGTTCCAGATGCAGCAATGTTGTCACGATTAGATTTGGTAAATTAATTTGAAACCAGATACTTCAGCCACCAGAAGCTGAATGGAGTGCAGAATTCTCAGAAAATTTCTGTAAATGAAATTATGATGATATCATGTACCTTACAACTTGCACTATATTCCATGATTAGAAACTGAAATTTGGAGTTCTTCCTTCTCAAGAACGGTAAGAATTATTCAAACAACACAAATGAGTTCACCCAAGGACACAGTTATGGTGAATCGAATGCAACGACACTAAGGCAAAGTTTAATCTCAAGAGGAAGATCAAAATGGCATTTAATATAAAACCTGATTTGCAGCTCATTAACAGGATGAACATCTTGCACATGGCCGTCCCAAAATATGTTTAGCAGAGGAGCCAGAAGAAACACCCTGATATCTTCTGTGTCTAAGACAAGAGTGATTTGCTTCCACACATTTGTTCCCTTTGTGCCACCCTCCTTTCCTTTGCCAAGTATTTCGATGCGTGCTGGAAAACTCCTCTGTTTGATTACCATGTCCTGGTGACAAAATGCTGAGTCCATTCTGATTATTAATGATAATGAGAAATAAAGAAATCAGATGAGAGGGTTCATAAATCCTTGGGAGAGAAGGCCCAGGCTAAATGTTTGTTTTGTTGTGGTGATTATCAGAGCTAATACATCCTCCCATCTCTAATAGCAGCACGAGGCCAGGTTCTCAGGCGGGATAAATCATTCTGGTTCTTGTACTAGAAAGGATTTTGCTTGGTTGGCAGGTTGGGGTTGTTTTATTTCAGTATTTTTGTTCTATACAATGAATTAAGTCCTCTCTCCTCCCCTGCCACAGCTCCCCCATGATGGGAGCTCTGACTTGTGTAATTGAATATATCTTTTCTCCAAAACCCAACCACTGCCTAATATCCCATTTTTCAAGTATTTTCACAGAATAAATAGATTTAAAGTCCTTTATTTTTTTCTATGTTATTTTGGTCATCTGTGGCAAAGCCAAACAATGACGTGAAAAGTTAAATTTTTAAAAAAGACAAACAAAACTCAAAGACTGACCTGAAAACGCCAGCTCTTTTACCTGCTGCCTTTGCTGTTAAATCAAGAGCCTACCCAAGTAAATCCCAAGAGTTCAGGATGTTGGAGACAGTAATATTTCTTTTGTTAGAGCAGCAGCTCTGTCTCGTTGAGAGCACAGACCAAGGTGTCTTGTAGCTTGTCCAGTCAAGCATTGAAGAAAAATGACTCAATCCATTTTCCAAATCTGTGTGCTTTCTCTCCAATTATTTCTTAATGTGCCTTTTGACAAATTGTCAAGAATAGAAGCCAGCAGGCTTGGCTTCTCTGGTCAGACATGCCAAGCAACAAGGAGCCAAGACCTCCAAGTGGGAATCCAGACTGGAAATGATGGTGGCTGAGCAGAGTTGGAGTCTGGAATATCAGGGAGGAAGCAAATGTAGGTGGTGGTGACAGTGCTGTCCTGGGTGTTTGTCCTGGGAAAGACATCAAAGAGAAGGAACTGGCCAGAAAATAAATTATTGCTACATTTGTAATAAAGAAAATGCATAGAGACTTTTTTTTTTGGTTTTATGGTGAGAGATCCAGTCCATAACATGGGTCTCTGTATGCATTCTGAAGTGTTTATTTTCGTAATTTCCATAAAAATAATATCTAAGCCAAGTGACTAGAAAGCACATGGAATTTGGAGTGATTCCATGTATTAAAGGAATATATGTTTTGTTTAAATAATGTGTTGTGCCCCAAATGCTTACTGGGAAAGCAGAACAGTAGGGAAATGGCACAAGGAAAGTTTCCACCTGGAAAAAAGCACATCCATCTTTGTACGTTTCCACATTTATTTAACAATTTCAACCCTCTGGAATACCTGATTTGTCAGAACTGAAATACTTGATTACATTTTGAAAAATCAAAATTTGAGACATTGCTGTGCATTCCAACCTAGGGTGTGTTTGGAGGGAAGGGAGTTGTGCTGCCCTTCCACAAAGCAGGCGATCCTTCAAAAGGGGTGGGAGCTCTGGTTTATTAGGGACATGATGGCAAACCAGTGTCAAACTACCATGGAACCAGTTGGAAATTCCCTGGAAATATTTGCTGAAGAAGAGGCAACACTGCAGGGGAAGCCTGAATAAATGAAGGGAAATAAAGGGAAGCTGTGGCTGCCCCTGGATCCCTGGAAGTGTCCAAGGTCAGGCTGGATGGGGCTTGGAGTCACCTGGGACAGTGGAAGGTGTCCCTGCCCATGGCAGGGGGTGGCACTGGATGAGATTTATGGTCCCTTCCACCCCAAACCATTCTGGGATTCTGGGATTCTGTGGTGCCTGCATTAAAGCAATGAGCATGTGAACCACGTGCTTACCTGTGAGGACATTCATGGAAATCCAGCCACAGGAATTCTACGTGAGTTTTCCATTGTGTGCTACATTTTCACAGAAATTCCTCCTGCTCCCTAACAGCTTATGCTTTTTCCCTCTTTTGGACGGACACTGAGAGCCTCTGCAGTCATTGTAACACATTAAGAAGCAAGCTGCCTATTAAAAACCAGGTGACACTTCAGTGACAGTTAAAATGCTTTCATTTAATACCTGTGCTTGTCTTTAGGCTTACAAAGTGCTTTTGGGTACTTCCAGCTCTGTATAAAGGTGAGATAATTTCTCTGGTTGAAATATTTCAATTATCTATCATGAATATAGGATTCATAGAATCATAAAATCCCAGACTGGTTTGGGTTAGAAGGGACCTCAAAGCCCATCCAGTGCCACCCCAGCATGGGCAGGGACACCTTCCACTGTCCCAGGATGCTCCAGCCTGGCCTTGGACACTTCCAGGGATCCAGGGGCAGCCACAGCTTCTCTGGGCACCCTGTGCCAGGGCCTCCCCACCCTCACAGGGAACAATTCCTTCCCAAATCCCATCTATCCCTGCCCTCTGGCAGTGGGAAACCATTCCCTTTGTCCTGTCCCTCCAGGGACGTAACCTTGATAGGACAATGTGTAATGGCTTCAAACTGACACACAATAGATTTAAATTAGAGATTAGGAATGAGCCATGAGCTAAGAGGATTGGAGCACCTGACCTGGAGACAGGCTGAGAAAATTGGGAATGTTCAGCCTGGAGAAGGGAAGGTTGTGTGGAGACCTCACAGCACCTTCCAGGATCTGTAAGGGCTACAAGGAATGCAGAGAGGCACAATCCATCCAGAACTGCGGTCACAGGACAAGTTCCTTCCAGTGAAAACCACTCTGGGCTTCTATAATTCTATGTTTTAGTTAGAAAACTTTCTGTCCTTGTGGCAGACAAAAATAAAAAAAAAAAAAAAGGACAAGGTGTAGTATGTTATAGAAATATAGGAACATAGAAATATCATATATAATGCTATGGAAAGAGGGAAGAATAAAGGGGGAGAGCACATCTTGTTCATCCAGCAGCATTTTGTGTGTATATATTACACTTAAATATTAAAAAAAATATATATATTGAAGAATTATATAAATGTGAAAAAAAACCAACACCACAGCAACAAACCATTCCATCCTATTATTTTTCCCCTGTTCTCTGCCAAGAATGGAAGACTCACCTAATGCCCCTGAGTTGTGGCTGACCATTTCCAATATCAGTGGAGCCCAATTCACTTGGAATTCAGGTTGATTCACGTGAAAGTGTGCAAATGTTGTCCTTTCCCTGCCCCAGGGATCTCAGCAATCCCAGGGAAGCTGTGGATGGAGAAACCTCAGGGGTTGCTCACAAAAGGGCAGAGAAATTCATCAAAATTGAGGGAAAGTTCTCTGCACTTTGAAGGGAAGTGAAGCCTTGCATGACAAACAGGGCCTGTTTGGAGGCATGGGATGGAATAGGGATGGGATGAACCTGCTCCCAGGGATGCTGGGTGGAATAATCCTGCTCCCAGGGCAGATGGAACAGCAGGACACACTGACCTGGGCATGCCCAAGGAAACACACAGCCCTAGGCTTTAGAGCCAGTGATTGGCAATTTTGCTGCTTTAATGGGGATATGATACAGAGTTTGAAAATGTGACCTTCAGGGAGGAAAAAAAAACCAAACAAAACCCCCAAACAGTAAATCAACAACAACAATAAAAACTTCACCAAAATCAGGCTTGTAAGGGGAAATTCAGCTCTTTTAAGGACAAGTTTTGAGAGTTGTATTATCCTTTGTTGTCGGTGGGAGAAAAAGATCAGCACTAGAAGGTTGTTGGGTTGTCAGAGCAAACGGAAAAGGTGATCAACCTGACACTAGAACTAATTACAGCATCTGAATGAGAAGGACTCAGGGAAAGGGACTAAATTGTCACATTTATAACATTTGCAGCATCCCACATTGAAACTAATTGAGCATTCTGCCTTGATGAATTAGAAGTATAATTTTGCAAGAAAGTTGCATCTTTGCTCATCAAAATTTTCAGCCTTCACTTACAGAATCGGAGGGTCAGAGTACACAGAAACCACCTCCCCAGACTCCTGCCCTCAGAAGGGAACTGAAATAGAAGTTGCCTTTGCCTCATTGGTGAAATCCAGCTGGTTATCAGCATTTTTAGCTGATGAACAGAACTGATGAATAGGAGCTAAAACAGTGAATAGCAAGCTATAATTCTTTCTCTGGGTGTAATTACAAGGTCTGTGTGATGCCCTTTGCTGGTGGTGGCAATGGGGAGCTGCAGATAGGAAGAAGTCTTCGGAAGGTCCAAAAAATTCCGTTCCCCACCACCAGTGGTGCTCCCAGCTGGTGGCAAAGCTCTCCTGCTTTGCCACGGACTGGCCCCAAGCCTCATCCAAGCCTCAGCCTAAAGAATTTAAAGTTTAAACATGAACCAGCTGTCTGCAGCTCCCAAAGAAATCAATGGAAATATGTGCTTCGACATTTTATTACGGAGGTTTGGCTTTGCAAGGGATTCAGTTCTAAAAGGAACTAAAAAGTTCTAAAAAGAACTAAAAAGTTCTAAAAATACAAAATCCTCTGATCAGAGGTGCAAGACTGAGGCAGGAGGAGAAATGTGTCTCACAGTCTTTCTTCCAAGAAGGAGGATCTGGGCCTGGTGAAGTGGATGGGTGTTGTTTATATTCCATATGGGATATGAGGAAATGAGGTTTAGAAAAGTTCTCTCTCACCGCTGCCAGGATGATGCCTTCATCCATCACATTAATTTAACGTGAAAAAAAAAAAAACCAAAAGCAAGGAAAAATATTTTAAAAATAGACATTTAGACAATATGGAGTTATTAAATTCTTACAGGATCCATGAAAACTGGGAAGAGTAGAGACAAGAATTTTTGGCCGATTGAAAGGGGGAAGCAGAGCCCTGGTTAGAAACTCATGTGAGCTCAGGAATTCCCAAGTGACTGAGAAAGGCACGGTGGGAATGTGCAGCCAGTCATGGGAGGGTGGAAGCAAAGTTCCAGCAGCAAAGATTAAATGGATCATGCTGCACACAGAATTTGTGTTTTAGTATTTCAGGTAATTCCCTCCTGTTCCTTCCTTAAAATAAACATATTATTCTCCCACAGACTGTATCCTGCTCTTCCTTTTACCACTTCTTCAAGCTTCAGTGTCTTGGTACTTTTTCTACTAAAAACCTTCACTCCAGACCTGTTCACAGGGACGTTTTTGTTGCATTATTCCAGGTTATCAATAGTTTTTACTTCAGAAACATTCATTGTGAAATTGGCATTGGAAAAGGCAGGTCAGATACCTCTTGAGAAAGGCAGCTTGATGTTTTTGGCAGGGCCAGGAGTTGGACTCAATGATCCTTGTGTGCCCCTTCCCACTCAGGATAGTCTGTGGAAAAAAAAAAAGAAAAAAAGAAAAAAAGAAAAAGTGGGAGAAGTTTTTGCTTTAGTTCGAAAGAAATTTCCTCTCTCTTATATATATATTTAAAAATCTAGAGAGAAAAGTTGAAAAAGAGAAAGAAATTTCTGGTTTTAGTGGCTGAAGTTACGTGCAGGAAATGTCCCCTGAGGTGACCTTTCATTTCCAGGTGTGCCCGAGGTTCCGTGCATTTTCCCAGCGTTCTGATTACTGAATATATTCTGTGTAATCTGCTCTTTGTAAGGTTCCTGCTGCTCTTGACTCCTTCTTAGAGACATTGATAAAAGATGAACCAAAAGAGAAATGTCAGGGGCGAGGCAGAGGGGCACCTGTGTGCTTTAACCCGTGTGCTTTGCTATTCTCTTCTATCCGTCCTTTTCCTGGGAGGAAAAAGGGAAGGCAAAGATTGGTAGGGAACAAAGCTTTTTGGTTTTTTTACAGATTGAGGTATAGCAACACTCGTGGAGCAGGGAACAGGACTTTTGGATGCACATTTGCTGGATTCTCTGATATTTTTCCCAATTTCCTTCTACTATGAAATAAATCATTGTTTCTAAGAAAAACCTTCCAGCTTTGAAGAAATTAATTTGTTCCTAGACGTCGTAATGTGTTCTAAAGAGTATCTGGAAAGCTGAAACGCCCTAATATTCTTAAATTTGTGTCTACCCAGTGCCTAAATTGATGTTTTCTTGTACTCTACCTTGAAAAGGTTAGGTACCAGGCAAAGGAACACTCCAATTAACATCCCAAAATTATGTTTTAAATTTACTGCAAATAAAACAATTTTATTCTACTGTGGCAGCAGTCTCTGGAGCAAATGATTTCTGACATCTTCCTCCAGCCTAGGAGAGATATTCCAGGTGATTACAGCCCTTTTACCAACTCCTCAGTGTTCCAGGCAGCTTGATTTCCAAACACTTTAGCTGAGACTGGAGAAAAAGCTGACTACAGAAAGCAATGAATATTCCATTAACTGGAAAAGCAAAGGAACAAGCAGCAGCAAACAGACAGACAAAACCTAAGGCAACACTCTCCAAGTGGTTTGGGGTGTTTCATTTCAGCTGCTCAAACTGAGACACTGAAGGGTTTGATTTCAAGAAAATTCAGGACTCAGGCCGATATCAACAGGCTCCCTGGAAGCAAAGCGTTCTGAGCAAACACAATTTAGGTGCCTAAAATAATTTTCTGTTCTGTCTTGTTTATAGAAATAAAGAATTTCCTTCAAGCTGAGGTAAACAGATTTATGGAGACAGAAGTTGTGCTGAGTGATTTTTACTCCATCAGGTCAGGGCAGTACACTCCATAATACAAGAAAACAAATATTTGCTGCTCTCTCTTTATCTAATAGATTTTGGCTCTCAGTGTGGTTGTTCTTCCTTGCAACATAAAGGATCCAGAGGTTGTAGACAGACATTTTTTTGGCTTAATGTAAATCACTTTAAGCAGAAATAATACTCCTTTCCAGCTGTATTATAATTTCTGTTCCATAGGCCAGCATTGTTGTTTGACCTTTCCAAACAAACATCAAATTGTTTCAATAACAAATAGCAACAACCTTTGGCTCTTCTGCTGGGGGAAAGTGACCACTTCGTGACACCGTCCTCGTTGGCATTCCTGCTTAGTGGGGTGTTCTCAGTCAGAAACTCATGTTTATTTCTCATGAATTACAAATTAACTCTTCAGTCTGAGCTCTCCACGAGGAAGTTGAGACACGCAGGAGGAAACGATGCCTCGCTGCCGTGTGGCCGTAACCAAGCACTCTCATTATGCTTCATGTTTAGGTAATAAATGCACTTTGTCCTCCAGAGTTGCAAACCAAGCCCTGTGATGGACGGGCTGGGCTTGGACTCAGCGCATCAACACCACTTCAGATTGTTTTAGTGCAGAGAGGAAACTGCTTTAGTTCAGATCAGAGCTGCACTCTGATGACCCTTGTGGGTCCCTTCCCATGCAGTGGTTCTGTGATATCACCACAATTGGAGTCATTACATTTATTGTCTATTTGATATAATGTGGTTTAACTTTAGTTACTTGGTGAGGAAAATCCCACGAGCAGACCTTTAAAAATGTGGTTTGTATTTTTCTTTCACTGCTTACAGCTCATTTGGGTCTCTATTCAGCAGCTTCACTTTGTAGCCCCAAGGATACAGCAAAATGAAGCAGAGCCTTCACAGAAAAAAGAAAATTACCTATTTTTCCTTTTACACAGTAATTGCTTTCCCAAACAAAATCAAGCAATCACAGCCCTCTGCAAAATAAAGGACAAACAAACTTCAGTGACAAGCACAGCAATGGCACTTTTTAATTCCAGGCAGTTTTTAGATCCATGGATCTCTGCTGGAGATGTATAAGTCATTCCACTAACTCAGTCAGAAAAAAGAAGTCCAAAAAGCATCTTATTAATCTTCCTGAAGTAAAAAAAAAAAAACCAACCAACCAACCAACCAAACAAAAAAACCCACCAAATCGTTACAAGGAGAAAAAATGTTTGCTCTCAGTACACCTGGCACTTATTTGCTGTACAAAGAGGCAGAGGTGGGAAATCTGTGTGTTTAAATGGAATTCTGCCAGAGTGACCAAGGCTGGGTCCATGAGTCCTGTGACTGTAATCCCTTGGACTTTGGGGGCAGCCCAGAACTGGAGGATTTAGGAGGAAAATCACACCACAAACACACCACTTGTCTTCTTTAGTCCCTGTCTCAGTGCTGCTCAGACTTAGGGACTGAAGAATTAATTTTCTGTTCAGTTGGTTGCTCCAGAGACCTACAAATCTTACAGAAAATATACAGAATATATTCCGTGGTGTTTACATCTTCCACAAGGCCTGCAGTGACCTACAGCAGCACCCAACACGCTGGCTTTGGCCAGGCAGTTTTCTTTAATCCTGCTTTTTCCTTTTTCCAGAAGAAAATGGTGAACTGAAACCAGAATACAGGTTTTAGAATGGTTTAGGGGCCGCAATAGAAGCAGGGTGTTCCAAAGTCAAAAGAGAGGAATAATGACAGCCTTGGAAAGGCTCGGAAGAGGAACTGAAAAGGCTCCAGCTGTAATTCCTTCCTCAGGTATTCTAACAGGAATTTCTTCAGAGGAATCCTGCTATCATCAATTCTTTGGAAAAGCAAGGCACTGCTTTATGATGGAGAGTTGCAGAGCTGGGGGTTGTGGCTCTAGAACCAGAGCAGGGGAAGAAAAAGGTGAGTTAAAGAGATTAAAATAATTCAATAACAAAATCATTAGAGAGCAATAAATTTCAAATAATTAAAGCAAGTTAAAAGTTGCAATTTATCAGTAGGTTATTTTATTATGTAAATATTCTTCTGTACATACGGAATCAATAACAGTAAAAAGAATACAGTTTGCAAGCACATCTAGCCTAAAAATTCAGTATTATATCTGGGAATAAATCAAGGATTATACCTGGGAATAAAAAGCTTTGGTGTCACTGTAGGTTTGCCCTTACATTACTCATTGACACCTGAGAAATCCTGAGCTAAGCCAACCTTTCCCCTTGCATGTTATGGCAACCCTGGTTTTCCTAGGCCAATAAAAGTGAAAAATAGGATGAATTTTGTCACCTGGCTTGCAGCTGAGGTTCCTGGACTTTGTGCTTTGTCCCATTATAAGATCTCTGAGGGACATTATGTCCAAAAAGCATCACTGTGAGATGCCCGATTACTTATTCACTTCTGCTTCCCCAGCTGTGCATAAATAGAACTTACTTATGCACATATAATACTTCTTTTCCGACAATTGACAATATTTCTCTCATTTAGGATTTCTGGCTGCCTTTGGGATCTTCATTTGTTCAGCCATCTGCTTGGGAATATCCCATGCTGGAGTGGATTTGGGAAAGCCCATTCACGTGCTGTTTCATGTCTTTATTAACAAGGAGGGTGAAATGAAGTGAAATGCTCCAACCACAAGCAGAGTGACTGACAAATTCTGGGGTGGGATGGTTGGACAGGGGGCCTGGACGGGACCAGGGGGCTGGACACAACCTCAGGAGGTCCAGCTGCAGCCCATGCAAAGCTGGGCTGGGTGCACAGCTGGGGCTGGACTGCTGGGACAGCTGGAGATGTGGGAACAGCTGGAGATGTGGGAACAGCTGGAGAGGAAGGAGCAGCTGGAGGGACAGGGACTGGGGGTCCTGTTGTAGAATTTGTTGAGCCACATGCCACACATAGCCCTGGCTGAATTTCCAAGAGGCGAGGCCACATCTGGAGTGCTGGCTCCACTCTGGAGCCCCCCAGCTCATGAGAACCATGGAAATACTGGAGAGAGCCCAGTGGAGGCACAGGAGATTCAAGAAAAGGCCAGGAGAACTTGGTTCGTTGGATCTTTAAGGGCTTGGCTAAGGGAGATTAGGGCTATCTTCAGCCATAAACTTCCTAATAAACTTGGCTGATTGTGCAGGAGCAAAGTGGGTATAAAAAATCCTTCCTGGTTCAGTTCATGCTGTAAACTCAATGATTTTAACTACCACAGTTATGCATCAAATCATAAAATTAGCCAGCCATTTTAGAAATTCAGCTGCACTGTTTGACTCCCTGAC
This sequence comes from Ifrita kowaldi, assembly GCA_013398055.1. Taxonomy (NCBI): domain Eukaryota; kingdom Metazoa; phylum Chordata; class Aves; order Passeriformes; family Cinclosomatidae; genus Ifrita; species Ifrita kowaldi. The sequence continues at coordinate 6,162 of VZRS01012080.1, read as the reverse complement.
CTCCCGCTGCAGAGGATTTCACAGATCCACTAAAAGATGTTGGAAGAACTACTTCAATTACCCCTTTTCTTCATCACTGGGTTTTTTGATTATAATTCAACAAATGTAACACCTGCTCTGGGCTCCTGGATGTTAAATCCCACACTTCAGTTCTCCTGCAATGTTTAACCAAGTGAATTTCTGTCACTGACATTGATTATCAGGTGATGGGAGGCAGCAGGATAAAGGCAAAGGGCCAAAATTTTACCCACAAGGATTAAACAATAGGGACAATCTTAGACAAGAGGAGAGCATTGAGAGTACTGACATGAATCACAGAATCATGGAATATTCTGAGCTGGAAGGGACCCACAGGGATCATCAAGTCCAACTGCACAGACCCCCCAACAATCCCACCCCTATGCCTGAGAGCATTGTCCAGGAACTCCTTGGGCTCTTTCAGGATTGGGGCCGTGACCATTCCCTGGGGAGCCCGTCCTAGTGTTTTTCGGGAAGTTTCTTACCTGTTCCAGGGATTTTCTGGAAGTTTCTTCCCTTTTTTCTCCGTGTCATCTGTAAGTATTTCTTTGCATCTCAACAGTACCTGTCAGGACTCAAGCAAAGACCAAGTAGACAAAATTCTGCTTCCCCGAGAATCTAAAAAACTTCAAAATCACTGAAATCACTGTTTATTATTTGGTATCCCTCAGCTGTGAATTGAAATCAAAGTGCTGTTAGGAATTTTATACTGGTATCTGCCTTGCTTTGGGGCAGAACAAAGGACTATCCCTAAAATAAGTAGAAAATCCCTGTTATCCCTTGGGGTTTAATGTTTATCCTTTCACCCTCCTTTTCAATCCAAATAAATTAATTTGTGGAACATTACCAAGACACCATAGACAACCTTCTGTCCTGGCAGCCTGGAAATACACCCATTGACAGGCTGGAATTGTTAACACATGACATCTAAAGCTGGGTAATACCATGGATTATGTCAAAGAGGAGAGTTAAGTAGGAACAGACATTAGACCTGGGGTGGCTGCTGCTAAGAAGAAAGCCTGCAATGGATAACTGAGGAAATAATAACAACATATCTTCAATTAAAGTATGTGGGCTAAATTGAGCCATTTTGATATTAATTCATTGTCACAAAAGAGTGGTTTCTGCTTCTTAAAGAATCGCCATCAAAGGTATTGGCAAAAAGCAGATTTTAATGGAGTTCAGTGGCAAGGTTCACTCTATTACTGACTCCATCAAGGAAGTGTATATAGGAAAATGGGATTTGAGTCAATTTCGAGTGATTTACAAGGTGACTGGAGGTGGAAAAGGGTCAGGGGGCAAAGGATACAGATACAAAAGAGTGCAAGAGGATTTAGCAGCCCTTAATCATGCACCATTTAACATTAAAAAAGAGTGATGCACCATCACACTCAACTGACTTCATTTAAAAAAAAGGATTAAATAAAGAATAAATAAAAATACAATAAAGAATTGATACTGCTTTTAATGTTTTTTACATTAGCCAACATCTGGCACTTTTTATTTCTGCAAAATGAAGGCGTTTAGCAAATTTAAATGCTTATTTATAGACATATTTCTAAAGCATAAAGAATGGCAGGGGTTTGGAGTGAGATGATCTGAAAGATCCCTTTGAACCCAAACCATTCCATGTTTTTGAGTAACAGGCATTTGCAGGTTTTCAAACTCTAATATAAAACTTAGATGAAGGTACAGATGGGTGGAAGGCAACACTGAACGTGAGGAAAGTAGCACTGGGTGCTATTTTCCTGTTCCTTAGAAAATGCTACTGATCTTTGCCAGGTCATGGAATGAGATAAAGGAATTATGTAATACACCCGTTTTATATTTTTTTTTCCTAGTAAATATTTAGGAGGGTTGTTTTTTTTTTTTTTTTTGTGGGATATAGGGAGGGAGAAATTCAAGCCCATCTTTTCAAGAGATCTGGAGTAAAAGACTGCTACAAAGTTCTTGTTGAGCATTTAACAACATGAGAGAGGTCTAACCCTGTACTTTCAAGAAAAATATCTAATTCTGGTGTCAGAGGGTGAAAATAAACCTCCTGGTATTCAAACTGGATGCTCTCTGGAGTTCTTGTTTCTCCAATGAACTTTGTAGATGAGAAGGTGAAGGATTTCCTGGGGTGTTGCACAACTTGCTCAGGCCAAGGCGGGAGTTTTCCCGGTTCTTGCAAAATGGAGCCTGCTGGAAGTTTCTCAGTCTGCACAGACCGAGTCATGAAAACCTTGAAAAAGCTCTGGGGCCATTGGAATTTCCTTTCCCATGTTGAGCACACACTAGGAATCCAGCAGGAATGTCATCAGCGTAAATTGCCCTGGTGAATCATTCCATTCACAGCGGGTATTGATCTTTTGCTCTTTACAATTCTAAATCGAAACCCCTCAGTGGTCTGGTGGGGAAGAAAATCACCACAGACTCAAAGGACAACCCCACATCCATCTTTATTTTACCCAGGTCAGACCTCAGATAAATACAAGGTATAAAGGACTTTAGGAAGGCAGATAGAAGGTGTATCTGCAAGGAGATGCATAGGGTATAAAAGATATTGGGAAGGAGTTCCTCCCTGTGAGGGTGGGGAGGCCCTGGCACAGGGTGCCCAGAGAAGCTGTGGCTGCCCCTGGATCCCTGGAAGTGTCCAAGGCCAGGCTGGATGGGGTTTGGAGCCACCTGGGCTAGTGGAAGGTGTCCCTGGGGTGGGACTGGATGGGCTTTAAGGTCCCTTCCAACCAAAACGTTCCACATTTCTGTGATAAAGGATAAGAGGTAGATAAGCTGTATATGCAGGGGACAGTTGGCTAAATCTATCTAACCTATATGTAAAGATTTTAAGGTGTCTTGGGCATACAAATGTTAAATATTATTTCAGTGTTCCCATTTAAAACAGTGGAAGCGAACTTCTCTTTCCTATTCTAGCTGTGTACAGGGAAGTGGGGCTAATTCCTTTAATTTTTTACTTGTTTTTGTTTTTTTTATCAAGTAGATGAGTAATGATGCAGCCTTTCTATTTCTTACAGACCTCCAGAGAAGTGTATATGTCACTACTCGTTCATGTTCTTTGTTTTCCTGTAATTGGGAATGAATTACAGGAAATCCTTTAATTTAATTTAATCCTTTCGTGTCAATACAGCCAAAACCAATAGTGGAATCCTCACAGGAAAACTCTTTGGAAAACAATTTGCAATTAAATAGAAGTGGAAACAAGGCAGGTGGTTAAAATGAGAAATAACAAAAATAAAGTGTAATGACCCTAAAAAAATGAGACTGTGCAAGAATAAATTTGTTGTAATGATGATATCTAACTTTGGAGAATTTTTTTGTTTATTTATTTAATTTTTAATAAAAGGAACAGACCTTCAGTCACTGTAAGGCTTCCTTGACTTCAGTATCAGTAAATACACAAAAACTACTCAACATCGTATCTGGCATTAATCCAGTCAAGAAACTCCTCAGATAAAGGATATTTTCTGGCCATTTAGGAGGAATGTCACAAGGAACTTTGTCATTCTGACATTCAGGTTCATCTACAGGCAGTATTTTTTTCAAAGCCTGACAAATTTCGTCCAGGAGTGAAGGTTCTCTTGTGGTATAAAAGATCTGGTTTGAGATCTGGGTGAGTTTCTACTTTTATTGGCAAGTTCGCCCCTATTAGAACATAACTTGCCAAGCCATGTTTCTTTGAATTCATATGGAAAGCCAAAAACTAAATCTCCTGTCAGGTTATGACTGCGCAAGCCTAGTGAAGGTGAGGAATGTCAAAAGGAATCCAGAAAGCTCCACGTATTTCAAGACAAGATGCAGAAATATTAAAGTGGGAGTTCTGAGATGTTTTTCACACTGAGGAAAATCTCCATTTCCATTTGGATCTTAGTGGTCCTGACTCAACTCTTGTTGATATTAAAACAGCAAAAAACATGTTTGACAGGAGGTTTTAAAGGTTTGGAGCTACAAGTTTGATCAGAAAACATTCACTGTGGGTTGAAATGTGCCATTGGGATCATCCAGAAAAGCAGAATTTTACTTAAAAGTGCACTCAGAAAACACAGAGAGAGCAGCTTGGGGAGCTTGAGCAGATGTGTCACTTCCAGGTGGGAAATGTGGCATCAGACATTCCAGTGTCCACAGAAAGTCTCCCTTGCAGATTTTTGGAGCCACAGCTGAGGGCTCTGCACCACTGTGGCCCCAAACACACCAGACACAGGGAGAAACTGAACATGTTGGAACGGGAATGCAATGGGATTTCTGGATGTGGGATTTCTGGGCACCCTTTATCTGCAGCAGAAATGCACAGTCAGGGTCTGGATGCACAAAGAAATTGAGGAGGGGTATCATTCCTGCAGAACTGAACTGGTCCAGACCTTTTGTCTGTAGAAATTCATATCCCATGAAAATAAGGCAGAATGCACAAAGTGCTTTGAACAGGGAAACAGTAGGAGAGAAGTTTCTGGGATGTTGGTTTTCCTTGAGATTTTGCCAGGGACAAAATGCAAGGGAGTCCTTCCCTATCAGAAATTGAGATGGAAACAAGCAAAGAAATTTGTCCCAAAGAAAATGAACACAACCAGGTGAATTCCAGCTTTTGACAGCAAATTTTTGAATCACTGAGTTGACACATCAAGAATCCACCTGTCAATTAATTAACAATGGCTGAATATTAAAATGCCTGATTTGATCTTTCTTAATCTCTTTGAGGCTCACTCACTTCATGATGAAAATATGCAGGTGTAAGCACAGCAAAACTTGTCCCACCGCAGTGATTTCGTAGGTGATCTGTGAGGATCATGCAGGCACCACTTTGGACAAATGCATTTGACCCGGTTTGGAAGGAAAACGACATTTTCACAGTAAAAACATAAGCTGAAAAGCTCCTTCAGTATCTGTCCAGAAAATGCTGAAGAGGAAAAAACAACTTCAGTCTAAATGGGATTTCTACAATATCTCACTCACCAGCAAAAAGTTCTGTCGGTCATAACTTTATTAATAATGAGATGAATACGTTGCGTGTAGGCTATTGAACTCACTCTGACAGATAAAGAAGCAATAAATAGTGACCTTTAAATGCTAATTGCTGATGTGTTAGAGCTTGATATGCTTAAATGGAGTTCATGCACACAAATCTTAGAGCAACAAAGGATGTGTTCATTTGGAACATTAAAGGAAACAATTTGCCAAAGCTTCAACTTATATTTGCTGTAACAGTTTGAGGAAGTAAATTTGCCGTTAGAAGTGTAGCAAAAATAATAAAACAACATTATTAGATGTCCAAAGGTCAAATGTCTGAAGCCAAAGCCACCACCACGTGTAAAAAGGCCAGCTGTTTGAAAGGCGTGGAAGATGTTTAAAACACCTTCCCATGGCCAAATGTAAACTGTAGAGAAGGAATGGAAATGAGACAGGCAAAAAAAAATCAAAAATGGATTTATAAGGTAGTTTCCTGTGATCGTTTTGCAGGGCCTGGTTTTGGGTGGCGTGGGGGACACAGAGGTGGCTGCTGTGAGAAGCTGCTGGAAACTTTCACCATGTCCAACAAAGCCAACCTCTGATGGCTCTGAAGATGGACGTGCTGCTGGCCAAAGCTGGGCCAATTAGAGAGGCTGGTAACACCTCTGTGAGCAGGGGGTGTGAGTTACAGTGTAGCAGCAAAACCAGAGCAGTGCCAAAGAAACGGTGGGGACTGGGTACCCTGAGGCACCCAAGCAGATGGTGAAAGGGTCCTTTGTTTGGTGGGGTAGGGTGTTAATAAGGTCACAGAGCAATGGCTGCTCTTATGAGCAGAGCTCCACTCCTGGTAGAAGAAAGGCAGCAGAAGGCAGAACCCTGCAGTGGTGATGAATTCTCCCCACAGTGACAGCAGCCTCCCTCCCCTCTGAATGCCGAGACGACAAAGAGAGAGCTCGGAGCTGCACCCAACCCCTCCTGCCAGCCCAAATCTCACAGTATCTCTGCCCTTCAAAAGACACCCCTGCGTAAAAGAGAGTAGCCAGATGGACCCGTCCCCTTGAGCTGTGGGCACTTTTTTTGTCTCAAGTATCCGGTTGTTAATATCACCTTGCTACACGAATGGGGAAAATTCCATAAGAGAAAGAAAAAAAAGGAGAATTCCTAAAACCCCAGCACATATTTCGGAAGAAAATCAAAACAAAGTGG
>VZRS01012079.1:481544-498670 GCA_013398055.1 Ifrita kowaldi | reverse complement strand
ATCCCGCCGCCGTCCCCGCCCTCTCGCAGCGCCCTCCCGCCCGGCCCCCGGCGCCGCCCGGCCCCCGCCCGTTACTATGGCACCCCCTCCGCGCCGCGGGGCCGGGGCGGGCGGCAGGGGGAGGTGGCTGTGGTGGCAGGGAGCGGGGGCTGGGTGCGCTGCTTGGGTTGGGCCGGCCTCAGGCTGCCGATGTGGCCGCGGGCAGGTCCCTTGGGGTGCCTCTGTGAGACCCTCGGAGCGATTTCCGCGGCCGTTTGGCAAAGTTGGGGTCAGGCGACCCCTCTGCCCTGGCAGCCCTCTGAGGTTGGTCTGGGTCGAGCCGCCCGCAGAGCCTGTTGTCTCCAGTCCCAGCAGAGTGGAAGCCATCGCCCGGGGTTTGTGGTGGCACAAATACGCTGTGATCCATGAGCACGTCCCAGAAAACAGGAAACAAGTGGAAAGTAAAGCGCACCCGTGAAATATCTCGTCATCTGGGGTCTGCCCCATTAGATCATGGTGCTCAGGCCTGGCCGCACAGGGTGACACCAGGCACAGGATGGAGGAGGGACATTTGAGGAGATGGGCTGAGAGGGGAGGAAGGAAGGACGAGAGAATGGGGTAGGGAGAATGAAGAGGAGCTCAATTAGCTGCAAACAAGGATGCTGACAAAGGAAAGTTGGGAATCCAGTGGGATGCGGGAGAGGGATTGATGAGCAAAACAAGGTTTAACAGGCAAAAACAATGAAAGAAAGGGTGACTTCAAGACACCATGAGCAATCCCACTGGGCTTCCTGCTGAGTATCCAGTAGTCTTAATCAGGATAGAAAGGATGGAAGAGAAAGGATGCAGGAAGGACACTATGCTGAGCTTAGATAATGCCCAACAGAGGAATTGTGTTATGAAAAGAAAGGAATGCCTTTCCCTCTTTAAATAAAAACAAATTACTGAGTGCCACACAGATAGGCTGAGATGATGATGATTAACAGGAATGGTTACACTTATCAATACTCATGAACATTTCCATCACAAACCAGTTGGAATCTAAGAAGATTTGTAATGCACGTTGTCACACAAAACTGTCTTCTCATCACTGAAAAAAAAAATCCACTGTAAAGGTTTCAAGGGGACTCAGTGTTGAGGGGGAGCAAATCACAAATTTCAGGTGAAGCAATCACTGTTTGTGTGAGGATATGCATATGCATACACAGAGATATATAATCTACACTTCAGATATTTTGATATTGTAGAGTCCTTCAAGATAGTGTTAAGTCATGACTTTCTTCCATGTCTAACAACCTGCTTTCGTTAAAGCTTAATTATCTGGAAAAAAATACATAAGTAATGTAAATGAAACTCTAGAGAAAACAGGTTTGAAGCAATATTCCTATTTCAAGATTATTTGATCAAACACATCTCTGAAGATTCTTGGTTGTCAGTTCAACAGAATTTAAGTTTGATGGCAATAAATGTTTTTCTTAAACATGCAATTACAAAAGGATCTCAGTTGCTTTCTTTTTAATAATGTTTGAAACCCTTCTGGCCTTGGAGAAAAGCTTGAAAACATAACCTAGAAAAAGCTCCAGAAAGCAAAGGAAAATACATTAACATATTAAAAAAAAAAAAAGGAAAAGAAAAGAAAAGAAAAAACCTCATGATTTTTTGGCATCTGACTCATTATTTTGCATGTTTGGGATTAGACATTTTGAAAGTTAAAAAATCCTAAAAAAGACTTTCCTTTGCAAGAGATGTACTTGACGCCTGACAGATATATCACTGCTGCAAATGGCTGATATGTGGACCATAATTTGACAAAGTGAATGGAAGACAGATTGCAAGCTCCGTATTGAAAAGCTGCTGTTGAGAAACTTGTTATTCATGGACAGTGGATTAGTTTTCAGTCTGTTGAGGAGAGAGGTGGTAGAGATATAGCATTTCGAGATGAGTTGATCCAGGCTACCAGTGTGTGCAGGCACATACAAGTGTATGCCAGTACAGAAATGCTAATGCAGAGCTGGTGATGTCAATATCAGAAGGACTAGAATGTCTGATAATAAAAAGTAGAGAATTAGCTTTTTATTTATGTGAAATATTACTGACTATTGCCTTAAAAAGGGCTTCAGGTTCCTTGGAGTCTGTAGGAGTTTACAATAGTACCATTTGCTTTGCGCAGCACTTCAAGTTATTTTCAGTACTTAATGATGCTGGCCCTGAGAGTTATAAAATTTTTGCTGCTACTTACAGAGATGATTTAATCATCAAGATGGTAAAACACCTGAGATTTGTGGCAGTTATCTGTACAGTTTGTAAAAATTAAAGAGCTATATATATTAATCTGTTAAGCATTCTTTTGTTTTGTAGGGAACATTTTCTCTAGGGTTTTCAGAATAATGCATTTTCAGAGACTGGAACTGAAAATGTTAATAATATTGTAGGTTTTGCCTTTATGGACTGAGAAAGCAAGGCCTTTTGCAGGATAATTCAATGGGATATCAAACTTGGCCACTTTAGCTCATGGAAGTGCATTTTCCAGAAAAAAAAGTTGAAACAAATTTAAAAGAATGAATCAGTTTTTAGAAGCTTAAAAGGAAGGAACATTTGTTCAGAAGGGCACTAAGTTTTTAAAGCCATTCAACATTCAAGTGAATGTCTCCAAAATAGTCTTAAAAGAGGTTGCTGTACCAGCGTATGAGAAGAGTGTCATTGCTTTTCTCATATAAATAGGAACAAATACCTTGAGGAACATGATCTGTATCTGCCAATACTAAAAAAAGTTGTTCTTTTAAATGCTGTCTGCTGGAGTTAGACTGTGCAGTGTAAATACTCTCCATGCAATGGAGAACTCGTATGGCATTCCTTGCCAAACAGCATTGTGGACACAAGAGGTTTACACAGCAGACTGGAGACCTAAGGAGGTCCTTAGATAGACAAACCATAAATGGATCCGTAACTCCTCTGGGCTGAAAATAGCTGGAGGTAGAGACATGGGGGTAGGGAATGGTGGGAAGTATTGTACACGTTTGCCCCCAGTTCGGGCTGTCATGTCTAGAGCCATCACTGGGGGCAGAGTACTGGTAGGGCAGACCCTCGATCTGAACCGGTCCTGCCATTTGCACATTCTCATTTGAGTCTCTGCAGTGGTCAGATGAACAGAATTATATGAAACAAGTAGCTATGTCTGATATGACAGGTTATTTTCTTGTGTACTCTACTGTCTGACCCGTCTGGTCTGTCTAGTGTGTTGGGGGGCCATCAGCAGACATAACTCATGTTCTCAGCCAAAGAGAAATAAAGTATCTTAGCTTCAAAAAGAATAGCCCAACATCTTTTTTGTTTAAATCTCACACATATATACCCGGGTTTATTTGGGAGCACGAGATATTTGATCATTATAAAGAGCAGACTTCCTGATTTTCGTAGAGAGAAGGAAATGTGAGACTGTGATGATGGCTTAGTGTTTATTATTCATAGGCTAGACACCACAAGAATCTCTTCATGAGGCTGGCTCTTCCTTAAAGAAAATTTTTCTCCTGCATATTTTTAAAAAGAGTTAGATTGGAAAATCGTTTTAGTTCTTGCTTTGTGCACTGTACTTTGGTGGCCAGGAGGTACAGATAAGCTAAAAGGGGACCAATGAGATTTTGCTGCGGAAATCCCTCCTGCTGAAATTTTTGATTTACTTACTAACTCACAGGACTGTTTACCTTTCATAACAAAGGCCACTGCTCATCAATTCCTAGATAGTAGTTAATTAAATAATAATAGGATGAAGGGTCTGTCGCTTTTGTGTGGATGTCCTGTTTCATGTTCTTAAACTGGATATGACACTTGGATCTGGGAAGATGCAAACAATAATGATATTAAGATCGCAGAATATTTTAAACAATGTAATTAATCTGGTCATTTCATCAGAATGAACTCAAATCCTTTAAGAAATTGATTCATTTTAAGTGTTGACATTCTGTGTGTGCATTTACAAGTCAGCATAAATCAATGTGAAAAAGATCTTCAATACGGTATAAAAGCTTAATAGGGGTAATATATATTTCAGAGTGTTTAAACAGTTTGTAAGGCTACCTAATACCTAATAGTGTGTCAAACAAAGTGTTATCAAACATGTAATGAAAGAGATAGCTATTTTATTATTTTAGCCATTGCTCCTGTCCTGTTTAATTTGTTTGTGGTGAAAATGATGGGCCCCAAATTACCACACTTGTATGAAAATAAATTGTTCCCTATAAGGAAGTACAGATTACTTCTAAAAGTTAAAGAAAGCCCCTGATGTCCTTTTGCTACAAAGCAGAGAGTAAACCTGAGCATTGCTGTATCTTCTCAGTCCAAACAAATGATATACAGCCAATTTAACACCTAGAGGAGGAATCGACACATGGGTTGAAGCTGAACTCTGTTTTGCATCTTGGAAAAGGTTCTTACAACTCATCTGCCATTGCCCAAATTAAGAATTAAGAATGTAGGAATTAAGCACAAAATATCTCAGAGAATCAAGAACTTAAATAACCATGAGAGAGACATAAAAATGTAAAATTCACCTTGCACATTTGCAGCTTTGATCCATTCCCATATGTTTCAAAGACACTGCCAGCTGGTTCAATTCAAGTTACCAAATTAAATGTGGCCTTGCAGATACAGGAAAGGTAGCTTGGTCTCAAAAGAAAACATTTTACTGGGCTTTAGATTATTTCTCATGGTCAGAGAAACAAAGGGAAACATGAAGTTCCTTTTATTTTCTTCCTGTATTTCCTATCCTATCAAGGATTTTATATGAGATGCAGTGTCCACGTGGTATGCAGGAAGGCTCAAAAATACATCACAGTGTGATGCATGCTAGTTCTCAATTGCAAGATATACCCAAGTGCTAAGGTTGCCAATTTTCCACTCTTCCACGTATCTTGTTAAATCAGTCATGAAGCATCCAGAAGTATAAGGGATCAGGAATTTTTGGTTTCATGCTGTTTTTTTCTGAAGCGTACTGGAGGCCTGTAGTGGAACTTCAGAAACTTAGACTTTTTAAAGGAAAGTTGTGTTTTCAACAATTTATTTTGCAGTTTAAAAAGCTGTCTAAAGGCATTTTGGTTTCTCCTCCAAAAACTGAGGATTCATATAAGTTGTATAAATGTTATCTGGACACTGCATCATCTACAGATGTCTTGAGAACAAATCTGTGTTAATGGTTGATACATTAAAAATAAGCATCTGTATTTGCAAGTGTTTTACAAATGTACATATGAATGTGTCTGCTGAATAGTCAGGAGAAAGAAAAGACAGAACAAGAGGATTGGTCACAAACAGAGACAGGAATAGTCTGTATCACCAGTTTATCCATCGCTTTCAACAGGGAATTCTCATCTACAAGACAGATACCGAGCAGGTGATTAATCAGTTTTCAATTCAGAACAATGATGCCATCATTCTCCTATTTGATAAACCCCCAAATAGAGCTGAATTGCCCCTGCAAGAGCTCCCCTGACATGAGGAGATTGTTACAGGCTTACTTAAAACCTCTTCTTTTCTGTTTCAGATATCTTTTGCTAGAGAAAATTTTCCTTGTCGTTTATATTCACAAGATCTCTGTGAAGAGAGGGATGTTTCTTAAATCTCCAGGCAAGGTAGGTGTTTCAGCAGGAGGCTCCCACCTTAAAGTAGCAGGGTAAAAAAGTAGTCTATGTACATTCTTTTGTGTGACTTCAATTAGTACTTCAGGCTCAGAATTATAGATGTTAATAGAGAGAGAGGTCCAAACTCTATTCTCTCTGAGTACATGTAAGTATAGCAGAGTTCACAGAGTAAAAAATTATTTTTAGGGCTAGAAGGTATTACAGCTTATCTATTATTTCATTTTATTTTTTAATAAAATAGAAGAAGTAAAGAGACAGCAAAACGACTTGTTTGAATTTATTTTCCTCCCCTAGGGATTTGTTTGCTGTCAGAAAAGTGCCACACAGGGGGCACAGTTGGCATTTCAAGTGCGAAAGGTTGTGACTGAGGTATAGTAAAAGTATGTTGGGAGTTTCCATTAGAGCTTCCTGTTGTAGCAAATAAATCCTGTCCCATTCACACTGGATAGGCTGATACAGATATGTCATCCACGTGTCATCTGCAGTCAATTTTTATGGGGCGTGATAAACTGTTGGACTCCTGGGTTGAGAGCAAAATTTCCTTCCTTGCTGACATTTCAGTATTTTTCTGGTGGATAGCTAGGAACTTCAGATCCCCTTCCTTGTAACTATTATGGGTTTTTTTCTCAATGGAGCTGTCACTTTCAAGTCTAACAAAAACTCTGTCTTCCTTTTCTGGGCTTTCTAGTTTGACAGTTTCGTGTCATAGCTTTGTTCCACAATAAAAATAAAAAAGCTCTGGGTGTTAAGGAAGTCCTTGGAAAACTGTAAGTGATAGAGTCAGCATTTACAGAACATATCACAACAGGTCTGACTGACCTTGGCAGCAATAGAAGATCACCATTTCTCATGGATGAGCTTTTCTTGAATGTCTGTCTTTTATGCTGCATGAGGCAGAAATACCTTTTCTGGGTCAAGGCTACTGCTTTCTGTTTCTCTTACTCTTTAACAGAGATTGTCTACTATTGTTAAGTATTATCTGTTTAAGGAATTTCTCTCAATCCCCTGTGTCTTGTTCTATGGTATCTTAAGATAAATCTACATTGCTGGTATTATTTTAAAGTCTTACACTACTTTGTTGAGGATTATTTGTTTGAGGATTTTGAATGGTTTACTTTTATCACAGTCAAACTGCAAAGATTAATGTTTGTGGATGTCCTCCAAATCATCTCCCTTTACTCTGGCTACCAGAGTGTAATCAACACTGTTTTCTTATTGGAATGGCCATTGCCCTATTTTTTAGCAGTTTGCAGGAGTACCAGTTGAAGGGAATGAATAGTCTGTATTGGCTGTCTTTGAAAATGGCTCTTCAGTAGCAAGTGTAAGTGTAACAGGGTTGAATATACATATTAGTCAGATGCTATGAAACATATGGAGGGCGAACCCCAGGTCACATTTGAAATTATCAACTTTGAACAATTTGTTGAATGCATATAGATTTATAGGAGCTGCATGGAGACAGTTGCCTGACTGCATAATACACTGACAATCACTAAGTAAAAACAAAGAATATTTTGAAATAAAAGAGAATGAGAAGAAACTCAGACTTGTTCATGGTTGTAGAATGTAGAAAAAAAACCCCACCGTCCTCCTAAGATATCCTTCCCCCTCTCACAGTGGAATTTCCCTGCTTTGAAGTTATCTTGAGAAGACACAATTTGCAATTTGCCCAAGAGGTCAGCAGGCCCAAACTACTGTACCTCAGTGTAGGAGGTGGTTTCAAGGCTGGCAGCCCCCTGGAAGGAGGATCTGCAAGCATCTTTCTTTTGAATAAAGTGTGACCTCCACTGGTCGTTGTTGTATTCAGGAAAAGGGGGAAAAGTCCATCATGGAAGAAGGCCCCAAGGCATTTTGTTGTACAAAGTCTTGCAGTGTTAACTGCAAGGTTCCTTTTTAGTTCACTGGACAAATATGTAATAGGTATTTACATATGTATAAGTGAAACTTCATGGGGGCAGGGAGAGAGCTGAAGCATGTGCTTGCACTTGCTGAGTCTCATGCGTGTCCTACATCTGCCTGCCTGTCTCTCGTGAGCATGGGATTTGTGAGGTATGTGTTAAAAAGTAAAAGAATATCCAGTTGCCAAGACTAATGCATACATACTTTTGCTTTATTTTTCTCACTTCTGTGCTTCTATAAGCATTAAAAAAATGAAATTATAAAAAAATAAATACAAATAAACAAATCAAAACAAACAAATTAAAAAAAAAAAAAAAAGAGACTGTTCAGGGCAGAATTCAACCCACAAAGAGAATGCAAACTGAAAGAACCTTAAAATAGAAAGTACCTTTAAGGAGAAATGTACCAGTAAGAAGAGGTTTAAGGAATTCTAAGCACAAGTCATTTTTGCTACAATGTCTAGCCACACTGAAGAGAGTAAAGGGTAGGAAGACACAATATTTCTGAATTTCCATGTCTTTGTGAGTTTAAGTCAGACCCTTAACCTTATTTGAATATAGTATTTTTGTAGTTTAATACATTTCATACAGAATGTATAAAGAAGATTTAATAACTGTCTCTTAGCTGTGGTTTATCTCTGCCTCAGAGAAAGCTAAAATGAGTTTCTAGTGAAATGGCTGAAAGAGCATGCACAGTAAGTCTTCTATCAAATTGTTTCCAGTCTTGCTGATTTGTAAAAGATCTTTCAGAAAGATTCTGGCTTTCTATGTTGAATGTTAAAGTTTGATTCTGTGCCCAAAATTTATAAAGCGAACCACAAATAACCAGTGGAAGTCTAGCTTGCCATGTTCTGTTTTTTAAAACTCCTGAGACTACTTGCTATCATGTGGAATTTGTTCTAGTATTTAACCCAAGTTTTACCCTCAAAAAGAAAATTATATTATAGTGTATTACATATTTCTGACTGTAATAGCAATTAAATATCTTGGGAGAAAACTAATCAAATCCCCAGGCTTCTCTGCCTTTTTGTTTTTCTCTCTCAAAAGTGCGTCACAGATAAAGGACTAACTTTGTGAACATACTCCTGGGGTAATAAGGACAAAAATGAACAATACTTATGTAATTAGTCACCAGACACAAATGTTCCAGGATAAGATCTTCTGAAGTATCATAGCAGAAATATAAATGAAGTACTTGGAGTTGCTGTTGTCAACTATTAAAACTGGAAGTATTCCTGCAGCATTTCAGGTTCTCTGGATAGTTCTGCGTCAAACTACAGTGTTCTTGTGACATCGAATTGCACAAGGGCAGTTAACTGCTTTCCTCCTGTCACAGAAGCAAACTAGCCCACTGGCACAGTTTAAGGCAACAAAATCAGGCTGGACCAGGCTTGTGTTTGCCCTGCTTCCCTGGTCTTTTGCCTGTCTTAGGTGGTATAAAAGCATCTCTTACATTTGAATGTGCAGCAGTGGTTGTTCAAATTTTTAATAGATGCAGTTTCATAACCTTCCAACTCAAACACTGGAGTGCAGTAAACTTGAGTTGACTGGGCATCGAAAGGTATAAACCAGCAGTGTTAAGGCAATCAGCTTCATGGGATCACTACTGCTGGAAGCTGGGACTACAGCCTATGTCTATTATTGTGTATCTTCCAGCAGTTTTTCAAAGTGCTCCTCATGCACACCCAAAAAGGCCAGACAATTTCTCCCTTAACATATTGGAAAGAAATTTGTTGAGGTACATGTTTTCACACACAACTTAAGGGATATGCTCCCATAATTACTTGCACTGCTTGTAAGTCAGGAGTTAGTGCAGGCACAGCATCCAGGTGTAGGGTGTTGTTACTAGTTCTGCTTTGGAAACATACTCAAATGTGCCTCTGTGCCATCTGGCATTTCTGATTCAGGAGAATCTCTCTATTTTCTTGTCTTCCTTGAACACTCAAAATCAAGGGTCAAGGTTTGCTTTTTTCTTTTGTACAGTTTGGTTCATCTGGGAGTTGTTCCTAGCATAACGAAGCTGTGGTTTTACAGTAAGCTTCAGCAAATTTAAATCTGTGCTGCTGTTGAAAATGGTGGTACAGCTCTCTTCTCCTCCCTGCTCCAGCTGTATATTCTGCTGTCTCCCTAGGGAGAATGAGCATGCTTCTGGCTTCAAGGTCAGCTGTGTCAGGAACCATCTGAAAATTAGTGTGTGGCTCAGATCTCAGGTGGATCATTTTGGTATTTTTGATCTGGCTGACTCTGAGGCAGCGTGAGAACAGATGATGAAACAAGAGAGGAATATTTACCTAGGTCTGAGGCAGGGAGGGAGGGAAGGGTGGTGAGAGTGGGCCTCCCTCTTGGCACACTCCATACTTAGGGTAGCTTAAGCCAATAATGAAACAGCACCTGAGAGTCTGCTTGCTAAATTCAGAGGTGAAATGTGCTTCTGGTATTAGGGAAGACCAAACACTGGAAAATTCCAACACTTTTTTTTTTTTTTTTTAAAGACTTACTTTCTGTGTAGTGTAATTTCCAGAGAGCTTAAAGCAGAGCCATCATGCAGGAAAAATAAATAGTAGATATTGAGTGGAAACAATAGTAAGAGCTAGACACCTCACATAGATCCATTTTTCCAATTTTTTTTCCATATAACTCCACGAGTTTTCCCTAGAATGTTCATTGGTGGGGAGAATGTTGAAAATACTCTTAAACACACCAAAAAATTATCAAAAAAGGTGTGCACAATTCATAAGGGATGAATTAACTGGGATGAAAACTCCTTGAAATAAATTTGTTACTAACCTGGTTTTTTTAATCAATCCAATCTCTCTTCCTGCAATTCCTACCTAGACAGGCCCACGAAACCTGTGGTACTGGAGAGGAAGTGATGCCTCAAAGTTACTCAGCATGTGAGTTGGGAAGGGAGCAAGGGGACTGTGAGTGGAAGGGTGGGGGAATGGGGGAAACAGATGGATCTGAGATTATGCTGCAGCTGAGATTGAAATAAAATTTCACCTTAAAATGGGGTGGCTGCTGCTTCTATGAAAATCTTGGGGATAATTTATCTGCCACTTGATAAATTGACAGGGTTTCTTTCCAGGTTCTCCTTTCTAATCTCCTTCATGCTTTGTGTGTGTATACATGTGTGTGAGGTATGTGTATGTAATTTTTAAGATGTCTGGCCCCTTTTTTCTCCTTGGCTAACTTCTGAAATAGAGCTGTCAGGATGATTCCAGCATTTGGAGCCATATTCTTCCTGACAGAATATAACTCTTCTTCACAGTTTTCCTTTTTTATGGCCTGAAGTCAATGGGAATATTCAATGCAACCTAAGGTCAGGCTCCTGAATTTTAACACAATTTCCCATGAGAACTAGAAGAATGAAAATTCCTTTAAGAGAGGGAAGAAAATGTGGAACGGTGATGTAAGGACAAAACACTTGTTATGTGGCTTTAAAAAACGCAGCTTGAAGAGGTTTCAGATCTAGAGGGGGATGAGCTTCATTTAATCTGTCCAGGAATTTTACAGCAGTCACAGTGTTATCAGTCATTTGTACAAAAGGGTTGAACTCTCATAGCAACTGGCTATGCAGGCAATCTTGAACTGCAGTAGACCAGCTCCAAGAAGATGCATCAAATTAAGTAATTTCAAAAATGTATTGAAATACAGCATATACAGTCATATAAATGTGTATGGTGTGGCAGGATTTTAAGCTATGCCTTAGTTATATGTCTGTATGTATAGCCATGGGTTATACAGAAATACAACCACTCATTTCTAGAGCATAGAAAAATGGTCAGTTATGAGCTGAACAGGTTTTACTGATTCATTTATATATGATCAATGATATTATTTAATACCTTAGGGGTCAGAGATTGTGGACACTTTAGTCAACAAAAAAATTTCGTAATACTGAAAAGAAATGGTGATGTTCATTTATTTTCTGCAAAGGAAGAGGTTTCGTGCCTGTGCCCACCTCCACAGAGTGGAAATTCACAGAGACCTAGTTTTTATCTAGGCAAAGTTTCTCATGTATCAGTGGAAATTTTAGATCTCTCTAATATCAGTTGAACTTTGAAAAATCTAAGTTTTCTTGTTTTACATATTTCTGATGTCAAGTCTTGCATTTTGCATTAGTGAGATAGGATGAGAATGAAGGTGTTGCTATTTACAAACTCTTTGAAGATGTAAGGTGCTGTATATATATATAAATCATCACTTTCATATGACTTTGGATGTGCTAAAAATGCAGTACATTTCATTGGTGGTAAAGCATCATGATCAATGAAGAATCTGAATATTAAATTTAGAGGAGAGTATTTTACTGGATATGTTCCATTAAGAAAGACAAAATATGCTTTATTAATGTAGTATTTCAAGCTCTTTTGCTTCCTCAAATGTCAGCTGTCAAACTTTGTTGCCATCCTTAGTAACAACTAAAAAGTGAGACATTTTTCTGTTTGGTGGTGCTTATCTTCCAATAATAATCCTATCTTATCAATGGTTTAAAAAACAGGTTTTTAAATTCAAACGTTGGCTAAGAATTATATCTTAACTATGATGTAGCATTGCAGGGAGTAAGATAAACTCCACCGAGTAAAACATGCTGTAGGTAAGAGAAGTGGAAGCAGTCTGGCCCATGGCAAGATGAACTACAAAAAATCCAGCTTTATAAATGATGAGCAGTCCAATTTCATTAAAGCTTTTTACGGAAAATCAACTCTACAGCATATTTAAAGTATTGAATATGCCTCTGTAGATTTTGCACTCTCTCTCAATTTCTTTAGTCTTTCCATAGCAATTATTTCGCATTCTGTTTTCAGTCTGCTTCATGTTCCCTTGTCTTACCTCTCCCTCCCTCTCCCCCTCCTCCACACCATTTCTCTCTTTCTCATGTAATCTCAGAGCTGTTAGAAAAAATGCCACTTTTTTTTTTTTCTGTGTAATGTTCTTCAGCTTTAGCAATTTTCCATTTCACTTCTTTCTTGTTACACTTTTTCCATTTAATATTTCAGGAGAAAATTCATCCTATTATAAGTTGAGCCAAATGCACCATAACAATGTTTTGGCCCATGTTAGTTTTTTCAAATATAAAGTTTATTTGCAGTTTCCTGTTCTCTCCCTTTGGCTGCTATTAAGGGAGGAGGAGGGGGAAAAAAGGTCTTAACTTTCACCATCAGCAGCAGGTGTATTTTTACAACTGTCGCTGTTACTCATCCCTCATCTGGTTTGTAGTAGCATGGACGTTCTGCAGAATTGTTTACACAGCCTGGGTCTCACAATAAGACAACTTGTTTGTAGGAAGACATTTGTCTGGATCTAAAATGATCACAGTATGTTTTAGGGGATGATGCACTCTGAATGAGTTCCAAGGAGGGAAATAAGTAGAATTATGTATTACAAAAAATTGTTAGGACAGTGCAGTGTTGTGTGGGCAGGTGTGTGTTATAAGAGCTGGTTCGGAGCTGGAATGCAAGTGATTTTAAGTAGAGTCCATGATTTTTGATGTCAGAAAAGCCTTCATCAACAGAGCACCTTCTACTAGTAGAAGCTGTATTTTCAGAGTAAATGAAGACTGAAGGAAGCAGTAAGGACAATTAATTTTACCACTGATTTGTGTATATTAGTACAGAAAACATCTCTTTGCATTTAATCCATGACTGTTCTGTCCTAGCTAATACTTCCTTGGAGTTTATATAAAAAGGCTATATAAAAGTGGGCAAAAATGATGATACCACTTATGATACAAGAAAGCTGGCAAATACTACAGTACCACAGCATTTAGGCACCATGGTGATAATGCCTTAGAGATACATGTAAGAGAGACAAACAGAATGAGTCAACACATATCCCAATTTGCATAAAATTTTTCATAAAATAACTTGCAGTGTTTGAGGAAGAAAACAAATATTTGGTGTTTAGGTTGCTATAGTGTTGTGGTAGTGAAAAAAGCAAAACTATGAACAAACAGTCTATGCTACATCATGAGTTTACTAAGCAGTCTTCTAAGTAACAAAGTGAATATGATAAAAGGCTTTAATTATGTAGAGGTTAGTTGGGATACCAGCTAGTGTAATGACTGCCTTCCTGTCCTCTTCACTTAGGAAGATTTTAATCACTGATTTCAAGAAACTCTGAAGAGGGTTGTGCCGTAAGTGCTGTAAATTTCTGTATTTACTCCTTACTTTGACTTACTTCTTTGGACTTGGTGATAGAAACAACAGGTTTTGTCAGCCTCTGGGAGCATTTCCTGCTTTTGCTTTCAGCTGGGATGAACATTTACTCTGTTTTACTGTGCTTCTTTTTGATTCAGAAGCATTTTTAATAGATTCTTCAATCCAAGGGGGATGAGTGGTCTCCTTTGCATGCTCTTCTAGACTAACATCTGGTTTCAGCAGACATCTTAAACACATGCCTAAGTGCATCCTTAAATATTTGGTTGGTCATATGCCTAAAGGAGTATAGTAGGCACATTAAAGAGCCGGATATTCTTAAGTGCTTTTCTGAATAGGGGACTAAATGGGAATGAAAAGACAATTATGTACCCTATTTTAATTGCGTGCATTAATTAGCCAAGTCTATGTTTCATTTACTAGCATTATCTTTTGTAGTTATGTAACTAAAGATTACAGGAAAATGCTTCACCCAGATTTTGTTCAATGTTTTTGTTTTAATAAGTATATTTACCCTCAGTATAATTTAGCTGCAAAGGTATTGATAAAGAATAAGTGGTTGCTTCCATTCATCAGACATATTTTGCTAGCAAGTGAACTTGAAATACTGAAAAAAGGGTTTAGAGGGGATAAAGAAAAAAGAAAATTGAGAACTTCATGGTAACTTTTTGGAAGGTGCATCAAGGTTTAAGAATTTTGCGCCTTTGCTACAGTGTAATTTTTCCATTGTTGCTTCTGATTAAGAAGGCAATAACCTAGTTTTTCTGTTAGGCATGAATGAATGAGCAAATTTAAGAATTAAGTACACAAACAGAATAAACATGTAATTTTGTAGTTTATGAAACATTTGGCTCTGTTAATGCAGCTCAAGGAAGTTGTACTCTTTTCTAACGAGTGAATGGCTTGAGAAGTGTTCTGTATCACAGTCTTACAAAAGTAGTTACTTTATCTAATTTGCAGTCAATTTGCTAGGGGCAAGGGTAAGAAACTTAAGTATAAGTTAACATATCCAGCCCTCTTATGAAACTGCATGGTACTCTTGTAAGCTTCCTTAAGAGGTGAGGGGAAAATCCTGAGCAGAAATGATAGCAAAATTAGACACCAGCATTACACTAGAGCTACTCAAATTAGAGCTCAATTGAATAGGCACCTGGAATATATTGTTTTAACTCTGCTTAACTTTTTCTGAAAACTCTCTCAAGAATGGTATATTTTGCCAATATTTTTCCTTGCAGATAACTTTAAATAAAAGGAAGCTATTCCCCAAATACATAGTTATGCAAGGATTTGGAATGCAGTAAGTGTGTTTTCATTATGACTGAGCAATTTCAGCTGTGAGCAACTATACAGCAAAAAGCAGGAAAAAAATGCATCTTTGGAGGTAAATTAAATTGCAGTACCCAAAGAATTGGGATCTGCCTTTTATAATGTGGACATGAGAAAACTGAAATAAAAATAAAGGTTCAAACTAGATTCTCCACTGCTTTCAAATGCCTTCATAAAAAATGAAATTGAAATGGAGTATAGGGACTGACAGAACTTACAAATATTTTTCTCTTCTTATTCAACATGCACTCATCAATGTGTACTCTGTAAAGATTCTGTCTACAACTCAAAAAGCCTTTCTAAATGAAATTCAGCAAAAGACAATGTTCTATCTAAGCAGAAGTGATCTGATCCAGGACAGTCATTTGGACAGTGTATGGCAGTGTATTTGTGCACATTTGTCTATGGAGACAATTTAGGGAAGAGGTAGGGAAAAGAGAATCCTAATAATATTATTTGGAAAGTATCTCTACCCTGAATGATGTTGCATCGTCTAAAGGACTAATTAGATTGCATGACTGCATGACTCTCCAGAGTTCTGCATCTCAGCAATAAAATCCCTATAGAATGGTATTTTTGGGGGGTATTCATCTGAATAGATGTAAAACAAACCCTGCAGTTTGGGAATTTATAGATATATAGACATGATCTGTGAATGAGTGATCTGCAAGATTACACACTGAATGTGCTTCAAATGGCAACATAAAAGGTATTTCTGTGCATAAATATTAAATGTCTCTTTTAAAGATACTTTTATTCACAATGAGCCCTCAAACACTTCTGGATGCTTCCAAACGCCGTATCACAATGGCAGTCAAAAAAACATGGAGTGAGTCCTCAAAGGTATAAGGAAATGGATTTTGCTGTTTGGATGGTTTGGTTCTATTAGCCCAAAGCAATCTGTGTTGCAGGCAGGCCAACCTGTCTCTGCTAGTGCTGTAGTCATGTTCAGCAGTCTTCTTGGCTGAAGTCCAGTGAATATATCTTTGGAGGATCGTCATTTTTCTAAATGGTAAGATTTTTTTCAGTGGGGACTTTGGTCTTGAGTCTGCAAAAATCAATGCTTTTGATTGACTTTAAAAATACAAACGATGCAGTCCTTTGGGAAAGAACTTTAATTTCCAAAAACATGTCAGGCTGGACTCTACAGACAGACTTTTATGCTTAGTACTGTAAGTACTTGTCTTGCCTAATTTCTAAATACCCCAAGTCAGCTGCAGGATAAGGCCAGGAGCATTTTCGTCCTAAGTTATCAATGTCTGCAGTACAGAGACGTGTTTTTTGGATAATGCCAGGAAAAATGCAATCTTAACCATGCGTTAACCATGCAAAGCAGCATGGTCTTTTACATCCTATACAAATGCTACTGGAATTCACTAAGTAAGCATTCTTTTCCTTAACTAACCTATATAACATAACTGGTAGCTGTTAGTGGTCTATCAATTACATGTGTGGAAGTTTTGCCCTCCAGCATTCCCACTTCAAAAAGTTTCCCAGCTAACGGTTTCCTGAGTATCCAGGGATAAGGGACTGCTAAGGGCTTAGTAACTAGTGCCTTCTCTTCTCTTACAGAAATGGAGACTTAGTTGTCTTTTGGGTATAAGGCATTTAATGTTGAAAAACTTTACGGTATTTTATTTTTTTAATCAAGTGATGAATCCTTTGTCTCTCCTGCTGCAGGCTGTAATCTACATTGCTCACCTTGCTACCATCTTACTTTCTCTGTCTCTCCTAATGAAATTTTTTGGCAGGACAGGAGCTGGAAAATACTTCTGCATCCAGCTGTCTTTGGGATGAAAGACTGTGAGGTGTGAGGAAAGACTCATTCCCCTTTGGATTATGAAAACAGTGGTTATAGTAAGACTGTGTGTTGCAACTCTTTGGTGGAGAGAGGTCTGTTCCCCTATGCATGCTAAATGTAACATAACTGTGTAGATTAAAGACTTTGAATAGCCTCTTCTCTTTGATATTTCCAGTTTCTCCTAAATGCACTGGCATTCCCAGGTCATTTCTGTCATGTGCCATTCCTAGGTCTCCCCAGGACTTGTTAAGAAATTTCACAACCTAAGCTGGATGCCAGAAATTCTATTAAGTGGTAGACTGTCCCCTTCCCTCTCCCTTCCCCCCCCCCC
>VZRS01012079.1:88029-481490 GCA_013398055.1 Ifrita kowaldi | reverse complement strand
CCCCCCCCAAAAAAAAAGGAAATTTATATTCAAAAAGTTATTATATAGTGCATTACTGGAGTAGGGAAAGACTGTAATTGCTCCTTATGCTCATTCTTCGTTATGTGGGTGGACTTTGGTAATGCAAAATAATTCAAAAGTACTGTTACCAAGAACTTGGCAATAGGGAATCCTGAGGGCAGAGGAATATTTTAAACCCTTTCTTCTTCAGAATTTGAAAGTTTCCCTTATATTCAGTTGGGATTCCCATTTTTTTTCTTGGGTTTGTCTTTAATTTGTCTTAAAATACAGATCACAAGAGAGAGGCTGGGAGGTGGAGAAAAAAACATTGGTCAGAGTGATGAGGAAAAGGTCTTCCGTATTTTGAAGATACATCCAAAAGAACTTATTTTTAGTCTGTAAGGTCTGATGAATCTCACCTAATTTCAGATGCGTAGGTAAGGGGCATAAAGGGGGTCACTCTAAATTTTTCCAATTGGATATGGAAAGTGATGGTCAATTCCAAATTGCTCACCCCACCTCGAGTTTTCTTGGTCCGTAATCACTGATTGTAAGGCAGAACAAATTAGCTTGCCACTTAGGAAATAGGTATTTTAATTAGATTAAAACTCTTGCCTTAAAGATCATATTTCTTATGAGGTTTTAATGCTAAAGAATGGAAAGAAAAAAGATGGGGATTTTCAGACGATGTTTAACTTCCATTGATTTTAATGGGACTATACGAATTCTATGAAATCTAGTGAAAATTCTAATTTAGAAACTATGTCTGCAAACTTGAGTTTCACTGAAAACAAATAAAATTAAATATATTACAAGCCATGTCATACAAGAAAATCAAAATTTGATGTTTTAGACAGTTCAGTAGCTTTCAAAATATTAAACTTTTACCCACTCATTTCTTAGTAATTGGATCTTCAGTTTGTTTAGGATGGTCTGGATGCACCATAGGATTTTATAAAGAAAAAAATTATAAAAATAATCAAATTCAGTCAAGAATTGCTGGTAGTGGGAAAAATTAAAAATTTAACTTAATTTTTGCCCACCTGCCTATATCTTTTTTTCAGACATGAGAGATTAGGACTGGATTTTTGTTTAATGAAGTATGCCTGCTGTGGTGTTGCTGCTATTTCTAAGTGGCATGTCTCTTTCCTCCTGATATGGAGCTCCACAATTCCATGTTATTGGGCAAGCAAGGCAATCCTTCATTTGCTCATAGCTCTGCTGACTTCAAGAGTGTGTAGTGCCAAGGTGTAAAGTCTTCCACGTAGAATTTTCCATGAAAAAATTTTCAAGATTCAGCCTGAGCATGCCTGTATTTGTCTTTCTTGCATCTGGAATATGCTATCCTGTAATAACAGCATCAGTAATCTTTTAGTAGGGTATTACAGAAAGTGAACAGCTCTGTTTATGATAAACAGGAAATTGTATACTATTAGAGTTATTAATTAACATGCAAGGACATGTACATAGAAAACTTATGAACTAAAATGGAGAGTGTGTTCTGATATAGAGAATTTTAGCTGGTTATATTACAACACTTGTATTATAATGCAAATAAGCAAATATTTGTAGAAATCCTGTATTTATGACTTAGAATTGTTAGGTAATTTCAGAAGGAATAGCTGGCATCTCCTTTCTTATAAAAACACGTGTAGAGTTAGAAATCACTGGAGTGAGAACTGAAATTTTTTAAAGGATCATGAATATATTTATTGTTATTCTAGTTTTTCCCCATTGTCATTTTTTAACAGCAATATGGGGTGATTTGCAGTATCCGTTTCAGCAGACTATTTCAACAATAACACAGCTCTGTGGCAAAAGTTACTACTTGAAAAAGTTCTTGTACCTTATAAAGTGCTACCTGTGAATGCAACTGTTGCATAAGCGGCATAAATATGCCAATAAATCTGACTTATCTGTATAGGTGACATACCCATCTATAAAATACATCAGAAATAAAACCCAGGTGCATCATGAAGGTGAAATTAAGTTAATTTTTTAGTGAGGTCTTTGATAAAACTTTATTTTGTTAATTATAACAGGGGAAAATAAAATAAATGCTAGCTTCTGCAATGAATGAAATAATTTATTCCAAATACAATAACCATAAATTTTGCATACCTAATAAATGTCTTGTTTCTATATTCAGGCATGATCATTAAATTTTTAACTAGCTTACTACTGAATTCATTAATTCCAGAAGTACCATTACTGACATGTTACTTGGCTAAAGCAGGCATCCCTCTACCCCTTAAAAATATTTTTGTTACCTTTACAAAAAACAGTAACTTTATATATTGCTTCCTACTACTGCGATAAAGTGTTGATAAATTTTAGTAGCCTGTGTTTGCTACGCATTTTTTGGTTTTCTTTTTTTCAGAATAAAAGAAAAAGTCTCTATTGAATGTGCAATGGAAGCAAGTGTTTTTCCAGTTCAGCAGTTTCTGCTGAATTGTAAACAATCAGGTTGTTTCAAAAGGAGAGTAGCATGGTCCGTAACTCCGACAGCTAGTAGTAGTTTAGTTTACTGCTTCTACCACCTGCCTTCTGACTTAATATTGGAAGCAAGAAGCATGCAATTAAGTATGAGGAAATGAAAATAAATGACACTGTTCATTGCACATTACAAAGTGCCTGGCAGAAAGAATGCAGCTTGCCTGGACCTGATGACCCCAGGGGAAAACGTGTCTCGTTCCTGGGAAAGCGCCAGTGAATCAGACACTGAGCCTGGTTTTATCCACTATCAAATGCATTGGTTTCCTTCTTAACAATTTCAAACTTTTTTTTAAATTATAATTGAGTTCTGAAAAGCAGGGATATATGAAATGAAACATGTACTGAGTGTGTGGTAGAAGCTACAGGACACCAAACATGCAGGGATATTTTCTTTATAATTTCTTAAGAAAAATTATTTGGATTGCATCCTGAATTGGACCAATTTGAACTGGTTATTAAATTCTAAGTCTTCTAGAGGTGAAGAGGTTTTTGAAAGATTAATTCCATTTCAGCAGCAATATTACATTCAATGCAATATTACTGGGTATGTAACTCAAACCCTCCCCTCATTCCAGAATCTGAATGCTTAAAACCTGTTTCATTTTAAAATACCTGTTCTGTGAATACTATACCCTTTTTCCTATATGTGGCTCATACAGTGCTTAGAACATAAAGGTAATAATTGTTTTTAATTTGTCCTAAATTGTCTAAGCATCTTTACAGAGGTAAGTAAATGCTATCCTGATATTACAGAATAGGAAGAAAGTGCACCATAGAGAAATCTGATGGCTTGCTCAGAACATGTAACGCATCAAAGAGTAGTTGAAAGTGAGATAACCAATTGTGTGAGAAAAGAAAGGTTTTAACATAGGTCATGTTATTTTGCTACAGAAGTCAAATTCATCTTTTTTTAGATGAACGTAGGTGCATTACAGATGAATTAACACATTACAGATTACCGTAATGCATTAATTCAGCACTACTGTCTATTTTAGATGGCCATGTATAAATGGTGGGGAAACTTTCATAATGAAAGCAGAAGCAAGTAGAGACTTTCATGCAGTCATGATCTGGTACAAAACTAGAACTCAGATGAGATATGCCAAAATTTGTAAACTTTTCAGCGAAGCTCAATAGCCAGAGAATATTACAGAACAGATAATTTCATGTAGAAATATTGCCAAGTCTTAGTGGTTTTTAATGATTACATCTTGAAGAAAGGAGCATCTTGGTAGCTTGATAGGTATTGTTTTGAGTATATTTTTTTTCACCCCATAACCCAAAGTAAAAGTCAAGGGTGCAAACTCAGAAGGAATTGAAACCTTTTAGGGAGTCACAGACCCTCCATTCCAAAACCACCAACTTGCACATTTCTGGCTGTATGCAAGTACATTGATCTTCTCTTTCTTTAGTATAGCATGCACACTCCATGGAAGGATTTCTCATATTTCAATCGCATTTTAGGTAAGTTCCTCACATTCTATGGAAGGTAGTCTTCTTTACTGCACTTCTTCACAGGGCTTTTTAGACCCCAGTAGAAAAAAAAAAGTATTTGGATGTCAGTCATTCAGTCTCTTCTAGTTAAAAATCATGTCTTTCAGAGATGCTTTCTATCCATAGTCGTGCACAACATGAAATATGGTTGACAGCTATATTACCACACTGCAGATTGCAAAGCAATTCACATTCACACTTCTAAGTGCCTCTCCTTTCAAGAATTATGAATGTATGCCAAATTACTTGCATTGTGGTATATGGCCTCCTATATGTACTTTATAGAATAGGTCTCTGGTTTCCACTAAACTCAATGAAGTAGAGACAAAAAGAGCTTTTCTGAAGTGTTTACTAGATGTCAAACAAGGTTAATAATAAAAAACTTCATGTATACTATGCATCTTCAATATATTTGAGTATTTATCTTTAAGAAGATATTTTCAGAATTTAGGATGGAAATTCCCCAGCTAAATTTAAATGTTGAGTAGTGTTAAGTTCAGCTGTCATTGTTTGCTCCCCATTAGTGTCTCTGTAAAAAAATGAATATATGATTTCATAACCTATTTAGGAAATGCTTCCAAATGTAATGGACCAGTAGCCATTTAAGGAGCCTAAGGTCTTGTGTTAAAAAAACCATCATGGTTATCTCAAATGAAATGGGAAAGATACAAGATACCCTCCAACGCCATTTTTTCTAGACAAATTCGTGGCTATGCCATGTCATAAAACGTCGCTACATTCACATATTTCATTACAGCAGTTCCTTGTTAGACAAGTTAAAGTGGATGATCAGCAGGGATAGTATAATAATATAATTAAGTTTTTAGTAATTATTAAAATATTAGTGTGATTCTCTTCAGGCATATTACTATGGTAAATGAGGCAAACTGGTGGATTTTAAAAATAAAGACGTGTGACAAACATTATAGTGACAAACCTAATTTTTGGGGAGAGGAGAAAAGAGAGATGCTCTAAAGATATCAGAGTGAAATCTGGACTAAAGTGAATTTAGTCAGTGTGGTGTAAGAATGACTTAAAGGGGGAAGAAAGGCATAAGAATGAGTGTAGGATGGTGGAGGGTACATTTCACCTTTCTATTTATTTATTTACTTTTTCAGTTATGTTATTAAAGTTTCCCTTAGGACTACAGTACCTAGAAGGAAGCAGCAATACAGTTTTAAAATTGTCTTGAAATTTAGAGGAAAAAGAAGAAATACATGGAAATCATGATCACTGGCTTTTGTCAGTAATCCTAAATCCATTAGGTTTTGTTCTTGTTAAAAGGATGTGTTTTACCGCAGTGGGGTAGGTATAAGTTGGGCTAGTGACTTGTTTTTCCATATAACATTGTATTTTTGTAGCCCAGAGTTGCACTAAGATGTTCTCCAAAGGATAAATTCATTATATGCAGTGTTTTTCTCTTGAACTGTACCATATGTGACTACTCTTGGTCTGTATCTCAAAGATGTTCTGTAAAATCATCTACTGTGGTTAGGAAGCATCAGTATGTCCATTTATCAAAATAACTTGAAAGAAAATGTAGTGAACAGGGACCTAAATGTACTGGAACAGTTGCATTAGGTAATTCTCTGTAAGTAAATTTGAAAGTGAAGCAAACTGATGCCCTTTAGAAGAATACTGGCCTAATTAGTAAGACAGAAAGTTTTCTGGCTAATTTCAAAATACAGAAAAGAAATTTCTGGATATTAAATTTAGTTTTTAAGAATTCCTGTGCTGGAAGACACTTCCTCTTGTCTCTGAAAATAACGCGTGGAGGGTACAAGTAGATTACAGCAAACAGTGCGAGTACAGCATGGTCTTTCATTTGGTATGCCCACGTACGCTCGGTAGTTCATTCTGGTAGCCCTAACCTCCATGAGCTCATCTAATCTCTTGCAACAACTATCAAGTGTCACAGCAAGAAAGTTTGTCCACTGAAGTGGTGGAATGGAAAAACAGAATCTCACGAGTGAGAACTATTTATGCTTCCTTCCCCAAGCTGTAAAGCATCAGCCACGGTTACATAAGACTTTTCGCTGGGTTTCAGCAGCTCTAAACATCCTCAAGTAAGGTGACAAAAATCAACAAAAGTACCCCAAAAGAGGCTGTAAGCAGCATGAAAACAAACAAAGGCAGAAAACTTAAACTTACAAAAAAAGTTGCAGCCGTCCTTTATGTTGAAATAACTCAAATTTAGAAAACATTTTGGAGATGTTCTTAGCTTTTTGCCCAGGCTTTCTCTAACATTTCAACCAGATGCTGGAGATGAGGAAAATGTGGATAAATAAGATGCCTGAAGTGGTTTAGAATGAACATTAATGCAAGACACATTTTTGTGTCTATAGAAAATTTCTTGTTAATAGCAGTGTGCGGTGAACGGAGAAAAATAAATTTCATCTGAGAACTACTGATGCTAAAGTTGAATTCTGCACAGATTGCTGGAGAAACCCTTTCTAGAAAATAGAGGAAAATTATGGCACAACAGTGACTGCCACCTGCTGCAGTCCTGAGATAAAATGTGGATGCCAGGATATTATTTCCCAGCTATTATTAGCTCATTGGTGGTTTCTGTAAATGTGCTCCAAGAGAACTGCTCTGGAGACAGCTCACCAGATTTTCAGCTGCTGACAAAAAAAAGACATTGTGAGTGTAAGGAAAACATCAAATTCTCACTTTAAGTCCCTGGTCTCTTGTGCAGGGAGTTCCTGCCAGAATATTTTCAACTAGCTCTTTGACTTGTCTATTTTTGTCCTTTACTGTTAGCCTGAAAGACCACAGCAAGTCCAGAATTATGGTATAATAAAATCCAGTGTTTTTTAAAAGATACTGAAAGCAAGCTTATATACTTATCCAACAGAAACATTGGAGACAGCTTTCTGCTTTTCTGGTTTAGCTTGATGAAAGTGGACACCAAAGTCATGGCTGCTGGACCAAAGCTGCAAAATATAGCAAAGCCAGCATTCAAATGTGGCTGGTAGAAGCTGAAGATGCTGGTATTTCTTCACAGTGCACATGTAAGTGTGGTCTAGTATGATGTCAAGTCTACCTTGCAACATATCTTGCTGTTTTGGCCCCAGAATTGTGTGGAAAATGAAGAATCTGCTCTTCGCAAATGCGTATAGAACAGTGTTAAAAAAATTGTGGGAGATGGTGATTTTTTACAGTGGAAAGGAAAAATCTCTTCAGAAGACAAAAATGTGATCTATTAGCATAATAATGTCATCAAAGATGAAGTGTTATAGTATTTTGTATTTTCACATTGGTGTTCCATAAACATACAACAATAGCAGGTTAATATATCAAATGTATACATAAAGTCTTCCCACTGGGCATAACTGTTCCATATATTACTGTTATATCTTCTGAGATTAAGTAAACACAGAATGTAATGTACTGTACATAAATATAGCACTACTGAGTCATAATAAAAATTTAAAAATACCTTTTTACCATAAGAACTGTGTCAGAATCTCTCAGTGAAAGTGTTGGTTAGCTGAAATGAGAAGGCTTTTTTCTTTTCCCAGAAATATACCAATTTCAGCAAAATTTCAGTTTCAAGAAGGATTTTCTGGTTAAGCCTGAATAAAACCTAGCATAGACAACCAGCCAATGGATGTCTGTGAACCAAGAGGGAACAAAGGTCAGTATGTTCTTCTGTCTGTTTTACATAAGAGGCTTGAACCTGGATTTTCCACTTAGGTGAATGCCCTCCCTTTTGCTGGTAGTTTCAGTTTCCCCCACCGAATGTGCTCCCATCGCTTTAAATATGTAAGTGACCATTTGAAAGATGGAGCCTCAGACCTGTTCTAGCATAGCAACACGGGAAGTCAAGGGGAGGAAATGATGTTCATGTTCTGAGAAAACTTCTGCATATTTCCAAAATCAGAATTCTGACAAATTTGAAGGTAACAAGGATTTGAAAGAAAAAAAAAGGAAATTTGAAATACATTAATGCATTCTTGAAATAACAATATGTCAGTAGGTAAACACTGCAACAGGAAGCAACCTCTTTGTTTACTGTAAGGGAAGGAGCAGTGCATACCAGAATTCGCATGGCAGGGGGAGAAATGTTGCCCATGTTTGAAACCTGTGGAGACAGTGACAACTTTTTGTTATGGCTAAGAAGAGTATGAATTCAATTCTTTCTACAGACTTCTGGAAAAGCACACCCCACTTAGCCAGCTGTGGCAGGTCTGCCCATGCAGCAGGCAGCCGTATGTTGGAGCCAATTGCTAATCCACCAAGGTGACAATGAGTTCAGGGCTGCATGGGCTGAAGACAACATGAAAGAGAAAAAAAGTGAAGCCATTACATTCACTTGTGGTCTTGTATGAGTTCACCATATTACCTTCTTACCCTGCATCTCATGTCACTATGAGGCAATCTCCTGAAACATAATTCCTTTGCTTGTCCCCTTGATAGAACATTTTACTTTATTTAGAATATTTGACTCTATTTGCAAAGGCAGGATAAAAAAGAACTTTATTTGTGCTATAAAATGAGAGAGTGAAGCAAGCTCCTGCAAGCAGGCTGCTTTGTTGAGTCAAATTTATACTCTCATTTTGAGTGTGGAGCTTATACCATTCTTCACTTCACAGGAAAAGATACGCTTTACGCTAATGCATAGTAATCTCTGTACAATCCCAACTCACTTTCTCTGCTTTCAGCCACGCCCTAGTGGGAAATTTCTCTGAGAAATTAACATGGGAATCGGCTCTTAACTGCATTTTCAAATATATTTATTGGTTAAATTTTTGTTTGTACTGTTATGACAAAGAGATTTTAGTAATTAACTACTAATAGATCTGTGATAACAGATAAAAGCCAGACACTGAAAGCTCCTAGCTGTGGGCCGTTTACTTTCCTGGCACATATTGAACATGAAATAAGTTAAATTACTGTTATTTTCAAAACACGTTATAAATTGGAAAAGTGGTGAGTGAAAAAATAAGGCATTCACCAAGTATTAACGATTAAGCGTGAAGTTGGTTATAGATGGTCTCGCACTGTTTTTATTTTCTGTGATCAGTATAATAGAGTGGTTGTATATAATAGATAATGCCAGCTATTTCAGTATGGGTGTCTTGCAAAAGCTAAATAAATAAAAAGTGACTTAGCTTTTATTTACCTTGCAGCAGGTGAACAAATATGGTGACAGTGAAATAAATTATTTTTTCCTGCCAGCTAAGCATGTCGTCAATCCTTCTTACTAAAGTAATGAAGCAGGGAAACAATTTGGTTTTTTTTTCTTTTCACTGTGGTGGAGGAGTTTTACATCAAAAAGGAAGATAACACTTCAAATTTGAGGATACCTGTGGCGTGGTATTATCGTCTGCCTCCTAAGTCA
Organism: Ifrita kowaldi; assembly: GCA_013398055.1. Classification (NCBI taxonomy): domain Eukaryota; kingdom Metazoa; phylum Chordata; class Aves; order Passeriformes; family Cinclosomatidae; genus Ifrita; species Ifrita kowaldi. The sequence continues at coordinate 472,153 of VZRS01012079.1, read as the reverse complement.
TGTACTGCTTTCTGGTTTAAAACAATCTGAAATGGCTCTAGACTATCTTGTCATGAGTATTGCCTCCTGGAAATTTCTTGCATAACTTGTAAAGAACACATATGGACAATTTATTTGGGTCTCAGAGTCACTCTGTTGTGGAAATTTTACCTGTGTACTGCACAGGATTTCTTAAAGGAAATGCTTGTGTCTTTTGTCCATAATCAGACGCTCAGAATTTCTTGTAAAAGTGGGACTTTCAAGTGCAAATGCAAACGAAAAAACCCCTCATTTATTTCCTTCTAACTCATTCTTTCACTTAAGAGTCCAGGCTTCAGTTTAAATTTCAGGGATGCCATTCAGCACGAAGTATTTGTAGAATTTTAAAAATGGTCTTTTATAAAGGCAGCAGTGAAAATGGTGATCTGTTGTTTACTTTACCTGACAAAATTGCAGGGTGGCTTTTCTCCACGGGCCCTTTGATATTAGACTATTAAATCCACTTTCACTACCAGTACTGGACTTCTGAAACTTCTAGACAGCTTTGAGAAGCAGTGGGAGGAAAGTGAAAGACGGTGCAAAACTGAATTCTGTGGCAACTGGGCAAATTGCCAGTAAATTCAATGAAGCTTTTCATTAAATTCAGTGGGTTTTGCATTAAAGCTGAATTTGGCCCACTGTCTATAGCTATTAAAGTTATACAGCTTTAAAAAGTTACATGAAATTTTACCTACTTGAAAAAATTCAGTATAATGTTGAATCTATTTTAAACCCACTTGAAAAACACTTTTAAATTATCTGTTACGGACTCATATGGTGTGTGGCTTCTCTCTTTATTTTCTGTCTGGATAGATCTGGTGGTTGGTTCCCAGAGTTTTCTGTACACACTTGGCAGCATCAAATGAAAATATATATACATTTGTTTATAAGAAAATTCTTCTGTTGTTGTGGGATTTTTTTAATGACTGTCGTAGAGTGATAGATAATTAAGATTGTTCTCTTTTCCCCTTTAAATTTGTCTTAGATTGATGTTACAATAATGGCCAGCTTCTTTCATCAGTAAATGTCCAGGAGTTATGGACTTTTGGAGCTCTACAAAGAAAGACTTACTTTTATATCCTAAAGGATGTGGAAAAAGGCATTCTTTTCCTGCTCCTCCTAAGGAGGTATGAATAGAGAAGTTCGAATAAGACAGATCAAATAAGACAGTGATACCTGCTTGCAGGATTGTGGCCCTATTTAGGATCCACGTGTCTAGTTTTGCAACTACTGGCTAAGCAATAGGAGACATTTGCAGAAAAGGAGTGTTGTTAGTGATTTTTTTGATGGAAGGTCTTTGGGAATAGTCTGGACAGCAAATCATATGGTGATATGTAAGGAGATACAGGGAAGTGATCAAAGCTACATTTTCTCTGTGCATGCAAATAGCAGCAAGTTTTGCAGTATGTATTTTGCTCGGTTGAGAAAGTTATGTTCATTAGCTCCTAATTCTCCAGCCAAACTCAGAGGGGAATGCAGTTGAATGCACCAGGTAGGTTCAAGGAGATTATGTGAATGGAAATGTGTTTTCACAGTGAACACTTCACAGCTACAAAGCCTTAGGTTACACATTTGAATTCCACACTATGCAGTTCGCAGGTCAGAAGGCAAAATTCCTGACCAAAGACTGTGTGCTGACCCTTTTGAAATAAGCAAATGTCATCAATTTATTCCCTTGTGTCTGGATGCCATTTGCACTATCTGGGAATGTTGGGACCAAGAGGGATGACAGGTCCCTTGGTACAGAAGATGAAGTTATATTCACTGATACTAGATCACTGCTGTATCCTGTAAATTCATTCAGGGACACCAGTTTTGAGCATTTCCAAGTTACCTTCTATTAACAACACATCTGTAAAATGAAGAACATTAACAGGGTTTGGCTCATAACTAGACAGGTACTGAGTTATCCCAAAACACAAGAAGAGTTGGCAGTTATTTCGGGTGGAAGTCAGCACACGATGCTCAAAGTGCTGCTCAGGGGAGTTCAGCTTTGAACAGACCTCCCCACTTCCTACCTCACTGTTTTGGTGTGTGTAATGGGGTGGTTAGTCCTACATGAGGCATGAGGTGGCTGTTTTTCCAGCAGCATTAACAATCTTCAACCCCAACAACAGCAAAAGCAGCAATGTTTTCTGTAAGCCTGCTCCCTTTCCCTGTCATAAGTTTTTCTCTCCATGTTTTGGTCAAACTCCAATTGTTTTCTTTCTAAAATATAATTTTAAAATATAATTTTAAAATATATCCAGTTACTTAATTTTCCCTCCCTGAATTTTCATTCTGTTCATTTCAAGCACCCCTTTTTATTGCTGTCATTGCTGACAACAAAGTTACTTCCATCCTGTATTGGTTATGCCGCATTGAAGTCCTGTTCAGGCTAAAAAATGTCTCTGGCAATTACTATTTTAATTTACCCCTGATTATTTAACTAATGCAATAACTTCAAAAATTCTAGAAGAGACAGGCAAGAACATGCAATTCTTGATGGTTTTTATTGTTGTGTTCCCCTGTCACCACGAAGTATCCCTTAATTATGTATTTGAATTATTGATGTTTCTCAGTTGTAGAGAAGCCTATCATCTGGGTCCCTTTTGTTTGAATTTCTATCATTTTACTCTGCCAAATCTAGATAGAAAAATATGGCATTTACTGTAGTTTACTGTAAGTTGTCAATAACCTCATCCAAACAAATGAAGTAGGACAGCATCTTTCAGTGACATGAAACACAGTTGAAAGACGAAAAAGAAATTACACAATGGCAAGAAGAGCCGTGAGCCAATAGGAATATAAAATGTATTCACCTTCTTGTTATCTCACAACATTCAGATGATCATAACAGTTTAGAAAGCATACCGCCCACACCACAGGATCTTGCTCCTCTTTAATTTTCTCTAATTTGTGTAGTGAATAACCAAATACTCATAATGCAATTAGAAGATAATCAGGCTTGTAATTATGTTAATTGCTGGAGACTTACATCAATCCTCCAGCAAAGTGATAGGATTTCAGGGGAACTATTAACATGGGAAGAGAGAGGAAGCACACATGAGAGAGAAAGAGATTGGGGGAGTGGGTAAATTGATGAACAGCTTAGGCTTGTATCATTGAGCAACAATAAGAATACAATGGTGCAACAAATGAAAAGGGCCTCAAGGGGAGAAGCTCAGAAAATGAGGTTTTAGGTACCAGCAACTCAACCTCTTTTGTCTGTTTTCTTCCCATAAATAATCATGTTGTGCATCTATATTTATTGTAATAAGCCCAATTCAGAGAAATCGGATCCATAGCTGAACAGAGAACAAAGGGGAACTGTTCAGCTATGCAGCAGTTTGCCATGTCTCCCACACCACTGAATGAGCCACTGTATTACCTTCTGTCCTCGACTCCTGGGGGTATTCTTTTCTCATGGTGATGTCCGATATTACATTTAAAGCCATAATACTGCAACTGCAATGGGCTGTCTCAGAAATGTCATGGATCAGTCATAATCTCTGAAGAACATACAATGCAGAGTGGACTGACAGAATTTATGAAGTAATCCACAGTGGAAATGTTTTTTGGTGTTTTTATTTACCTTTTTTTCAGTACCTCATCGAGGTTGTAATGATTGTTTAAGCCTTTTGAAAGTGAGTTTTGTCAGATGAAATCTGATGTAAGTTGTAGATGATGACTGTACTCTATTAGGGTGGCTATTTCTGAGTTTACAGAACAGTTTTCTGTGTTTACAGTACCTGTCAGAAATTGACTAGCTGGCTTAAAATAAAACTAGATTTTTAAAAAGAGTATAGTCATTATTACTAAGTTACTTTTTTGCAGTTTAAAAGTTAGTTTCAATGTGGGAAATGAACTATTAAGGATCAAGAAAGACTACCCTTAGACTAGTATGATCTTTTCGCCCATAGCTGTCATGATAAAGATAATGAATAAACTCAGTTTTTTTCTCTTTGGATCTGAGTGTTTGTACATGCAATTAAACCAAAGAGCATTTTGCAACATTTGATTTACTCTAGGAATGTACCTGGATAGAAAAATACATTAGCTTTTGGAACTCCATGGAAAAGCACATTTTCTCATATGTATTTAAGTGGGCATTACATTATTATTTATGAATAATGACCTAAAGAGCTGCGGGGTTAAGAGAAAATGTTTAAATATATAGAAGTGTCCTGTTTTGAAATATTTCCTATAAATGACTTGTTTTGTGCATTTGATTCAGGTTCAACTATCAAGTGTCATCGGTCATTCCTACCATATCATGTCTTTAAATTCCAATTAAGGTTGATTTCTCAGTTCTAAAAGGCCTAGGGAGGGTCAAAAGAAACTCTCCCAAGGGCTTCATCTACTAGAGATTTCTCCCTCATTGTTTCTTCAAACAGATGAGTGCTGCATACCTTGACTCCAGCCATGACAACACAATTCCCATGAAGCAGCTCTTAAAAATCACTCTAGAGCTCACACAGCAGGAGACTGAAGAGCATAAACCCAGTGTAAGCCCAAGCTTCCTTACACATAATTCCTCAGCTCTGTGGGGCTGCGTGCCCCTGTTTGGCCCACCCTGGTGTACCCTTGTTGCAGGAGTGTGGCAAATATGGGGACTCTGAGTTGATCCTGGTCTATTCTGGGCCTCTGCAAGTGTCTGAAGGAACTGTGTCTGTCTGACAAAAAAAATTGAGCATGTAATATGCACAGAGGACATCTTCAAATCTAAACAATCCGGGTGCAAAACCAACAAACGGAGCAGCACCACCTTCTTTCTGTGCTCTGGCCACATAGCTGTACACAACACCCAATGCAGTGGGGAGCGGATGTGCTGTTCAGCAGTCCTCTCCATCAAGGACACAGCAATGCTCACTTTACTTTATACAGACTGACACATTTAGGCCTTCATGGAGCTGTAAAATTTCATTTTACCTCAATGACACTTCCAATATTCTGAACGTGAAGTTTTGAATGCCAGTTTTCACCCAGAAACTGACTTCCCAGAAAATTTAAGTAAAACAGAACAAAACACAACCCTATACCTTTGCATTTCCTTCTTTTGACTTCTTACATGAAAAGTATTTACTGACATGTCTCTCCCTTGTTGGTAAGTTTCACTGTGTTTTGTGTACCTAATAATAATCTTCATATAAATGGAGTTGTGAAGATATCACACACTTATTTTTACTAAATTTTTGGTAGATATTGTAATCAGTAATAAAGTATAATTTATTTTAATTAAGTACTCTTGTTGATGTGCATAGATTTTTAAAGCACTTTCACACCAAGCTTAAGTATGATCTAATTTTACTGTCTTTTGTTGGGCTGTGCTACAGACTCCCAGATAGTCTTAGGAGAAGAAGGAATAGGAAGGATGATGTAGGCAGAGAAACTCTTAAGCAAGGAATGCAAGTTTAGAAAGTGTATTCGAAGTTAAAATTTGAAAGAAAGGAAGTTTTGTTCAGTTATTACTTATTTTCATGCTTCTTTTGGAATCTTCCTTGGATTGTACTTGTCAGCCACAAGCTCTTTAAAACTGGGCTTGTTTTTGGAATTTGGGCTTGCTTGTGCAGGTGGGGTAAGGGTTTGACTTATAAATCCCAGGGGTAGTATCAAGTGAAAAAGTCCCTTCAGGGCCTCGTGGCACTTTCTGTTGGTAGCACAAAAAGTGTGTTTCATGACATTGTCCAGCATATGGACCCCAAGCAATAGGGAAGGCATTATTATCCACAACCCCTCTATGCTGGTTCAAAACCCTGTTTCTTTTCACCACAAAATGTCTATTCTCCTGGCTGTCAAATCTCAGGATTTTCCTACAAGTTAAATTCTAGGTTTCAGAGATTCTTGCTGGTTCCTTACCAGTGTTCCTATAGCTGTCTTTTCTCAGTCATTCATTCACAGTGTGTCTATATAATTAAAGGCCTTGGAAATCGCTGCCTGACCTGCTCAAGGTTCTCCAGCTTATTTAACACTTCAAGGAGCATCTCAAGCCTGAAATAACTGAAATATAACCAGTGGAACAGAGTAAGGCTCATTGTCCTGAGACCCAGTGCCCCCAAATGCAGCAGGTCCCAATCTCTTTTAAGTTAGTTGTATCTACCATACTTGGTAGGGTGGTATCTGAGAAGTTGTGCAGGGATGAAACAGAGGCAGGCACACAAAATGAAAAAAAGTATCAATGACTGCCTTTGTCAAGATGAAGAACTCAGGGAGGAAATTTTCTTTCTTCTGTGGAGGAAATTTTCTTTCTTCTGTGGAAGAAATGACTGTACCTTTGGTAGGGCATTCTGTCCCAGCCTGTAAAATGAAGCAATAGCAATCCACACAGAAAGAAATGAAAGAGTCACTGTGGCTCGAATGAAGTTCAGACCACAGATCTATGCACCAGAATCAGCAGCAGAAAAAGCAGAAGAAAATGACTGTCCACCTCTATTCCTCTTGGGACTCCAGCTGGAGAACTGCATTTGGCTCTGGGATCCCCAAATAAGAAAGACATGGATCTGCTGGACAAAGCCCAGAGGATGCCACAAAAGGGTGGACCACCTCTCCTATGAAGACATGATGAGAGGATTTGGGTTGTTAAGCCTAGAAAAGAGAAGGTTCTGGAGAGACCTTAGAGCACTTTTCAGTACCTAGAGGACAGGACAGCTGGAGAGGGACTTTTTACCAGGACATGTAATGACAGGACAAGGGGCAATGACTTTAAAGTGACAGAAGGCAGGTTTAGATCAGATATTAAGAAGAAATGCTTTGAATGCTTTTTCACGGCCAGGTTGGAAGGGGCTTTGAACAACCTGGTCTAGTGAAAAGTCTCCCTGCCCATGACAGGGGGGTTGGAACTAGATCATCTGTGTGATGATCATCATCACCCCTCCAATCCAAACCAGTCTATGATTGCATGATGTCGTTGAAAACCTGTAAATTTTAAAGAGCTTATTATCCAAATAATTTCAAGCACATCATGTAATGGTGAAACAGCATAGCATAATTTTGCCCCACCGGAACATCACACATCTTCATGCCCATGACTGTATTGTTCATTAAAGGAAATGTACGTAGTTCTTATTTTCTGCCTTGAATCTAGCCCCAGCAATGAGACAGNTCTAGCCCCTTGAAAAAAAAAGTTGTTTTTTTTTTTTTTTTTTTTTTTTTTTATTTTGGAGAAAGTGAGCTAAATTCAGGATTCAAAATTAAATCACATCAACAATTGTCTTCAAGCTTCTGTTATCTCAATATTGACAGTTTCCTTGTCGGTATAGAATTTGTCAGCTGCTGCCTTGTAGTGGTTTGGAAGAGCTTGCTTTCAGATGTCAGTAGTCCCTAGCTTGTGAGTAGGTGCCCATATCCTTGAGTATTCAAGTGCCAGTATGGCAGAGGGTCAGAGGCCGCTGTTCACACAACTTCATTAAAATTGTCTCACAGCAGTTTTGGAAGTTTTTCTTATTAATGCTTATTAGTAAAAATGGTGTTGTGGTATCATCAGGCTGCCAAAACCTTTTCCTAGCATTTCCTCTATTTCCTAGAATAGAGAAAATGCAGAGATTGCAATATACTCGGATTTCTCAGCGCTTAGTTTTTAAGAGAGCCACAGTCCTTGCAAAGAGTCTGTACTGGAATATCCTCCCATCCCACATCCTTTTTCTTTTACATATTCATCTGCTTCTGCACACTTTTACCCCATGATGGATCCACGCCATGGCATTCTTATCCAAGAATTGTCCAATGATAGTGGTATACATGTACCCCCAGGGACAAGCCCCTTACTTTACATCCTCAATATGTGTAAGCAAATACAGCACCGCATTTCCTCTGTAACAGAAGCCAATGAGGTGCGCACGTGTACGTACATCTACCACGTGTGGGACCAGCTGTGCCAGCTGCTGTAATTACTGCCTGTGTCGGATCAATACAGTACAACACAATTCTCTTTGGGTGATAGCAGTACCTGAGAAAATTAAGTTTGGAGTTTATATTATTGCTTTTGTAGAAAGGACATCAGCTTCTTCTAGAGCAGAGTGTGAAAAATGATGCTCTAATCATCCTGCTAAAGGTGTTAATTACTGGTGCAGGTTACCACATTGTTTTAGGAGGAAAATACATGGATATAAATCAAGCTGGTATACAGTGTGGATGTTAATTGTGTCTTTATAAAACTAAACTACTTATCACTGGACACCTTGGTCTAGGTAAACTTTGCGATGAAGAAAGTGTTATTTTTTCTAAATATATCTTCTTATTCTAGGAGTTATATGAAAATCCCAGTAAGGCCAAGCTAATGGTAGAGCCACTAGTCAGTCAGAAAAAAATAATTAATTTTTTGGGGGAGTGGGAAGTAGGTAACACAATACAAAGCCTTTCCCAAAACTCTGGCTATACTCAGGAAGGTGGAATGTCTGAGGAGAGTTTGGGATGAAAGATATGAGTGTAATTTCTTTTCTTTTTTTCTGAAGGAGTATTGTGCAGAGAGGAAAAAGAAAAAAAGCTACAAGGAAGAAGGCAGAAGAAGTCCAAGGACAGACAGAAAGGGGTGATCTTCAAAAAGAGCTAAGACAGAATGTCTTTGGGTAAAACACTGCTAGATAAATCTGAAGTGTGGGTACTTGGTTTTGGTTTTGTTTTGAAACAAAATATTACACACATTGTTTGGGTAGACAAATAATTATATGAAAGAGCTGCCTGACTCCCTCAGCAATTCTCTAGTGTGCAAGACACTGATTTTAGCTAAGTGCTTTATTAAAAATTAACACTATTTTCCATTGGTTTGTGAGACCATTTACTGAATTTAGTAAGACTTTACTTTGCCTTTACTTTGTTAATAATATATCCTCAGATATTCTAACTCATATTATTTTCATTCCATAAAAAGATGCTTATAAAATTAGTTTTAGAGCCATGTTTTGAAACAAAGAGCTAAGAGATAAATAAATGGAAAGTTCTTTTTGTGCTTTTCTGCAGAATGCTGTCTTGGCACACAGCAGAATAGCTTGCTTACTTATTTGGATTTACAGCCTAGAATGAAAATGAAAGGAAGGCTATGTAGAATAGAAAGCAGAAAAGAATTACCTTCAACAAAACTGGAGTGAAACTCCTGTAGATTTTGCCAGGTCTATTGTCTCAGCTGCCAGGTTTCTTCATCTTGTGCCATGTTCTCTCTCTAGATGCTGGTTAATTTTTCCATACATCAAATGCTTCACACCTGATTAGATTGGCTTTTAAACTGCTAGAAGGACAGGACGTTGCTAACCTGCTATGACTAGAAGCCAGACTGTCTTTTGAAACATTGGCTTAGTTTGGAGGCTCTCTTAGGGACACCTTGTAGAGGGTAATCAATTTCCATCAGGACATGAGTTCAGCCTCTCTCTTGTGACCATCATAATATAATTAAAAATTATCCTCAAGAAATTTTACTGTGTATTTCCACCAGCTGTGTCACTCCTTTAATTCTGCTCTTTTGACAGCAGCAGTTTTGCCTATCTCAGATGGTCTCCAGTGAGCTCCCGCATTCAGGACTGTGTTGTTTTTTGTTTTAAGAGGCTTACCAAAGCCTTTCTGTCAGTGTCCTAGTTTGTTCTCCATGCACTCACACATTTATTAGATCAGCTTCATCATGAATCATTAATTACCAAACATTTTTTGTGGCTTTTTTCCTAGGAGTTGTTTATACCATGAAGAGGTTTCTTTTTCACTCTTCTCATAATGAAATAAAGTCTAAAAGTTGTGTGAAAGATTTATGCTTGAAGGGAAGCCACTGTGTCAGAGTGGTGACCATATTTTACACAGTTGCTTTGTTCTTTCAGTCCTTACTTTAGAAAGGGAGATGCAAGAGTTTATTTATCCTTGCCCCTCCCTTGGAAAGTTGTCCTGCTGGAATTCGACCTTATGCTTTTTCCTGGACCATCAGGAAGGCAGTAGAGGTGAAAAAATGGTCTACTATCCCTCTTCTGTCCACATGGAAGACCTTCAGCCAAAACTGAAGAATTTGTTCAAAAACTTCAAGGTCCAAGAACCCAGTTAGACTGCAGAGGGAATGCCCTGCTAAACCAACACTAAAGGTACCATTGGGATATAGTCTACATTTTAAGCAGATGAAGTAAGAAATATCAGCATGTGCTGCAGAATTTGATATGAGAAAGATTGCACCATTGCCACCACGCTATGAAGTTACATAAGTGGGTTTTTCCAGGAAAATAAGGTGCGGTGCTCGGTATGAGTCCCAATTTTATACACCAGCCTTAGTTCAGAGTTTCAGAGAGATGCTTACTCTACAAGATTGCAGACTCACTCATCCAGTCACTGCCATTTCCTTTTGATTGGATGAGGCATCTGGTGTAATTAGGTGAATCCCATCCCTTGACACCAAAGCATCCTTATCTATCCAGGAAGAAATGTGAGTACCCTACAAGCTCAGCAGCCTCCTCTGCAGGCAGGAGTCTGGCTGCCAGTGTGAGGACCAGCTCCCACTCCTGGACTTGTGACTGGCATCAGCCTGCTGGGAGACAGCCTTCAAAAACCTCCTCAGGCCCTCCCCTGCTTTGCTCAGGAGCTGCATTTTAGTTGCATTTTAACTCAGGCCCCAGACTATGGTACTCACCTGAGCTTTGCTGTGGTCATGTCTCTGTATGGCCAGAGATCTCTGAACCCAGGCTCTGCTGCCAATGTGATTTCCTGTCTCCACTTTGGACCTGCCTCATCGCTGTGGACTTCTCTGGTTACCTCCTTATATGAGTCATCATCCCTGGCCCTGCTCCACTCTTTGCACTGGGAACACCTGTATGTTCCCCATTATATTCAATTTCTTTTCCTTTCAATTTACCATCAAGCTTTTGTTTTATTGTAGAAAATACATGAGATTTGGTGTGGAATTTAGCATGCTTTTTCTTCCTTTCAGTACATTACTTTCTTTTTTAAATTCATAAAGGCATGGAATGTTTAACAAGCTGATGGGCATTAAGAAAGAAATGCAATTATATGCTTAGAAATGAAACTCATGGACTGAAAGTCTGAAACATGGTGAGATGTTCAATGCTTTTAAAGCACTGATATGGTTATCACGTTAATATAAGTTATGCAGAAATTTATCTGTCTGTCTTTGTATATCTCTACCCTTTTACCATGATTCCATGATTGCATGGTGTGATGTAAGCCCTTGTCCAAGAAAGACCTCAAGCATGTCTTCAGGTTCATTCCAATCAGGAAATCACTTCAACGTAAGTTTCAAGGATTCAAGGATATCCTTTAATACCTCTTCTGCTTTGCTTGCTTTAGTGGGCCTGTTGTGAAAAGTTTGAGTAGCCTGACTCTGAAAAAGAGGGTCACTCCTAAGAACTTACATCGCTGGTAGATTATTAAGGTCATCCAAAACATGTCCATAGTATTGAAATAAACACAACAGTCATTCTGTAATATATAAGGGTTTTTTCCTGCAGATTGACACTTTGAAAGCATTCAGGTGTTTCAAAATAATTAATTCAATTTTGTTTTCTTGCTACAAAAGTCAAGAGCCTGTCAGTTGCTCTTTCCTGGAACACCCAACACTCACAACTCCCTTCTGAGTCAAGCATCAGGCAAGGGTTAATGGAGATTAGGAGAAAAATTAGTTACATAATCCAGAACTTTTCAAGAAGCGGCTTGAAACTGTTGAAAAGATGTTCTTAAGGCTTACTTTACTTTTGAAAGTAAAGAATTTGCCTTCACATTGAAGCTTTGGTGTAAAGTGTTGGGTATAATATACTCTTCTGCAAAAATTTTAGACAGTAATCCAAGAAGGTTAAAATATATATATATATATATAAAATTAATATTTCACTAGCAGATTATATGCATAAGCTTCAGCAGGAGATACATCTAGTATTCCAATATAAATCTATTTTCTTCTTAGAACTATTTAGTACCTGCAAAAGGCATACAAGAAACTACTTATACTCCCTATTCCTAAACCATGTACTGTGTATATGGTTTGAAATGGAGAACAGAGCAAAATCTTAATCTAATGTTATTGATCCACTGAATGTGTTTAATTTTAAGTGGGACCTGGCAGTTACAAGTGACTTCTGTGTGTTTCTCAATGTGTTTTTTGTTCATCTATGCTCACAGTCACACATAATTCACCATGCTCAGGGGAGCCAGACCCTTGCTAAAATGTGATTTAAAAGAGAAATAGTTTCACTCTGACCTCCAGTTTCCTTTTTCCTAGCAAGCACTGTTGTACACTGCTCTGCCCTGGTAGCTGTGGTTACTTTTTGTGACGTGCATGTGGCCCAGTCCAAGTGCAGTTCCCTGACTTAGACTGTATGATATGCATACGATGCAGACCTCCCTGTGTAGAGGTGGCTGTGCAGCACAATTTTCCCCTGCACAGGGCAGCCTGAGGCTGATAGTGGTACTAGTTCCCTCTCTTCTCTTGAATTTTGAGATGATTTAAATACATTAGATGGCTCTGGTACATTTGTGAGCTTTGACAAGTGACTGGTAGGGTCAGGAGGACTGATGAACATTGCCATAGATCAGTCCTAACAAAAATTCATATTTTGGAGGCCTTCCAACTCTAGTGCTTCTCCTGTGTCTTATATTTTACACAAATGCTTGAATGGGCTTTAGGAAAGAGAATTTGGCTCCACTTGTGTTCTGTGTGGGATACAGGCATGGTCGCAGAGAACCAAACCCACCATGGTCCCGACCATGGCCTTTAAGCCTTTCCCTGTTAGAAATACCCCCAGCTGTTTTGTCAGACATGGTCCAGGGAAATGCTTTCACTGTGTCTGCCAACCTGTGGGACATTACACATTCAGCAGTGCACAGAAAGCACTGTAATTTTCATGTGAAGAAAAACAGTAAATCTGGCTGGACACTAAATAGAAACAAGAAGAGAAGCAACAGGCAGTCAGAGTTAAACTACAGTTGTCCTAAGTACACAGAAAATTGCTTTATGAGCCCAGCACATACAGACAATTTTCTACTGTGCATTGAGAAAAAAAGCTTGCAAATATGGGATTTCAAAATGGAAACTTGTCTAATATAGCAGGTCAGATACATGCGAGAAATTATTTTATCTGCATATTGGTGCATGGTGGCAGATTACATTCTTAACCTTATATAACTTTATTGCAACATTAAGGAGGTATAGCTTTTGAGGGTGAAAGGTATAACCTAATATCCTGAGGAGGGAAGGGCAGACCCAATCTAACCCATGGCTGTCTGTTTTTCGGGATTACATGATTTAATATGCTGTTATTTCTGTTCCAGGAAGGTGCTGTAAATACTGCCAAATTTCTTTGTGTACATATGTGGATGTAGTACTGATCAATCAATAAAAGGAGCAAAGGAGAGGGGCAATTCTGACCAGGTGTGGTAAGTTTAGGTTACTTGTGATACCAAATTTGGTAGCTGTGTCAAAGGTGCATTATCAGTGATCTAGGAAAATTATATTTCATACCTCTTTGTAAACATTTCCTTCTGAGTGAATTCCTACGTAGGTCACATCAATTTCTATCAATAAATATAGTTCTTCTCACATGGTGTCCCAAACACTCACCCTGATACCAACTTGTCCTAAGTAAAAGCGTAGCCCTGTGATCTAAATGCCTCTTAGAATTAATGATCTTCATTGTCTGGTAAGAATGATCATCTTAAATATAGTGTGTTTTCAAGATCCAGTGACACATTTCAAAACTATTTGTCACGTGCCTGACCCCCAGCCTAATCCTAGTCTTGTATTGCATGATACTTGCTCTGTCTTAGATAAGGTATTCAGCCTTACTAAACTCAGCCCTCTTCCTAGTCCTCAAGAGACCTAGAAAAATCTAAAAAACCCAAGGACTTCAACTTTTTTTTGGCATCCTAATCAAATTCTACTTTGATCTAGAAAATCCTTCCTGCTGCAGATATTGTAGGAATATATTTTCCTCCGTCCTCATCAGAAATATTTGTAGCTCTATTGAAAGAGAAATTATAAAGTCAGTTCTTCTATCCATATTGCCAAACCCCCTCACTTAATGTAACTACTTGACAAGATTAAGCCACATCTATCAAAGCTCTCATCAATAAACCTTTTGGGAAGCAATTCTAGCCTGCATTCAAGGTTTTGGTCTTTTAAAAACCTAATGGCACACCCAGATCTTTTACCTCTGGTCTTCTGAAAACTAACCACAGCCCCAGTCCCAGACCATCCATCCACCAGTCACCCAAAATCACTGATCTCTGATATTCTGAACATGAAACCCAACTGATAGGGGGCCCTTGCTCATGATCTGCAGTATGGATCATTGTCTATAGTTGTGCTAGATTCATCTTTCAGGAAAACAAGAGCTTTATCTCCTTGCAGTAATGAGGCAAGAAACTAGAATGAGAGATGGAGCCAGCTAGCTGTTAAGAGCTAGAATTTAGTTAAGGCCCATTTTTGTCACTGTGATGCATGTGACCAAGTGACTGTAATCTCTGCTCTGTCAAACCCTTATCGTCATTGCGTCCTAGCCCCATGAGCAAGACATTTGTGCCAGAAAACTTATAAAGGGAGCAGCACCTATCTAGAAATGAAGATTTCTTAGGGTTTGTCCACACATCACATTGTATTTGGCACTCTCGTCACCACAGACTGAGCAGTAGGATTTTTTTAATACCCGTTGATCCAAAGGAGCCACAGAAATTCAAGAAGTGTTTCACTCTGCTGGCTGGCTTTGAGGATTACAATTTCAATACAACTCTTGAACCCCAACTCTCCCTAACCCTTGGCTTAATTGTAGCTATTTGATACATGTCCATGAAGAACTGACTGTTTAGGCATTTGGATCTATTGATGAGAGAATGAGCATGAAACCTTGTGTATTGGTATAATGATGCTTTTGTGTGGTCCTACACTGGATTATATGAGTGCATGCTCTCAGATCAGGATTAGTTCTGGAATCCCTATATGGCAGCCTGAATAGGCCTGCTCATTTTGAGCAAATCACTTAGCATTTCTGCTCCTTAAATTGTTTGGGTGGGGACAGATGGCTGTGACAGACCTTGTATATTCTCCTCTTCACAGCTTCTCCAATAGTCCGTAAACCCAATCTCCAACACCCTCGAATTTCAGTTCTTGGCTTTGTATCACCAAAAATTGCTACTGTGCCAAATTTGGGAAGAAGGGTGGGTTTTGAAATATGGAAAAGTATCCAGTAGGGACCAAGATAAAGCTATCATATTCATTGAACAGATTATAAACCATATTTAAAACTGTTTCTCCATGGGTTAAAATCTGGTTCATTAACAAAGGATTTAAATGTTCATCATGCCTTTGTCTTGGTACAGCAGAAAAAATTCTAAAAATGTGATAGTTCTGTGCTGTGTTGAACAGAATCAAATCCTTCATATAAGTCAAACTTCAGTTCTCTACTAATAAAATCCTACATGCCCCTTTATAGCACATGTTTATTCTGTAGTGGAAATGACACAAATCCTTAATACAGCATCAGTGCTGCCTATTGAGCTTTGTATTCTTATAAATGTTCCCATGGGAAGTCTGAAGGTTGGCACTGGTAGACTGTATTTTTAAAATATCACAGATGGGGTGGAACCCAGCATCATGTTGCTTATTACTCTGGTGATCTATCTAAATGGTATTCTTTGCTGCTGAAATCTAATAAAAAATAACATTTTTGAACTATTAGATATTGGATTAAAGCTCCTAATTGTCTCTTTCATAACCAAGAAAGGTCCATATTAATAATTCTTTCCAGTGCCATTGTAAAGAAGACATCTGTTTCAGCATACATTGTGAAACTCAAATCTGTCCAGTGCAGTTTTATTCATTTGTTACTTTCCATGAACAAATGTGACTGCACATTTATTTAAATCTTTAGAAATGTGGATGAACAAACAGAAGATAAAGTAAAGTTAAACCTGAATTAGAGACATGCTGTTACGGAAGAAGCAGTTCCACCCGCAGTAGGTGGTTTCTGCCCTTGCAATAACCCACTGCAATAATTCTGATATGGTCAAACTGTGCCTCTCATATTCACTGCCTCAAATGGATGGACAGTTCCAAAAAGGATTGCAAAAACGCCATTTGCTTAGTAAAAGGTCATAGGAAAAAGAGAAGAAATGCCAGGCACAGAGACTGACCTATTCAGAACATAATCACACCTTTCTTTAAAAAGACATATACATTACAAAGGGTAGAGATCGTACTGCATACTCCCTGCTTTTCTAATGCAGCTGCCATTAGCAAGACTTTCAGAAGTGAAGAGGGTGTGGCATCAAGTTTTATTTTTCTATCACCATTTCTATTTAAATTATTAACGGTATGCAGTAGTATAAGGGAATTTTATTTTCAATGTATTCAGGCAGCAGTTTTCCAGGTTTGACCTATTGCTAGGATGAAATGAAAGCTATGAGGATGACAGTCACAAAAGTGCTGCCCTCTGCTTGCTATAGCTCCTACAGAATCTGAGCATTTTCAATATTCTCAAGCACGGATTTGGCAGCATTACGTCTTTATGATTGAAGAAACTAAGTTGAATCTGACCCACAGCTCCACAACCCACCCCCCTCCCCCCAAAAAAAAAAACCCCAAATGAACCAAACAAAATGACTGACTAGAGGAGAGGAAGTGGATCCATACACGCAAAAAAGAAGGCGACAAAGTTGGAAAAAAAAAAGGTGAAAGAATGTGCCTAAGTCTGGAATGCATGCTCATCTTGGCTTCACAGGCAGTGGTAGGAGAGTAGGGGCTCTTTTTATGTTTTATTAGGGAGCCTATATTGTCTCAGCTGAGAATACAGAAAAATTACTCTCCTGTTGATTTCCTGATGTGTGTGCCCCTGAGGGGCAAATTTGTGAGCAAAATAAACCTTAATTTAAGTGTAAAGCTGTACGTTTTGTTGCTGCACCAGCAGAACTGAAATCCAAAAAAATTAGAGATTTTTTTTTCTACAAATGATCTATTTATATTAGGAGGAAAGAATAGCAGCCTTGGTAGAGTAAAGAAGAGTTTGATGCTTTCAGGAGCTTCTACTAGGTAGACTGCATATCAATGATGATCCTTATTTTCACTTAATAGGGTTTACAAAGAGACCCATTCTTGGGACTACAAATCTCCAGAGAAGTGCATTTTCATAGCACAGCAAAAAATTATGGTAATACTCTTTTAATTAGGTAGCAATTGTCAGCAGCCACTGCCATGAAACTAATCAGTATTTTGTACCAAAAACCTGGCACTCAGAGTTGGTGTCTCCGAAACTTTGATAATCCTTTACAATTTTACAGTGTTTTCCACCCCCAGACAGCTTTTGCATTTTGTATGTACACAACATCGGACCTGGTAGGCTGTCTGGAGGAGGCACTTAGCAGGCAGCTGACCTGAAAGACCCTGCATGGTGTGCAGAGAAGAAAAATGAAAGCCAGTGTTGCCTCTTGGGGTTCCCTACTATATCTACAGTGTTACCAGAAGGTTTAGGAAGTTGCATCTGTCAAGTGTGAAATTCTTAAGCTCAGAAAATGCCCACTTAGAGAATTAGGAAACACCTGGTCATTTTCATCCGCCAGAATGCTCTCATCTCTTCATCATATGCAATATATGTAGCTTACACACACATTTTTTCAGAAGTGTTTTATTGCCCATTTGTTTAAATCCACATTTTATATTTATAACCTTTTGAAGGTGTGAAAGCAATACTTGTTCTGTATTAACAATATGTTTATTTATTACATATGGTATGATTTTTGGCCTTTTAATGCCAATGCTCTGCTCTAGAATGTTACGGAGTTGCATACGCTCTATCCTGTGTTTTTATAAATCTCAAAACAAGATGAAAATGAGGGGTTAAAAGTAGCTTAAAAATTATTAAATAAATTGTTTCTCTGATGCTTTAATTTGCAGCCCTGACTATTATCAGGAGAGTAAATAAATGTATTACAGCCGTGGATGAGTATTCAGGGCTGAGACCTGAGTTTTGTATTCAAAGAGATGTGTTGAAAGTTAAACAAACTCGTCAAGAGTCACCTTAAGTACATGAACATTTCTGCATTTTGCAGTTACACAGCTTTGCTCCAAAAACAACACCATGAGGTTATACAATGAGACACTGAAACAGCCAAGGGACACAAAAACACTGTCAGAATCACTAGAGTGCAGTTACAGAGCACTTTATAAAGTAATATGAGTAATTGCATGTAACAATTGCCAATATCCACAAGCACTAACCATGTCTGTAGTGCAGTAGGAGAGGAATGCTGTGGCAGACTTTTAAATGTTGATCGTCCTTTACAATTCCAAGAGAAATTTCACAATTTTTCCAATTCCACAGAAATTTCTCCTGCATCTGACTTGCACTACTGAAAGTGATTTAGTAGTGACAAATTTTGTAATATTGAAGTATTTTGAATCCTCATTGTTCTAGCTAATGTTCTGTTGATTTTATTCTTATTTACAAATATCTACACAGAGTTCTTTTAGCTGACAGGTTCCCCGGTACTCTGGAGATGGAGTAGGGAGCTTGGGGTTTTTTTATGTAAGAAACAAACCCAAGACAGTGTTGGAATCAGGTAGTGGTGGATTTTCCAGTAGTATTTGTAAGAAAAATGTTTTGGAATAACCTCGGTATCTAGAGGTACAGCAAAGGTCTACCGTCATTTCTTAAAGGAGTTTCTCAGAGTCACAAGCTGTAAATTGCAGAGAAAAACAAAGATGATGCCTTTACTCAATTAATTAGACTGCAACTTCTATAAAACAAAAAAAACTGCAGTGAGAAAGTTTTTGATGCAACAGAAAGAGCCTTAAAATACCTGCTGTAACCTCCCTCTAACTTGAAACAACGGCTTACTCTTTCTCTAAACATCATGCTTTATTTCCAGAGGAGTATAGAAAATCATAATAAGAATACTTAAGCCTTTTGCTAACTAGAAATAAAACCATTTACTGTCACTGTCAGATAGTCAAAAGGATAAACAGCTCCAAACAGAGTAGTGGTTGTGTGCTTAATCCCAAAGATGGAAGAGTTGGTGCTAGGAAACCAAACTATGAAGTCAAACTTTTAGTGCCATAGTGACTCCTGAATTGTAATGACAATCACTTCGATCAGTGATCTCCAGAGTGGAGGAGAACTGGAGAGGAATTAACTATCAGCTTCAGAACAAGCTTATATCAGAGGACTGCTGGTGCACATGGGAGATTCAGATTCATGTATCAGTGACCAAACTAAGAAACCAAGCAATCCATTGCAGAATTCCCCAGCTAAATGTTTGGTAACTGGTGCATTTTACCACTAATTCTTCATTTTGCATAAAATCACATTCTCTAGCTAGATACCATTCATTAAGAAAAAAGAAAAACAAAATCAAACCAAAACAAAACAAAACCACACAAAAATTGCAGCCAGCTTCATGTGGAATAAAGAGGCAAGCTTTATTACGAACACACAGAGGAGAAAAGAAAACATGTCTATACTGCTTGAAAAATTTTCATGTCAATTGAGGACACTGGAAAAAAATTTTCCTTACATAGTGAAGAGTTAAAACAAAAAGATTAACTAGATGTTGTTCATAGTCTGTTTTTTTTTTTTGGGGGGGGTGGATAATAGATAGAACTGTAAATAATGGTACAAATGAGAATAGAACTTTATGCTGTTTGACAAAAAATACACAATGGAAAACTAATATAGTTACAACAATAAATCTTTTAAATGTAGAAAATTCCCTCACTCCAGTGTAGTATTATGAATTCAGTAGCATAACACTTTATTTGACAGTTGGTAGCAAAACTTGAACTCAGATTATTAATAACCTTTCCACAGCCTATCATTAATGTCAGTGGGTCCGGTTTAGGAGTTTTATTTTGGCAAGTGTAATATGTTAACATATTAACTGACTGCTCGTATAGTCGGAGCAGGGATGTTAACCAGGGAAGGCATTTCACGCCACTTCTGAAGGAACTAAAAATAAACTGCTACTTACCAACTCAGACAACTTGGTAAATGTCTGATTTCTGCAGCCTCTGAAGTGCTACATCAGCACTTAGTCCAGAGTTTAAGACATTTCTTTCAGCAAGCATTTACATAGAAGAGGACAGTTTGGCTACAGGACATTTGCAGCAGACAAATCATGTCAGTCATATCTTGTCAAGTTTAACATCCTGTGAAGGCAACTGGTGTCAGTATGTTCTGCTGAAAGAAGAGGAGGCTGAGATTGGTCTGTGGCACTGCTGCCTGTTGACCCAGACTGTGGGGCACATTCAGATACTCGAATCTTATGTTAGGCAGTGGAGACTGCTTTTTAGTGATTCTGTTACATGTAATACCTTTGCTGCTGATACAGTTGGTACCATATAAGAGGCCGCTGCATGGCCGTGGAATGGCGTATAAATGTAACTTTCTGCATGAAAAACTGGATGATTCCTTCACAATTTGCTCTGAATTAAGAAGCGAGCATAAAAGTAGACTTGTAGAGGTCAATTACATTTTCCCATTGCCATTCTTTGTTCTGGAAAGAGTTAAGCTACTTTGCCCTCTTTGGTGTACAGGTACCACAGGGTAGTCATTATTCAAGGCTGTCCAAGACTCTCCTAATTCATAAGAGACTTTACCAAGAGAGGGTGTATGCTCACTCTTTTGGTATTGATGAATCTGGAGTTAAAGTAAAAAACTGTGCATGGAAGTTACCTTGAAGAGATCTTGTTCCTTCTCCTCCTACTAGGCTGGGGATGCAAACATAGACCATTGCTGACAGATTCTTACTTACACTATTTTTTTGAAAAACAGGGGGTCTCTTAAAATCACTGTGTTTCGCTACTAAAGGCTGGTCAACTATTTTAACACTAGATGGAACATTTCTTTTTCTCTCCTATTAGCTGCCATAAATGTCTGGTGTTACAAATTAAGATGATTACTTCTACAACTCTCACTGGATACAAAGAATGTTGATCACTGTCTTTTTTATATTTATTAAAAGAAAAGTCACTTTTCAGGCTAAGCAATCTTTTTTTTTTTCAACGTTTCTTTATGATATGTTTTCTACTCTTATAAATCTCTGTTGCTGTGTTCATATTTTATTAATTTTCTTTTCTAAATGGTGATGAGATTGCTGAATGATCCTTGGTATGTCCTCCCAGTTTAATTTGTTAAGTCCAATTTTTTATTACTTTCTGTCTCGTGGTCTTTTCATCTGGGTTATCTTTTCTCTTGTGTGTTTATTATTGTATTGTTTAGACAGTTTTAAAAGCTTTACTATTACCAAACTAATTTAGATCTATTACTTTCCACCAACAAAAAGAACAATTTTTGTCTCACAGAAGAAAATTATACAGGCTTGACATGGTATATCCTCAAAACCTGTGTTTCTTGTCAACTTATCCTTTCAACACTTATTTTTGGGTAGATTGTTTAAGAATAATGACAGCAACAATGATTGTTGTATGTTCTAATGACTCTAGCATTAGTTTATCTTATGTGCAACACCCTAAAACTGCTTTCATTGCCTTTTCAAGATGAGTACTGTATTTTACTGAGCACGTTTTCTCCAAAGTGGAATCATTCTGCATGTCTAATAGTTGTTTGGGGTTTTTTTTTTAATTCTAGCATTCTAGGTATAGAACTTCAGTGCATTCACCTGACTTTTTTTTTTTTTTTAGTCTACTAATTTCCTTTTTTGTCCTGATACCTTTTCTCTTGTTGAAGCTTTTTTGGGGTATACTTTCATATTTAACCTCTTGTTTGGGCAAAATGGAACTGGATGGTACAGTCTGCGCTGCTTCATATGGTTAATTTTCTATTAACTAATGGACCTGATTTGCCTGTGGTTTTCTTTGAGTTCCAAAGGACTTTAAAATCTCATTGGAGATGCAAAAGTGTGTGAAAGAAGATCCAGCAGAAATTATATTTGATGATTCTCTGATTTTTTACATTTTGTCTGAATTCAGAGATAAGGGATAGCTATAAAAAAACAGAGTAATTGGTTTGCACTGCAGAAGGTTTCCTTAAGATATATAATGGAGATATCATGGTACTGATGACAAATTTCACCTTTCCTCTGTACAAGTATTACTGGACCTTGAACACGTAATTCATTTCATAGGACTTTTTTTTTTCCCCAATATCAATGTAAAGACAGCACAAAAATAAGAACTGATATTAAAGATTTTTTTTTATAGTTAATATGATCATACTGCACTGTTAATGTTAGAAGGTTAACTTGATGGAGTGAAATTACAATAATTAATTTCGTTCAATAAAAGATGTATATTGTGACAAATTATTTTCATAATAACATACAACTAAATCACAGGTAATTTTCCCAATTTTCACACCACACCAAATGCTTTTCACTATCCCTAGGTCTGACTTCAAAATGTACTTCAGTTTTGAACTTTCTTTTGAAACTTAAAACTTTAAATTCTCAAATGTTAAATGAAATGGACTATTTTCTTACACTGTGTCCCCATTTTAAAGTGTATTAAAGCATATTTAAATTATTTGTTTCCAGATCAAATAATTAGATTTTGTTTGTTTGTTTGTTTGTTGTTTGGGGTTTTTTTGTGAACAACAAAGTGACAGACTGACATTTGATTCCAATTGCAAACACTTCCCATATTCCATACAGAAGTTCTGTACATCTGGAACATATGAGTATTACTTTCAGTGTACAAGTTACCCAAGGCAATTAAAGGCAATGAGATAGATGAGAGTCAAGAAATAAATATGAAATTAAGGGCGATTAAACTTCCTCTTACTTTAATGCCACTGGACATTTAATGACAATGTTCTGATAACATGGAAATTTCATAAACTTTTTTTTTTAATGTCCTCCTTAGAGATATTTGACTACTAACATACAATGAAGTTTCTGAGTCTTAGATGCAAAAACCCTGCCCTTCCTTTTCACTGCTGATA
This sequence comes from Ifrita kowaldi, assembly GCA_013398055.1. Lineage (NCBI taxonomy): Eukaryota > Metazoa > Chordata > Aves > Passeriformes > Cinclosomatidae > Ifrita > Ifrita kowaldi. The sequence goes on along the minus strand of VZRS01012079.1, from coordinate 449,300 downwards.
GCTTGTGAGAAAACTGACAGAAATCCCTGATTTGTTTCCCATCTCAAGGCCATACCTCTGCAATACACTTAAACAATATTAGGATTCCTCAAGTTTTGAGTCAGTGGGACATGAAAGATGTTTTTTTCTTGATGTTATTCCTGGAGTATAAGACATAAGTATGCAAAATTATATAGTAGGCATCTCAAAAATAATTTTGATCTATGGGACATATATCCCTCATGTTATGCTGCCTCAGTGCCAGGCAGGTTGCAGTGTGCATCCAGAGCGCTCCCCTTGTAGGCCCTATAGAAATCCTGAAGAAATTATAAAAATCTTTTTGTTTGACACAGAAAAGCTGCAGGGTACAAAGCATAAGGAGCTAAATGGAAAGAGACAGGTAGGCTGTGTGGGCTCTTTTGTCTTTCATCCCTCTGAATAATATAACCAGCAGTAGATGTGTAGACATGCCAAATGAAATAATAATATAGTTATTTTGGAATTAGAGAAAGCTCCAGTTAAGACTGGGAACTGACAGACAAGAAATAGCAGTGGTTGTATTATTCTTGCATATAATGTTCACTTAAAAGCACAAAGAGTTAATCTTATCATCCTACACATGGCTGCATTTATAAAAGATAAAAATCACAAACAAGTAATGCACAGTTACTTGTTACATATTCTTCCCATTACAGTTGACAGGTTCATTAATCATACACTGTATTTTACTATTAGAAGCTGTAAAGAAGATCAAATCTCTTGTAATTTTTCTTCTTCTTTTCCATTTGATAAGTGTGTTGTTTCAATGTGCAGATAAAATATAATGTCAGTCACAAACTGTCCCAAGGGAATTGCAGCTCTCCAGTTAGAAAATTCATCCTTATTTGCAATGTAAAATTCCAAGGAAAATGCATCATTTCCTTTTTAACCTGACCATCAGATTGAGTAAAATGCATATGCCTGGGTATTCACAAAAGAAGTAACCCAGAATGAAGTGCCTGTGGATATGAGCAATGTTTAACTAACAGAAATATTGCTTACTGCATGTTGAAAGCATTAACTATGAATACCCCTATTCATAACATCACATTGATTCATAATTAAAGCCCTGTGAAAATTATAGAGAAAGTTGACATGTTTCACGAGCTGTTCATGGTAAATGTAGCAAATTTTACAGTTTGTTGTGACTTGCCAATAAAGAAATCTCAGGAAGAAAGATAAAAAAGTGATTCTACAATACTGAATCTCAGCAAGTGTGACTAAAACAAATGATGACCTATGTAGAAGCATTAGATCCATTTTTTAAAAGAAAATTATGAAAGCTTCTACTTTAGAAGAAGCAGTCTGACATGTCTAATGAGAAACATTTTGGTGGATGTGCAGCAGTAAATTCTCACCTATGTAAGAAGCAGGAAAGCCTCAAGAAATAAAAATAACTCAACCCGCTTAACCAATGAAAGTGAAACCAAGGACTGCAGTGCTGTATGCAACTGTGAAGGTACTGAATTCTCACTCTTATTTCCTTTTTAAAGAGGAACAATACTAGTTCTTAGCCCTTCTGATATGTGTGACATTGTAATGTATACATGGTCTGCCTCATGCTAAGATTTCCACATCAGATGTCCCACTAAATATTTATCAAGAAATGTTTTGAGCTAGACTGTAGTAGATAATACCATGAAGTGAGTGGGCATCAAGATGCTTTTCCACAAAACTTTTCAGAAGAATCAGGGAATGTTTGAAGACCTCTGGTTTAAATGTCTTCATGAAGGGAGAAAACATACCATATGTTGTGGAATATCCCTTTGTTCAGTTGGGGTCAGCTGTCCCAGCTGTGCCTTCTCCCAGCTCCTTGTGCACCCCCAGTCTTCTCACCAGTGTGGCAGCATGAAAAGCAGAAAAAGTTTTGGGTCTTTGTAAGCCCTGCTCAGAAAAAACAAAAACATCTCTGAATTATCAACACTGTTTTCAGCTCAAATCGACAACACAGACCCACACCAGCTTCTATGAAATTAGCTTCATCACAGCCAAAACCAGCACAGGGAGACCTAAGCTTGCTAGGTAATTTATTAGGTGACTGAATGGTTTGAAGTAGTTAAGGAGGAATGTAGGGCTGCTGTACTTTAGAAAAGGAGATGAAATGACTCCTAGTCACTTCTACTTCATGATAAGACATGCAAAAGGACTGTAAAACCACCTCCTAGAGCAGTTCTGAAACTAGAGGAAGCTCAGTAAGATTAGGAAGTCAAGATTATTAACAAACATTAAGTGTAACATTGCTGATATCCCTTGATTTTTTTGTCCCCTTGGATTTGCAATTTTTAAAAAATGTATCTCTGAAAGAAATTGAAATTTCCAAGTCAATTGAAAAATTGGCAGTGCTTAAAAGAATACATATTTGGGTAAGACATGAGAACACATGGATAATTGTTAGATACTAGTTGAGGAGGTAAGGCCAAATCCAGTGCTTTTTAAGGAGACATATTTATATGTAAAGCTATAATCTTACACTGATAGTGACAGTCTTTCTGAATTAAAACTGAAGTCTTATGAGTGTGTATAAGAATGTATTTAATTTGCACTCAATACAAATGAGTATGTGCCATGTGTTCATGAAAAATCAAATCGACAGGCTTCTCAGCTGGCAACGTAGGAATTTAGCTGTTGGAAGCTTGATCTGTGGAAGGCAAACCAGCCAATGATGTTTGAATGAGGGAAGGTGGGAAAATGCAGCCAAGCTGAAAAAGTGGTAAAAAAATTACTTCAGCAGATGTGAGCAAAGTGTCATCTACAAATGTTAAGCAGAGAAGTGAAAAGTATCCAGAGGGGACATTTCATAAAAGCGATGCTATTTTTTTCTTTTATTATTTTTTGTGTAGCAGTAATGATACCATTGATTTCAAACAAAAAGCAAGCTGTGACAAACATCGTGTAAGAAAAAGATGCAAGCAGTTCAATCTACAGTAGGAAAGACGACTTAAGTACAAAAAATGGTGAATGATTTTCTGTGAGAGGAATAAATGCATCACAGAGAAGTTTAGAGATTTAATAGAGGCTTTTTGCACTGCTAATGTTTCACTTCATGTTCTGCACAATCCTGCTATGAAAATCTATTGAAAGCTTCTTGGGGAAAACATACCATATGCTGGTGCCATACCTGGTTTAGATCAACTGTGGAAAAAAACTACTTACCAAACCTTTTTGAAAGTCATATGAGACTGCTTCTGCACTGTTTCCATTCAAAGACTGCTTGACCTTTTTGGAAAAAAAACTCCACATGCCCAATCTATTTCTCTCAGGATGTTTCTCATGTACGATCAAATAAAAATTAAGTTAAACTTAGAATGCTACTTGTTTTACATACTTTGTTTTTGTGGTTATGTACAGCAAAAAACGTAAGTGCATTTTCTAGGTTTATTCTCTGGATCATTTTGAGGAACATCTGTTGATAGTTGTGACATAAAGGAGTTGAAAGAACTATTTGGGGGACTGTCATGGTTTTTGCATATGGAAAATTGATGCACAAGTGCTGATACCCTTCTGTAATCAACACCTTTCATAGAAGCATCATCTTAGTCTGGTGGAAGAAAAGAATTCAGCTTTGGCAATGGACGCCAGCTTTTGAATCTCTTTTAGTCTGTTTTGCTTTTTCAGAAAATATCAGTTGGGGGAAGGGGGTGAACATTACATAGCTATAAGAGACCTCTCCTGAAATTTGAAACTTTTTTGCATTGGCTGAATGTTTTGTTATTCCAGTGTTAACTTACTGAGGTAGGATATTTTGAACACAGCCAAGACAAATGTGCTTTGTATCAATTAGGTTTTGGAATATGATTCCCATTTTTGAGGACAAGTTATTCATAAGGATGAAGTCCAATTTCTGATGAGATACTCGAAACCAAAGTGTTTTCCAGTGCTATTACTGCTTTAAGAGGTCTACTTGTTCGTACTAGGAATGTAGTATTTTTTCTACTTACAAGTATGTTTTTAAGAATGACATAGCAAAGAATCAGGAAAGGGAAACCCAGCAAAGTTTCATTTCAGACCAAAGTGCCTGTTGGAAGGGACCCACAAGGATCACCAAGTCCAACTCCTGGCCCTGCACAGCACCATCCCCAAGAGTCACACCATGTGCCTGAGAGCATTGTCCAAACACTTCTTGAGCTCTATCAGGCTTGATGCTGTGACCACTTCCCTGGGAGCCTATTCCACTGCCCAGCCACCCTATGGGTGAAGAACCTTTCCCTAATATCCAACTTAAACCTCCCCTGACACAATTTCAGGCCATTCCCTCGTGTCCTGTCACTGGTCACCACAGAGAAGAGATCAGTGTCTGCCCTCCCACTTCCCCGCACGAGGAAGTTGTGGACTGTGATGAGGTCTCTCTTCAGTCTCCTCTTTTCCAGGCTGAACAGACCAGCTCTTCCTCATATGGCTTCCCCTCAAGGCCCTTCACCAACCTCATTGCCCTTCTTTGGACACCCCCTTTGAGAAAATGTGTTGAAACAAATATCCTGGATAGTTCTATTTTTCTTGGCCACAACAACTTTGTAGGAAAAATAGTACTACTGTCTTTGTGAGATTCAGAGGAATCTAAGAAAAGTGTTAAACTGTAGTTTATTTCTCAATATATGAAATAAACTATATACTGAATGTATGCCTATATATTTATATAGGTATACATCCTGAGGACATGTTCAGCAAATCCTCAAATACTTTATGCAAATATAAGGAACTATCATTTCCTTTAATACACTTAAATACATTTGAAAGCACCACTGTGCCATGAAATATTTTGACATAAACACAATAAATTAAGTACAATAATAATCACTCTTTTTATTGACAGAGTCACTGGGCTGTTGTACTTTCTCTGGTGTCAGTTAGCTTCTTGGAGTCAAGGGTACCAGCTCAGGACAAAATATTTATTGTGAAGAATACACATTACAAGTTCTGCCAGCAAGAAGTTATTATATTCTGCAATGTTAGCCAGAAAAAAAAACCTGGTGGTGACAGGCTTTTGAGTGTCTTCGGGGATTCTAGTTGTCCATGAGCAATTCTGCTTGTATTTATCTTCTCTGAGTTATTTACTATTTCCTCCACTATGTGGTCTAAAAAGACATCTTATGAATCCTGACTTACTCCTGCAGTCTCCTCAGGGTTGACCACATTGTGTGTGCTCCAGTGTCTCGTTATTTATGAAACAGATAAGAGGGGAACTAGAATATTACACTCAATATGTGTTCTGGGCACTTTTCTGTCTAGTTAGATTATTTTTCCAATAATTACCCTTGCAACTCTATAGCCACCATGATTCCCCATGTTTTTCTTATAAAGGAAATAAAGTTTCCACCTAATCCTTCATATCTGATCACCCTGATAACTCCTAATCAAGTGCAACTACTTCTTTAAAAAATCCCACTCAAATATTTCACTTCAATGAGAAGGGGGAACCCTTTGTGAATACCACCAGATACCGAAGTACTGTCTAATATTTGCCCCCGAAGAAAATAAAGTATCAACGTCACTTATGAAATGCTACCTTTCAGGTAAGAGGCACTCAAGTTACTTACTTCAAATGTCATAAGTATCACTTACATCACCAGTTTAAGGAAAAGAAGAGAAAGGACTTACATGGCGGGTATTTTCTTAGTAATCTCTGCCTCGCTCTCTCCAGTAGGCACTGAAATAATTTTCTGCCAATAATGATGACAGTATATTAATGGACTGAGAATCTGTTTTTCCTAAAACCAAGGGATTATCCAGAAAACTCTGCTGTTGATTGTGCTTGGTGAGAGAGGAGGGAAGTACCTCTTACCAGTGCTTTCACAATAGCTGCCTTAATTTGTCGTAGAACAGCAGTCTTTTTTATTGGGTTTTTTTTTCTTCCTTTAGAATAGGATATGTAGCACAGGATACCTTCCTGTTGGTAGTTAACAAATGGTGTCAAAATTTTTGTTTTTGTTGAAGTGGGTATAATCTCAAAAATCCATTTTGTTAACTCTGTCTTTTATTGATATTATTAATTTTTAAGAAATTTGCAAAATGACAGTAAGTTTAAGTGGAAGGTATCCCACTAGGTTGTGTTCTGCTCTGACATATGCATGTCTATTTAAACTAATGGATTTTCATAGATACAATTCAGAGAACTTGTTGGTTATGTTTCATCTTCTAGCAGGGGAAGGGAAACTTGGACACCTTAGCTGTGTGGAAGTAGATATGTATCCTAAACATACAGAAATGTACTGGATTAATTTTGAACACTGCAATATATATGTAATTTCAGAGCCAAGTTATTCTTTATTATTATAAATTAACAACACACAACATTACATATACAGGCTATTCAGTATGAAAGGTAAAAAAACCTGTGACTGTACATATATTATATACATGCTATAAATATATTATATATAATAATATATAGCATGAGATATTTTCTAGAAAATGTGTATTGTAGAATCTGGGGGATCTTTAACTCTGCCACAAGTGTATCAAACACTGTCCTACTCTATATGCTGTTCTAGCAGAAATTAAAATTCCAAGATCATATGAGCAAATTTCTCTTAAAAGAATCCAAAAGAGAAATCCAACAGCCAGAGATGTACAAAATGTTAGCACATTAATTTTAACTTCATGATATCCTGCAGAAAGGTTGTTTTTTTTTCCAAATGGGAAGAAATATTTTAACTGCAGGATAGTTCAGGCCTAAGAATAAGCATAAAATTACTCAAGAGTTAATATAGGTTCAAAACCAAATGAAAGTCTATTGGAGGAATCAGTTTTGGGGGGAAGCAACCAAATTTTAAGGCAAAATGATTAGGCTGGATTTAATTTCTGAGTATATGACTGAGTGATCCTCATTTTTTTGTTGTTGTTGTTGTAGTCCTTTGTTCCTAAACACTGTTAAAATTATCCAATTCTTATACTGTTATAAGCTGAGTCTCAAGAACAACTTGTGGTTCAATAATCCTGTGAGACAGAATAGGAGAAAAAAACAAGAATGTAGATTAACCACCAAAAGACAAAGCTTGTGTTTGTGAATTGAAATAATTTACTTCTAGTGAATGGAGGGTGGACAATTAATTTGTAATTTTTCCCCACAACTTTGTCTGGAAATTTTCATCTTAGAAACTCTTATACTTCTGTAATGGAATTGCAGGTATAAATTCAGTATTGTATTATTTAGAGGATTCACAATTTTATTGGCATACCTCCTCCTGCTCTAAAAATAAATTCTTTCTTGATCCATTGTGATTCTTCTCAAATCAGAATTACATTATCAGCAAAAATTTTTTAGTTACCATTCTTTTGGCTGAATAGACAGGCACTTTATTCTGGCATCCCAAAGGCTGATGGGAAAATTTCCAACTCTATCATTAATGAAGAGGGCATGCTTTGCCAAAACAAAGCTAACCTTTAACTAAAACCCTAATTTTTGAAACTCTATGTTTCAGGCACTTTTAAGGAGAAAAATAATATTGGAGAGAAAACAAAGGGAGACAATTTTGTTGTGCTTCGCTACTTTGCAGCTGTAGGGCCCTTGCCTTCAGAGGCCTCTTTTCCTCTGATTGACTTGTGTGAGACTCAGTCTGGAAGCACAGTAGCCATCAACAAGTGAAGAGAATGCTTTTATTAATCAAGCATCAGTCTTGGAGTTTACAAAGCCACTTGAAGCTACTGTACCTTCCTGATAAGCATTTGTTCCCAATGGCTCACAAAAAAACCCGTTGTCTGATGAGAACGTGCAACAAACCACCTGCTTCAATTGTCCTGGAACAGACTGTATGGAAATGACCCTGAATTAGAAACATTTGGATCTATTTCATTGTCTAAAATTTCCCCTTGGAATTAGACAACATAACACAGCTAGCACTTCCAGGTTACCTGTTGCCTTGCACAGTCAGCTGTTGTCTCCTCCTTTGTCACACTGTGAATTTTATTCTTTTCAAAGGTCTGATTGTAATGTAATTTTTGGATTTACCTGCATGACTTGTGAAATTTAACATTATAATAACATGCATGCAGAATATTTTTTTGAATAGAAATGTAATTCTGGGTCAACGTATTCAGCATTACCTGTTCTCATGCTATTTTAAATTGCACAGCTGAAATTGTCCTAAGTCAACAGATTGAATTGCCCGAATCCTATTTCTCTTATTGGAAGTAAAATAGCTCAGAAATTTTCACCCAGTGATACATAAGGTTCCTATAACTGCTGAGAGGATATTCTGAAATGATTGCAAGTTGAAAATAATGTGTTGCAGTATAATATTTATGAAGTTCAACTTGCTTAGACTATCAGAAAGAAGATCAAGAAATGATTTGATTATGGTGTGCAAGTATCTATATGAGGAAGAATAACTGATACTAAAGGATCTTCAATCTGGGACAGAAAAGGCCCAGCATAATAAAAGCCAATTGGTAGTTCTTAAAGATATGCAAATTCAGGGAAAAAAATTTGCACTCTATTTTAACAGGAAATATAACTAAATATTGGAATAAACTACCAAGGAATATTTTAAGTACTTCCACTTCTGAAGCCTTTATAAATCAAAACTAGGTGTCTTTCTGAGAGGAATGTTTTCATAAACACAAACTTTTGCATTCACTTTGGTGTAAGTATGCAATTTGATTGCTCATGTTACATATGAGGTAAAGCTACTGGTACAATTGACTGTCCTTAAACTCTGTGTATCCATGAATAATTTAGCAATACATCTTTGTTTGTTTTGTAAATTCACCAACAGGTTGTGTCATAATGATTTCCTCTCAAAAATGCTTGGTGATTTTTATATGTCCAACTGTTTTCCCATTCTTCTTTTTCTACTAATATAAGAAAATATTTGCTTGTATTTTCCTGCTTGAATTTGTATGCAGACAAAAATTTAGGTCTATTAAGAAAAATAAGGTCTTGAAAATAATACTGGTAAAATTACTTCAGGCCATGTATTCCTTCACTCACAATGCTGTTGTTTACTGCAACTTTCTCAAGACCATGTCTTATTACTGTTATCCAATAAAGCCTGATAAATATTGCACTAACTTATCCAATCTAGACATCACTCAGTTCCATTTCATTTCTGTTTGTTTCTTGTTTTTTTTAGTTCTTTCTTTATCATGTCACCATAATGGATAAAAAGCCTTGGAAGTATATTTTTCCTTGGCTCCTAAGTGCTGCTCCCTACGGTAGTTTACAACTATAACTTGGCTGCCTTTGGTGTAGTTGTCCCTTGCTTTGCACTCTGTACGATCATTTAAGCCAAACCAAGTACATGCAGGCATTACTGTCTTTATAATACCCAATAACCCTGATTTTATATATAAATAAATAACATTTCATACCTTTGACTAGACATTAGGCATTGGATTTACAAAGATGGACTGTTTGAATATCAAGTTTAAGTTAAATTCTCTGCTTTGCTTTCAAACCTTAAAATAAACTTGTCAAAATTTGAGTCGTACTAACAACAGACTATTAAAGCCCCTCACTCTTGCTAAAACATGGTCTCTAAAATCCATCTGTAAAACACTCTGTTACAGAATAATACAAGAGAGAGATTAATTAACTTTCACAAATGTCACATTGTTACTTTCACATTAGTCCCATTGCAAAAGGCAATACTGGGAATGTATGGATACCATTAATGGAGACAGATATAAGAGACGTACTGTGCAGACCTAAAGATGTGTGAAACTTTAGCATGAAGATTGAGGGTCTATCTTAAAAGAATCCAAAGGCACAGAAGAAGCTTCACAGCTTAAATGAGCATTGCATTCTTTAAAATTATTTTTTTCCTTTGACATTGTTTTATGCATTATGTATTATTTATAAAAAGTATTGGTTTATTATATGCTGTATACTCTGCTGCATAGTAGCACTGAAGAAGTAGTACTTCTTAGTCTTCTCCTGAGCAATATTCAGTAATGGTATTAATGTGAATAGTAAATTTAGTTCCCTTCTGTTTTGGACAACTACTGTTATAGTTGTCTTCAGGGTAAGCCAAGAAAAATGTATATTGAAAGACTTGCATTGTACCTTTTTCTTTTAGAAAACAGTCACCTTTTATAGACCAGATTTGATGAAGCCACATATCCAGAGAGAACAGATTTAACTGTGATTGTTTTGTTTTAAGAACAGGGCATGAATTCTCTCTAAGAGAGCAGCTCTTCACTACAGAATCCAAGAAGGATGAAGTGATTACCATCTAAAAATGGCAAGTCTAGAATGAGTTGTTTGTATTATTCTTCTTTTTTTGTTACAGCTGCTGTCATGAGAATGGAATCATGTTGTGGCAGTTGATATTCTCCTTGCAGATGCTGTCACAAGAGAAAAACATGAAAGTATGAATAGCTACCCATGCCCATGAAGACATCTGAATGCTGGTCTTCTTTAACCTTTTATAGACTTAGCATTGTGACTGACGAGGCATTCCAGTAGGCATTCCTCCTCCTTCCCCAAAGTTGTGGGGCCTGTACAGGGGAATCAAAGAATGACAGATAATCAAATGGCAAAGCACAGTAAAGGGCAAAGGTAGTGAAATTTATTCCAGTCTTTTGCTTCAAGTATAGGACTTTTCACATTTCCACCCTAACGAGGCAAAGGTTGAAGAGCTAAAAACATATCAGGACATAAAGATATTAAATCAATTATGGTTATAATGATAATAGTGAAAATTATCATGAGCCCCAGGCACCTCTTTAAAGTGTCTATTTTTAATAGAGTAAGCTCAGTGATGCTTCCTTCATGCTATATTTCAGGGTAGAACCTGTCCAGCAAAGCTGTTGAAATATTACTTCTACATATTCACAATTTTTAATATCACCAGGTTCATGAATGTCTTGTTCTCTGTCGTCTCACATATTTATGCTTTTGTAACATCTTTGAAAATATTTTCCACGCTTCCGTGACACTGGTCCAGAATTAACAGTTTTGCACTGTCTTCCTCCCTACTTAACTATTTTGCTCAAATGTTGCCTGTTGAATTCAGTTCAAGGTGATTGGATAGCTTGCCCACTGTCTTGGTTGGGGTTTTTTTGGCTTTATAATCCATGACTTTACATACTTAATTTCAAAACTCTAGAATATACTCCAAATAGAAAGCTGTGCAGGAGCAATGACACTCAGTTGCTTACTGCATATTGCAGTAGGAATTGTAAGGATTTGTAGTATTGCAGAATACTCCACTAGAAATCATGAGGGAGTCCAAGTAGCATGGTTACCTGGGCACTGCTACTTTCAAGAATTTTTTTTACTCATAAGAAGTCCACAGTTCAGGCTCTTGGGAAGCTCCAGCTAGATCAGATATCATAGACCATTGTTAAACAGAATGTGTTAGAGATTATAAAATGTATCCATATATGAAGTTTGATTTACACATTACCCAAGTATAGAAATAATTATTTAATTTACCTCTTGTCCCTTTAAAGAGATTGAAGGGTCTGGAGATTCTATCAGACAGGAGTAACTTAAGAGTTTGTCTTTTTTTTTCTGTTCTAATGGAGGGTGATAGTTGAGGAAAGCCTCATTTCATGAGTTCTTGGGGAAGAAAACCCCATGCTTCCTTGGAAAATGAAAGTAATTTTCTGGTAAAATGAACTAGAAGCACTCTTTAAAGGCAATAAAATTTTATTTTTTAGCAATTCAGACACTTATCACTAAGCTCTGATGCTGTAAATACTTATGACTGCTCATTTACTGCAAACTTGGAAGTAAACCTGAGTTCAGATTCTACAAGGACAAAGTTATACATGTGATGTATATACTAGATGACCTTTAAAGGTCCCTTCCAAACCAAACCATGCTATGATTCTACATGAATAAGCAATTCAAGCATAAAAAGTGTCATTCCAAAAATATGTGAAAGATCAAATTTTTGTTGCCTGGAATATAACACAAAACTTTTCTAAACATTGTCAAAATAAAAATAAAAAGCAAATCTGTAATTGAAAGCCTTCAAAGTGCACAATACGGCAATATGCACATGTGATACAGTATTTCTACAATTTTTAAAAGGTTAGTTGATTAGTATACTTATCAAATATTGTTCCATTAGAAGAGCAGTTGGTTAGGTAATTTTCCCCCAGGTATTGACCCCTTGGAATTGGTCCAGGGGCTTCTTTGCCCCATTTCTTGTTGTGTCTTCTCAGATTCTGGTTGGAAAATAAAACATCCTTGTTGTAGGTTCTCTTCTTGAAAATAAGACTAAACAGCATTTGAGGAGCCTGTCAGAAGGTTATCATATTGTTCTAAAATGTAAGGAAAAAGGGTAAGAAAAGTACTACAAGCTACAACCATGTATTAGCAGTCTACAAAGCTACAAATATATGGAAAATATATAAAACCTAAAAATCCTTAATCATCATATTCACTGTTCCTGTTCTTTATATTTGTATTTATTCTTCAATTGAGAGATTTTTTGCCACATTAATCTCTAGAAATGAGAAAGATTGATATTTTATAAAATATAAAATATACAAAATTTCCTAAGAAAGAGAATAGTAGCACTGATTAGGTTCAGACGACACTGCAAAATGGACAAGAGCACCACAATGTGACTGGGGAAAAGTCTGCAATACATGCAATGCACAAAATCAAAACACCCATCCTAAAAGTAAAAGACTGAATACATTGTACTCAGAAGACATTTTTTCTTTAGTAAAGAGGTTATCTGTTTGTTTTTCCTGTCTAATTTAATGTAAATATATCACGAATGACCTTTCTTGCTTTCCTTTTTTTTTTCCCCTGAAATGCTTTCTCTGAAATATAATATCAAAACATCTGGTTTACACTATAGCCTTTTTTATGTTGACTTTCTGCTCTAGGGAGATATTTGTTATGTAATACAATCTTAATGTAGTAACCAATTCTTTTCACATTAGCACAACAACATAATACCATTGGTGACATTCAATAGATTTGCGTTGGTAGGGATGGGAGTGAGATAAAGCAATCACAAACTCAAAATGCAATTGTAAATTTACTATTTTACATACTGTCCATTTATTTTAGCAATTATATTGAAATAACTAAGCATAATCTTCACTCATAAAAAGTCTTCTCAGCTGGTCTGCATGTCAACCTAGATGTTTAGAATAACGTTCTCTTTTCTGCATGCTTCTGGACAAACATTAGCTAAATATTTTGCAATTCTTGAAATGTGATTTTCTAGGAGGATATCAGAAAAAAAATGCAGAGGAGTTAAATACTCATATTTAAAGATGCTATCTTTTGTGATTTTGAACATCTCCCCTCAATAATGTTGACTAAATCCCTGAAACCAAACATTTTTTTCCTTCTTACTTAAAAAAAAAAAAATCTGTTTTGTTTGAGATTGTGGCTTTTTCTTTAAAGACACTCAATTGCCTCAGCTTTACAAATCTGCAAAAAGGGACTCAGAGGCAGAGAGGAATACAATGGCCGACACCTTATAACTGTATTGGGAGCTCACCCTTGACACTCTGTTTTCTGTCCACAAGGCTGAGTATTATCATCGGTCTCAATGATTGCCAGGAGCTTGGGTTAGATCTTACTTTTTCTATTATGAACATATAGCAGTAAGTACATATTGAAAGCAAAGCAGTGAGAACAAGAACCTTGCCAAACCAGAATATCCCACTGAATGCCTTACTTTGTCATGGCAAGGGAACAACAGGGAGAGTGACATTCACAGGCAGTACTGCCCTGGAATGCATCTCCTGCAAAGTGATAAAGCACTATAATCACAGAACATTCTGAGTTGGAAGGGACTCACAAGGATCATTGAATACAACTCTGAAGTGAATGGCCCATACAGGGATTGAACCCATAGCTTTGGCATTATTAGCACCATGCTCTGACCAGCTGAGCTAATCTCAGGGCTGTAATATTAAAACACACATGGAAGAAAGTGATTTCACTGAGTTTTTCATTGTAACCATCATTTAGTCAACCACTACATTAGGTGGTACAACTGAAACAGGTAATAGACTTTAGTGGGTACTGTTCTTATTCCAAGACATTATTTTCCTGAAAAATATTCCAGTGTCTTCTGCTTTCAGCAACCAAATATGTATTGACAAACATTTTGTGCTAGCAGATTTTGCACAAAATCTATCATGTTTTTACAAACCGTCTAGATCATTTATGCATACTATGGCATGGTAGTACTCACGAGCATACCCTGCATTTTCTTCAGTAAGATTGTAAGCATTGATAAATATTTATCTGCTACTACTTACTTGAAAGTAGTATGAGGAAAACATCATAGGAAATTTCTTGCACAAACTTATTTTCTTTCTTTGGCCTAACAAAAGGCAATGTAAGCTCTGCATCTTGTGTGTTATTTATATTTCTGGGTTTGCCCCTCTCCCTTCCTCCCTCCCTCCCTCTCTTCCTTCTTCCCTTTTTCTTGATTTTTAAAACTTCAAAGCAATTGTCATGTTTTATACTTATGGTACCAAAAAAGAACCAAAACGAAAAAAAATCTCTTTTATAGAAATTTGTTTCTCTACCAGCTTCTGCTAGGCATCCTGTAAAATTATTTAAACCCATAAACTTTTCCCAGTTTTTTAGAGAAAATATTAAAGTGACTTCTAGTAAACAGCATATTATGAAGAATTTGATATTTCAGTCTTTTCTTACCCAACAAGAACACAATACATTTTTAGGACATTAGGACGGCCAGAGTCCTGGTCTCATCACGTGACCTGTTAGTGTGACCTCATCTACAGCCTTATAAACTTGAAAATTCTCTGCCTTTGAGTTCCAGGGAGCTCTAGCAAATGTGTTGGAAGTCTGAGGGTCAAACTCTATATTCTTTCCTAACAACAGGTAGGAGAATTACCATGGTTAGTTCTGCTTATTTAAGGATTGAGAAGCTAACAGCAATATGCTATTAATTTGTAGACGGTATAAAGAAAGAAGGTGCAGAAGAAATTTCACTAGTGTTTTGAAATAAAGAAGGAGTAGCTTGAAGAAGAGATTTAGAACAGCAAAATAAGATTATTTGGAAGTTCCCTCTTGTAGAAGAAAAAAAATTTTAAAATTCGGTCAGGAATCAAGAGAATACATATTTGTTGTGTTGAATTGTTTTATTTCAGTAGTGTCAAAGAATTATAATGAAGTGAGAAAACTTGAATTATCTAGTTCAGCAGTTTCCCATTGACGTTTTTCCCTTCTAGTACTTTGATTTCAATGAAACTACATTTTCATAGAAAAGGTACTGTTCCTCTCACTTTACTTTGTTCTAAAATAGTCCAGATTTGTAGCCTTTCAGGTCATGCTGTGTAGTCTTTTTTTCCCTTGGGTGTTTGAAAATGAGTTGGAACAGAAAGGATAAGAAGTTATTGGAAGAAGAAGGAATTTGATGTATTAAATTGCATGTGTTATCAGCGGTGGTGGTTATATTGAAATTGCATTACTATACTTAAGGCTTTATTTGTGATATGTTTTTAACTGAAATCTCATGTGCACAGCCATAGGAATTATGAATCCTTTCCAGTATTTGTATAACTGTAATGTCTAAACTAACAGATAACACTCATTGGTTGCAGTCACGTCCCACTTTCTGGATCTAAGTTGCACCATCTCAAAAAACAGGGGTCAGGTGCTGAATTTCTGCGGCTTTATGTAACCCTGAAGCTGTGGAAAAGTGGCCTAACACTTGGGCTGGCAGAAATGCAATTATTTTACCATGATGCACAATTCCCTATGATATTCTCTAACTCATTAAGCCAGCTTGTCATTAGTTGTCAGAAAAGGCCCGGATTACTTAGTAGCGGTGACAATGCCAGCCCAGAGGCAAAACCAGAGCTTGCTCTCACCAGTAGTAGCATGTGTTTCAAAGGTACAGGCTACATGGAGAGTATTCTTCACTAGGAAATTGTTTGATAGACCTAAGTATGATGAAATGAAAGCAGAAAAGCCATGCCTGTGGTGGCAGCACGCTTCACATGTTAAGAGTTGTTGTTGTGCCTGTGGAGTGCCAGCTGCTGCTGAGCCAGAGCACCTCTCTGTCTTCTGATCTCATGGCCTGTGGCTCACAAACCTCACGGAGGCCTCATGATCTTTACATGACAAGGCAGAAGTGTGAAACGATCTATATTTCTGCCAAAATATGCTCTGTTAAACATATTGACCAGGCTTAAAAAAATCATAAAAACTGTGAGTAATATCTGTTAGGTAATACCAGAATTCGAAGCTTTGCTAGAGCATTCCAACAGCTAAGAGCATCATTATTAATGAATCACTGGAAGTACTTAAAGGGAAAATCAAAAAGATGAAAGCTCATTATAGAAAATGAACAGCCATTTTCCGCTGTTTCTGCAGCAGAACCTTGTTATCTATTTACATACTATTTCTAATATTAATATAACTGTGGTAAAATAAATCACTCCCCACACTTTTACATTTTTAATTACATTTTACTGCACTTGTTCTTTTGTTTACAGTTAACAATAAAATATTTATTTTATCTTATATATAGGATGAGGTTTCTGTATTTTAATCAGATTTTCCACATAATCTTCCCTCCCCCACCTTCCCTACTGTCTTTTTTATGACCCTAAACACCACAGGATGTTTTTTCGTAGAAAATCTCATTATTTTTTAATGCATGGCTATTTATTAATGTATTGTGTATATAACACACTATGCATTTCTTTGCATTGATGAATACATTTACATCCACTTGAGAATAAGAATTCCCTTAAGGGCCAATCTCACATTTCTCTGACTATGCTGCCAAAATACTGTGCGTCTGATGTTTTTCTGGTTTCTTGTGGTTTTATTGTGAGTTTTTTTAAGGCACAATGGGGTCTGTTCCGATTTGCTGAGAAGATCTTTCTACCAGTGGACCACAATCATTATTCATTTTCTGAATGTAGACCTGCATGTTCTGTGACAGAGATTACCAAAAAAGGTAGTCGTATCTCATCTGTGTTCTAGTAAAAATGCTCTGAACTGTTCTTTCTCACTGTGAAAGGGGTAAACTGCTCTCTCATCACTGTGATGCCAACATTGTTATTTTGCAGTGGCGAGTAAGCATATTTTTGTCATAACAGCTAACAAAATATTACAGAAAATATTTGTCTGAAGTCACACCTTAATAGCATAAGGCCTTAAAAAAGTCCCACCAAAACCCCCACGAAGTCATCACATGATTTCATCATATGGGAACCAGGTGGAAGACATCAGTTTGTGGGAATACAAGGCATTCAATAATTTTCTGCATTTAAGATAACATGCATTAGGTACAGTTACTGGTGAGCTTTTTTGTACCTCAGTGACTTTAATCAGAATTGAGAAAATTAATCTTGATTTTTTATTTTCATATTTGATCTCAGTTTTTTTCTCACATTTCATTCTTCGTCTTTCCTAAAAAGTGATCTAACTTCAATTTTTCTGGCACTTAACTGTGTCAGAAAATATTATTTAAAAATAATACTTTAAATTTATTTTAAAATATTATTTATCAAACTCTGAAGACAATTTCTACTTCTTTTAATTTTCAGAGAGTAGTTTGGTGTGAATATTTAATAGCTGAAATATATTAAGCCAGCTTTCTTAACAGTCCTCTACAGGAACTATTCACCCCAAGAGAATCAAGCACAGATAGCCCTGCATCTCATGGAACCTTTTGAACAGTACCTAATGAATCATCAAGTCTTCAACGCTCACTGCAAACTCTGCAGAAATTCATACTTAAGGCTAGTGAGCAGTAGCAGGGGCCAAAAGAAAGATAGTCGGTCTGGAGGCTTTTTGTCTCTATGACTCAAAAGGTCCTTAATTTGTGGGGTATAAGTCTACAGTGTAAATGAAGAATAACATTTTCTCCTCACTAAATGCAGAGCTCCCATAAGCATGTGGTGGGATAATTTAGCACACTCTGCTTTGTTGTTTTGAGGTAGCTATGAAGGGTAAGGAAAATGATTCCCTCATTACTGTTTAAAAACCAAACCAATGCGCATGTGTAAATATTTTTTTTAATCATCTAATGCACTCAGATGACTCCAAACTAGATTTATCCAAGACATTATTATGTCCTGGATCTCTGTAACTGCTCTGCATGGAGCCTTTATGGTCTATTGGGTAAATAATACACATTTTTTAAATGATGCAAATACTTACATACATGAGAAATCCTAATGTTTCCAATGGAGTAGTTATGTTGTGTAAATAACATGCAAACTTAAAATTGTACTATTACAAATTTATGCATAGTGTATCATATGTTTGTGTTTGTGGGAGAGATTAAAAAATAAGCTGATCTGTTCCTGATAGATTCCTCTATTTTTCAGATGCTTTTAATTTGATTTAGCTACTAAACACATCCTTTTTCCTTCTAGATATATTTATGTATTCCAGAAATCTTGATACTGTGAATGAAAGAAGACTACAGAAAGTTAGTTTATGACCTAACCTATACTAATTTCAATTTTTCAAACCCTTGCAGATCAAAAAAAATATAACATAACCTTCTCATACAAAGGTGTAAAAATAAGTCAAATATTTTAGTGTGGTTCTCTTATCAATTTTTGCTTCCCAAAGAATTTTGGGTGAGTAGACTTAATTTATACTGGCTCATGCTGAAAAGTAACAAAAATATATGGAGTAGCATTTATACGATTTTTTTCTGTTCCTTTTCCTGTAAAATCGTAGGGAATTATTGTCATCAGCTTAAAGGGGAAAAAACAAGACTTGCCTATGCATGACTGTAATTCATCCTCTGCATTTTGCAGGACTGTCTTACTACAGTAAGGTCACTAATGACTTACCTAAACAGGGTTGCAATGCTTCAGCACATGTGCCCCATTCCTGCTTTTATCATCAGAACATTTTCTCAGTTCCTCTTCAATATTTTTCTTTCCTACTGCCAGTCCATTAGTTCTTATTTGAGTAATTTGTTTCCTTTGTTCATAATGTTATCTCATTGTCATTTGAGGCCTATTATTCTCTCTTGAATCTTCACTTCTCTATGTAAGGCTCATCAAATTCCTCCAGCACTGGCAGCAGCAAACTCTTCAATAGCTTTTGCCCTTGAGGCTGAACAGGTTTGGTGAAGATGTGGGTCAAGTGAACCCAAAATCTTTTATATGAAAGTATAGGCTGTAACCCACCAAAAGAGGGATGGTAGGATCCCACCAGTCCAAAGTGTTTGTAAGACTGGTTTAGTTCCCCTCCTTGCAGGGTCATCTCTAAACCTGTAACAGGAGAACCACATGATGCGACACATAGGCATCACAAATCCATGAGGCTGCTCCTTTTTTTCCTTTCCATTTGCACAAAATAAGCACAATTTGGTGTTTTTACAATTTATTAGCATGGTGGGTTTTTTCCATTTATTATCAGGATGTTTCCTTTTAAGCCAGTATTTATTGTGGCTAATAACTGATTTATTAGAGCTTCTGTGGGCTAGATATTTTATCAGGATGATTAAATAACAAATAAGAAATTACACACTGGTAACACCCAGCTTTAAAAGATTTGCAGAGATTATTGTTGGGTAAATAAACATTAACAGCAACCATGTCAATGTCTCCTAAACATTTGGGGAAAGTTTACCTGAGATAAAAATGCATTGTGATATAAACTATCTTCTTTAGGAAGAACAGTATTTCTTAGACTATGATCTGAAAATTATTTTTATGATCAGAGCACTATGAAGCAACAAACAGAAGGGAGGGACTAGAGAAGATGGACATATATGAGAGTTTCCAAAATGAACGATCTGGAACCAACATTCCTCTTCCTGTCAACAGCACAGTTATTTCAGGAAATACAACCTGCGCATGTGTTTCTGTAGTTAAATTTCTAATTTTTACAGATTATTTTTTAATTATATGCTTAGTCTGATTTCACAATTATTCTGCATGAACATTTCCTACTGAGTTCAATCAGAGTGTGTATGATGGGTCAATAAGAGTATAGGGATTATTAGTCAGTATTACACATACACATGGACACATTTGCCCATGCAAATAATTGGATATATCCAAATAACTAGTGAGGTTGAAAATTATTGCCATTTGCTTAGTCTGAATGTCATGGCATTAGTGTGCATTGTTCCAAACAATATGTGAATTCTGCCAAATGAATAACAAAACCTTGCTCCAAGACAAATTGAAAGGCACACGCAGGTAACTATAAAGTACACTAGAGAACAAAATAGCATCCTGTCTTAATTGTGGTAGTGCTTTGAGAATGGGTAGAGTCTAGAAATTTTTCAAGAAGCAGAGAAAGAGAACTTTGCATACTTTGACCAAAAACCTGGTACATATTTTCATGCCTGTAATAATAATAATAAAGTAAGAGTTCTTCAAGAAAACTCTCATAATCATGGATACAAGTTGAACAGAATAAAAACATTTGCTTAAAGATGCAACATCATCCCTTCTCCAAGGCAATCTCACAAAATTATAAATTCTAACCGTTATGACCATGGTTACAGCATAGTCTTTAAACTGGAAGATGGATTGGACATAATTAAGTAACATAGGAAAAATATTGACATTTGATAAGTTGTCTGATCTAAACTTCTGCATCTTGATGTGTGTAGAGCAGTAAGACTTTCAACAGCAAGACTTGATCCTTACCATAAAAATTCACGATTGAAACAAAGCTGACTTTAGACAGACATAGTAAGTGCAATTAATTACCTGAAGTTCCATAATCCAGAGGTCCCCACTGGATTTGAGTAGGTTTACATCTTAGCAACCCACTAGTGCCACATGGAAACTCATGAACCCAGAATATCTACATAGGTGAGAGAGAGAAACAAGATAGTTTAGGGCATGGTTACTTTCATCTATACAGGACACCGAGTTGAAGATGAAATAAATTACTCTGTAGAGTAGCCTGTCTTCTACATCATTGACAAAAGGATTCTGAGATATCTGGAGTTGTCTTTACTGGCCATGTCTATAGTTGTGCCTCAGTTTGGTCAGCTAAATCCTGTCCTAAGTATTTTTTCTCATGGTCCAGCTGACTTATTTAGCCATTATTATTTCATCTAATTTACCCAGTCTTACCCAATTTTTCCTTTTAAAGAGCAGCTTACTCTGATTCATCAGTGATAAAACTGGCACAGCCAGGGCAGGAGGAGTTGCGGTCTGATTCTTGAAGACTTGAACCTCCTACAACTTCTTCAGTACAGTACAGTACAGTAGTGAAACTGTATTAAGGAAAAGAACAGACTTCCTTCTGTTATTTTCAATGATAATAAATTATTTAGGAACTTAATCTCAAACTTTTCACGCTTTCTTTCCATCTCTCACTGGAACCACTTAGAACCTGATCCAAAGCTCTTCTGAAGTTTATGTTTCTAAAGAGTTCAATGCAAAGAGAATTTTATTTTCGCATACATAATTTCCTTTAAAAATTCAGAGGAATTAAAATGAATATTTCTATATAAGGGTGAAAAGGAAAATGAGGATCAGATGACAAAATGTGCAGCAATTTTAATTCAGCAATAGTACACTTTGATAACTCTGGTCTTTCAACTGATAATTAGAAAAGTCTACGGACTGTGCTTTAAGTATCTTAATCCCAGTTGTAGATGGATAATTAGAGAAAAATTATTTCTGGATATCAATTCTCATCTCCATAGTCCAAATTTCAACCTTCAATTTTGAAATGTGAAGGAATTTAAAAAAAATCAAGTTTTTCATATATGAAACATGAGAAAATGTCTAAACTCCTTCCACAGACGAAGAAAAAAGTAGTTTGCCTGCTTCTCCAGCTACTAAAAAGATCATAATTTCTCTCTCAGAAAGGGAGAATTTTATCTTAGCCGCACAAGCTGTGACAAAATACTGGATTATACCAAACACAAGTAAAATACTAAGCCTTACTTAATAAGCAGTGAATGTGTACGACCCACTGTATAAGGCACAATGTGAAGATACTGTGAAGTGCTTTGTGTACAAAACCAAAAACAGATGAGTTCAGTTTTCAGGCAAATGCCCAGGTGCTCATGATTCACCATTTTAGGTGGCGTTATTCACCTAAAGATGTACCATGGGTTATATCACCTGACTGAAAAATAATTCCTCTTCTAGTGCACCATTCATATTTCACAAAACCTGCAACGATGTTACAAAACAAGCCAATTAGCTCAAGGGCAGTTTGTAAATATTTTCACTTCTGGTAAACATTCAAATCTTAAAATGGTGTTATTTGCACTTTTTCTCAGATATTGCTGGCTGTGGTTGGAAGTGTTTCTGCTCCCATATGACAACTTCCAAGCATGCCTTAGAGATTTTTCACCAGACCCCCACCACACTGAGGTCTAACCAGCACACCATTTGACACACACTGTATAATTACAGTTTGTGTCCCTAATGATGTGTAACGACTTACAAATATATTGGTGTTCGAGCACAGTGACAAACTCTTGTGATCTACTGCATTTTGGCTTTATTGCATTGCTCCATGTACTATTTCGTGTTCTGAAATAGGGAATCTATCCCTACTCAAAGTTTAAAGGAAGAAGTGAAAAGTGCTTTGTTATCAATGATATATGCTAAAATAACAGGTGGAGAGATATGAGGAAATTTTATTCTCATTATCCTTATGATGCAGATTATTCTCTTGACAAAATCTTTTCATTTCATGCAAAATTAAAAATGTATAACCTGTGAAACTTGCAAAGATTTTTCAGGAGGGAAAAAAAACCCACCACAAAACACTGAAGAGTATTTTATGTTATGTACAATCACTCTTGTTTGTGCAGTTCTAGAAAAACAATAAAAAAAACCCCTTTATAAAAATTCTTTGACCCTGCTTTTTGCCAACTGAATGGTCATGGTTGATTGGAAAATCAATGAAGTGCTGTGAGAATTGCACCTCACTGTTGCAGAAAAGCCACACAAAAATCCAACTTTTCACATGAGATGAAGATTGCCTTTGGTTCATTTACTCTCTTAAGACACATTAAAATCAAATCTATCACCCCATTTGGCCATCTGTCAATTCTCACTACACAGTAAATGAGTAGACTTTGTTCCTTGATCACCAGAAATGGAGGATGTTTTGTTGTTGTAATAAATGGTCGTAGGCCTCAGAGACAGAAATAAATCAATGCAATTTATAAAGTTGGGGTGAAAATGTTAGATGCAGTTTTCTAAACTACAGAGAATTATGTATGGATGACTTGCAATAAATAAAGCACAGCTTTAGAAGCTTACAAAAATAAATAATAAAGATGAAAGAAATTAATGTGTAGTCCTTTATTTTGAAACCTTTTAAAGCATAAAATAAATACAAGAATAAGTTGCACATCAAAGGTACAACTATCTATACATTTCATTTTATCTGGTCAGGCAATAAATAAGAGAGTTCATTTCCTTCTTCTCTTAACATAAACTTAGTTTTCAAACTGCAAAATATACTAGCAACTAAAGGCACATCTCCTTCTTGCTCAATAATTCCACAATAATCCACAATAATTATTTTCTATAACAAAGGATAAATTTCACTGGAAATTTAACTTTTGAGGAGTGAATTGCAGTGCTTCTGGAACCCATGAGTTGTGTTGGTGTTACCAGCTGATGCTCCAAGAGTCCAGGTGCTCCATTCACTAAAAGCTTGGTCTCAAGCTCCAATCAGCACAGTATCTTTTGCCATACCATCATTTGCACTGTATTCTTTGTTTGTTGTCAGCAGTCTTGTAAAACTAAACTACCTTGTAGGTAATTAGCTCCAAAACAAAATGGATGAAAATACAGAGACTAAACATCTGGCAACAGCCATTAACGAAGCCGTCAATTCCATATCCCAGCAGACTACATTAGTACAACAAAGTTATTTTCAGGAGACTAAACCATCAGTTCCCAAATGATGGTCTGTAGCAACAAATGGTCTTCAGTGGTTTGCAGAACAATACCACCTTTGTATTGTTCAGAATTAAAAGTATGATGGCAAACATGTATAGTTCAGAGATTGAGAAGCACTGAAATAAACTATCAAAGTCGCAGGTCCAAAACAAACTGCTGCAATAGCAGATGCAGAGTTTTTTCTTTAGTCTGTGAATTTGTAGAAAAAAAAAAGTCTAATTGTTTAGTAATACATGTGAGTAAGTACTTCCATGTCATTTCTTTTTTTTTTTTTTTTAATGTAAATGGGAATTTAACAATTGTGTTGGATGGAGCAGCCAGTTTGCAACTATACACATCTTTTAAAGTTGCTAAGTATACAGATACTGATGAGTCCAGTGACTTATTATGCTAAAATTTAATTATCTTATATTGCTTATATATACTTCTCTTATAAAATTATACCTGTACTGACTCAAGATACTTTCTGCAGAAGTTGCAGTGGTTGAAGTGTAATATAGAAGTTTACCGGTTTCAGCTTTAGAGATAATTAACATTTTTGCTCCAATCTAGTTGAGATATTCCATGTTCAGCAGAGGTAGCTTTTCAAAGTATTTAAATCTTCTTGGAAAGATTTTGCACATGATACCAAGTTCCAGGTGGTCAGATTGTGGCTGGCCTGCCACCCATATGCAAACTAGCAAGTTAAAAGCAAGCTGTGACTTAAGTGTAAGTCTATACTACCCAGTTAATCCAAATTGAATGGGTTTTTCAGTCCAGCCCCATTTTACATAGACAGAGGAACTGGTATAGGTATTTAGAGTCATTTTAAGCATGGTTTTATTTTCACATAGCTGAACTACATTCTAATCATGACTGTGACAGTCCCCACAGTAAAAAAATTACTTAGGTCCTGGTAGTCTCCCAAAAATTTTATTGTGTTTTTCATGGTAGGGGAACAGCTTTGCAGAGTGAATTTATTATTAGGAATTCTTGAGCATCTCTGTGTAAGGAGCTGAGAAACATGTCCCCAGACACATGAGTAAATGTAAAAAGGAGTGCACAACAATGTAGATTGAACTCCTTTGGAGACAATGTTCCTTAGAAAAGCTGCTGATTACTTGGGCTAGGCAGGTGGTCTGTAACTAGCTTTCAATGTGAGATTTAAAAATGAAAGGCAGCACTAGCCCTTGGTAAAAACCATTTTGAAAATCTTTATACCACCCTACTGTTCAGTACATCCACATGTGATAGAAAAGGGTCCTTGTAATGAAGAAGCAGAAATGTGACATCAAAGCTAAAGAGCAACAGCTCAGAGCTTGTTTGGGAATGATGAACTTTACACTGTTTGCTAGCCTGCTATTGTATCACTTAAACTGTTTCTTTTATTCTTTAGAGACATCATATTTAAAAAAAAAAAAAGTTTGACGAACATTCTTCAAGAAATAGCTTTTGTTCAGAGTGCTCAGAGCATTTTATTGACAGTTCAGTCAAAAGGAAGACCGATAAAAGAAATAATAAAGTACTGACTTTATTTTATCAAACTACCAGCTATTTTTCTTCTCTCACTTGGGCTCAGATTTTTAACATGGTCAGTCTTCCTATTAGTCTAGCACAGATGTGGCTACTTTTTCTATTGCTGCTCTGACAGCTAGAATAGGACAGGGCAGAAGCTATGACCTTATCACTGAACCTACTTTTACTGTCTAGCCAAACATAGTAAAACCTTGATTCTCTAATTTTTTGGTGCACCAAGGACAGCTAGGAATGGTAAAAAGGCATTATGTTGAAGAGGACTCCCCTCCATTTTATTATAGAACTGGATTTTTTGTTTGTAATGAAGCTTCATTACAACACCAGAATGGCTGTATACAAGAGTCTCTGATTGCTCCCAGCATTTCCCCGAAGTTTTTATTTTGTTCCTGATTTCTTCCTCTGTTGATTTTACTTTCAACACAGAGTCTGAAAATCCATATTGTGACACTACTCCCTGGGAGAAAGCAATGAGTTGCTCATGAGAACTTACTTTTAATGGTGTTAATGTCATGAAAGAGACAGGCATTACATTTATCAATGCCATCCCCTGATGGTAGTCCAGGAAAACAAGGAAAGAAGCAGAAAATCAAAGCAGCCATTAAAAGCAACACAGAAACACACAGAGGAATCCTTTCTGCTCAAAACTGTTGTTTAGCTGAAAATGGCAGGATGTTTTTCAAGGCAGCATTAAAAAAACTTACACTGAAAGCTTAGCAGAATGGTGAGCATTATGTGCATTAAGAAACTCAACTGCGAAGACAAAACACCCAGTTCTGTATTTCATGATAGGAAACTCCACTTGCGTCAGTACTTGTATTAACTTATTCCTATGGTTGCAGCCCTGCAGATGTGAAGATGTACAATCCATTGTGAAGAGTTATCAAGAGTACACATGGATCAGAACCATCAGAAGAACTAAACAGCGGCATGGCTTGCAATAGCTGTGCTGTGTGCATTAAATAGCACTTTTGTAAAAGTGGCACACAATGGGTACTCATCAGCGCATGGACTTTTAAAATGGGACTTTATGGACAAACAACTGGTTGTCTTGGAAGAGGACAACTATTCAGAGCAAAGTGAGGTGATGAAGTAGAAGAAGAACAGCAAAGCTTTGATGGTTAATGCTAACACCATCAAACATAAGAGGTAACAATAACCATACATGCTTATGTGCCCTGACATTCTCAGAGGTTTCCAGTGGCTCTCATTCATACAGAAGGACTACAGGAAGCCACATAGAGCCTTTATAAATTCTTAGATCTGTTTTAAAATATCATTCTAACTCATGACAATGACAATTGCAGGAGACTGTAAAGAAGGTGTTCCGTAGTTTTTCCTTTTGTCAGAGTACCTGGAAACTGTTATTTGTCTGTGCTGTGAACAGACCACTATAAACACACACAGGCCCCTTGCAGTGATCATAAAAGCAGGAGTCAGGATAAACATAACAGTACCTCTGCTACAATTCTACTTGCTCAGATTACCTTGACAATGTTTTTAAAATACATATTTTTTGCTTTCTTTTTGCATACAGGAGAGGAAAAGTGATGTTAAGGGGCCATTTTTACATCGCTAACATGTTCCACAGGAAATGTGTGGGTCCCAGCTGAATACTAAGACATCATTAGATTTACTTTTCTCTTGTTGTGTGTTATGGATGTGCTATTTCAGACACTTTCTGTGTCACTTCCTCAGCTGGTGTCAAAATCTCCACAAATTAGCTATGCCGATTCAACACAGAAAATCCTGGGTTAGATATTGAGTTTAATATTACACTGGTAGATTTCTCACTTGAAATCTGTTTGGAAAAGGATTTTTTTAACTTTGGCAGAATTTCCATTAAGTGAGTGGCTAAGGCTAATCATCAAATTATTAACAGGATAAGAGACAGCTTTACAGGGATTATTTGTAAAAATAATTGGTGGTTTTCAACCTAAGTGATTCTATGATACTAATTGTGTCACAGAACAACATGGCGTAAAGCCGGGACATTGGTGTGCAATTTCCCATAATACTGTGATAAAAGTAATGTTGGCAAGGTACTTCTTCAGTAAACCACAGATGGTCTTCATCCAGAACCCAGGCATTAAAATCTTCACTAAATGCTGAATTGTTCTTCCCAGGGGAACCTGGCAAATAGCTACTATTTCAGTATGAACTAAATCTTTTTAAAGAAACCTAAAAATATTGAAAAACAACAGTATTAGCTATGATTATGGTAATAGAATTAACTAAGATTGTTTAATTTGAAAGTCACCAAGGCAGGATGTGTTAAACCGACATAGTGAAAATAAGAATTGTCTGTTATAAATTCTCACTTTAAAATCAGAGCCAAATGATGGAGATGGAAAGCAAAAAAGTAATTTTAGTGACTACTGAAAAGAAGTTTTGTGTTTCAATATTATGTCATTCTGTATAATAAATTGTTGAGCACTATGAGAGAATGGTACAGAAACAGTTGTCATAAAATTGGTTTTTTCCACTTGACACAACCACTTGGTTACATATTGGGCATTTAATACAACATGGCTTTCCAGAAGAAATACTTTTTCCTCATCTAGCCAAAAGTTTGGGTTAGCTGCTGGGAGTACCAGGTGGTTGAAGTGATAAACAAAAAGAAGTGAAATGTTCACAGTTCTCATTTCTGGGTTTATGAAGTCATTCTATATCTTTATGCCTTAGTTTTCCTTCATGTGTAATGGAGTAATATAATCACATCTGCCCTTTTTCCAAGCATATTAAACAAATTCGTATATTTTTGAGCACTAGTGCCCAGCCTTTCACAGACTAAAACCCTCCAAGAATTTCTTTTCAAGCAGCAAATACAAAATATGCTCTTCTTACTGGCCAAATGGCTAAGCAGCGTGGTGATTTGATTCTTTGCAGCTATTAGTACTGATACAGGAAGAGGAGAATGGAGTTTTTGCAAAATTGTCATTGAGCTCCAGGTCTTGCAAATCTGTGCTGAGCATCAGAATCGAACACCAAGCATGGAACTCAACACAACTAGAAATCGTTTAATCATAGAGTATCTCCAGATGGAAGGTACTCATAAATCATGTCACAGGCATGATGTGAACATAGCACAGACTGTGTCTAATTGTCTACACGACAACTTTTAACTGAATATGTGAGCTGCAGTAGCTTGTCTCACTCACAGTGTAACTTGAGAACATAGAGTGTTGTTAGTACTTGTGTAGAGGATAATGGTTTTTTTCAGCCTTTCCAGATCTGGACTAACACATTTACATATATTTCTATCTTTCTATCTATCTATCTATCTATCTATCTATCTATCTATTCAATTAGATATTTTGCATTAAAAAAGCCTTTTTACTTGAAATTAATAATGGATAAAATCTGGCTTTTTGAGCATCCAATTTTTAAAATTGCATTAATTTTTTCAGGTTTCGGGTTACTAAAAGCAGGTGAGGAAAAAGCTTCTTCTAACCACTGTAACATAAATTTTAACTAACTATAGGATTAACAGCTAACATGGGTCAAAAGACCCATAGTTCTGTTGGAAGGAAGAACCTTGAATTCTGAAGGAAATATTCTTTAATTTTTTCATCCGCTTTCCTGAAACTTTTATTTGATTATGAGTGTGTCTTCCTAACTTCTTACTTGAATTATTACATCTTATGTTCAACCCTTTTGTAGGACTAGAGGAAAGGTCTTTGCCTGGAATTTCCTAGATGGCTCAATTACAGGCACATGTAAATGGCAGGGGACACATGAACTCACCCTTGGGTGTTAGGTAGCCTTATTTGAAATAGATTATAGGCAGCCAAAATCCCAAAACTTAAATAAACAGAAGTACTGTTCTTCTGAACTGGTTACCACAATGTTACTGTATATGTAGGAACTGTACGTGTCATATAGTCATACTTGGAAACTGCTACAGGAGTGGACAAGTTGACATGGTTTTATTTCTCAAAATTAAAATATACACAGGACTCTGGTGTCTTTTTCTTTTTTTGTCTTCTTATATTATTATTTTGAGTGTATTGACAACCGTAAAAAAAATGAAAATGTGCTGAAAAATCATTTGCAGGGCTGTCAGCTTTAAAAAAATTATCAGCCTTGGAATGTGGAAATATTTTCAACTGATGCACAGTTAATGCAGCTGCCAGGGCACTACATAGCAGCTGTGTGCCAAGAACTGCCTTCCCCTCTGTGGCTCTGTTGCCTGGGCTGTACCTACAATAAGGGCTCTGTCAGTCAAAGCTGATGAAAGACAGCAATAACCCTCGAGGGACAGAGTGCTCCCTGAGGAGACAGGTGGGTCACAATTTCCCTGTAAGAAAACACTCCCATTTTGTTTCTCTTTGGGCAAGATAGATCTTTTGTTGTGGTAAACATTTTTGTTGTGGAAATTTCAATTTCTACAGTATATTTTGAGAGAGGATTTCCATCCAGCTTCACCAGGATGAAAGCTTTCACCTGGTGAACCAGTGTGTGTAAGGACAACAGTCTGTGTGAGTGGGAACCCCTGCAATTACCTGACCATTCATAGAATCACAGAATCATTAAGGTTGGAAAAGACCTCCAAGATCATAAAGTTCAACTGTTAACCCAGCACCCCCATGTTCACCACTACATCATGTCCCCAAGGGCCACATCCACATGCCTTTTGACCACTTCCAAGGATGGTGATTCCACAAAGGGACACCCAAACTGCAAATGGGGCCCCAAGGAGGCAGTGCTAGTGTGTCAGTCAGCTGCTGACTAGGGTGCACTGCACCTCCATGCAGTAAGAGACAAACATAAGAATGTTCATTTCCAAGGTGAGACAAGATGATGAGAAAAGGAAGAGCTAGTTTTTCTCAGCAGCTGTATAGGACTGGAAAAAGCCACTACAGTAGCAGCAGAAGGTGGTAGTAGAGTCCCTGCTGGTGACACCATGGGGCCATTACAACTTTTCAGGCAGGCAGTGCTAAGGAAGTGGCAGCCTTCTTCCCTCTCACACATTAGTGAGGCTGAAGTAGCAGCTTTCATTCCTCCCTTCTGTGACTTGGCAAGCTGGCATTACAGCTGATGAAAAATGAACCAGGTCCTGGGGATGCGATGAGAATTGACTGTGCCGCACACTTGTTAGTGTTTGTGCTTTGCTGCTTGGATACTTTTATTGATGAAGTGAAGTACTGCATACTATTAAATTATCATTTCATGCTACTTATGATAATAGGCAGAAGAGCATGGCAGATTATTATTACTTTCATTTGTAACTGATTAATGTGTATTGTTGATAGCATGCTTTCCTTTCTTAAGGAGGTTGGAGAGGTGTGAGATTTCAATTTGAAAGATTTTGTTATGTTCCTCTATAGAGTTAGATTCTGTAAAAAGAAAAAGGAGGAAAGCAGAGAAAAGAGGACAGAGTAAAAGGACAGGGATAGCTGTGTTAAGCAAGCTGAGATGATGTTGTAATAATAACTGTTCTATGTCTCTATGCATATGGTGCTGAGCAGAATGCATTGATTCCCCTTAACAGTTATTTCTTTATGTGTGCAGTCCCCCTACAGTTAATAATCTATTGTACCTGCTCTTCAAGACACCTTGCTATCGAATGAGTTACTAAATAGCACAATGTGTAGCCATTTAATGAGGCTGAGTAATTCTATTATCTCTTCGTACTATTTATTCACCAGCTGCATATTTTCCACCTCCACCACAGATAAAGGTAACAAAATTAATTCTGCCATCAGTTTGATAATTCTATCATCTGTGTGTCTGTGACATGCATGTGATGGAGGTCCACATGTCCCCAATCCTGTGGTTTGTATATGTCCTCCTGTACTTGAGGTAATCAGAAGACAAAATATTTACTATAGGTGTACTATACAGCATACAGAGTACTATAGAGGATAGCCACAAAATTCCATTTTACTTGCCGTAATATTGATGCTATTTTCACAAAGAGTGAAAGGAGTTTATTTCCTTTTGACCACTTGCCAAAACAAAAGTTAGGGCCTGTTGAACACAAGGTGAAGAATGCTGTATCATGGTAGAAAGGAAAGTGAGAAGCACTGAAGACAGACCAAGTAATTTGCTCAGGTGATG
This sequence comes from Ifrita kowaldi, assembly GCA_013398055.1. Classification (NCBI taxonomy): domain Eukaryota; kingdom Metazoa; phylum Chordata; class Aves; order Passeriformes; family Cinclosomatidae; genus Ifrita; species Ifrita kowaldi. The sequence continues at coordinate 417,932 of VZRS01012079.1, read as the reverse complement.
CAGCTGTGCCACAGATCCACACTGAATGAACCTCCTAATTGTTGAAATTAGTATGTCAGACCAAATGAAGCATATAAATCCTTTTTGCTGCCTTTCACACTCTTTGAACCCTCCCAGTGTTATTGTTCTCCACCAGCCCACGAAACTCAAAGTTCAAAACTGAGCTATTTTTTTTTTTTTTGCATTGTGTTGAATAACTACAGCAGACATATTCAACTGTCACATGAATAGCATAAACACACACATCAGTACACGAACAGTGCCACAATGGTATCCTCATATATGGATGGAACACACATGATGAAAGAGGAAAGCTGAAAGTCTGTTGAGGATGAAAATGAGAATGGCAGTCTGATTGTCTCTCTAGATTTGGCATGGAGATCTCTGCTATCTACCAAAGTGTTGCTCAAGACAACTGAATCTAGTAAACCAGAGCAAGATAAAAAATTAAGATAAAATGCTAAATTTCTGTTGAGGGTATTTTTATGGTGTTTCACTGGACTGGCCTTTTTCCATCAGATTTCCATAGTGGGCACAAAGGATACTGTGAATGGACAGAAAACTAGGAAATGACACGTAATTTGTGAAAGTGGCAGAGAAATATTTGATGTAAAATCCTGTTGTTGGCTCTGTTTAAATTCAGGCTTCTGCTACTGATTGGCCCTCCTAGCCATAGCTTTAATACAATTTAAGTTGCTCATCACACAGATATGGTACTGTCCCTTATCTCCTTCCCCTCGTGGATTGAGTTTGGGTGCCAACAAATTGCTGTATGTAGTCTTAAGATTTACTTAGGGTTTTACTCAACAGGATGCAACACTGACATCCTTTGACCTCTGCCACACATTTATGAGCACAGACTCTCTTCTGAAGTCTGTTATAAAATGGGGGATTCAGCTGCTTCAGGCCCACAGAACAGTGCTGATGGACCAGAGTTTAAAACCTCCCCCATCCCCCCCAGAAAATACACAAGCCTAAAAGCACCACTCATGGCATCAAAATTATTGGCAATCCCATGATACACTCTGTTGCTCAAGGAAAACTAAAACTCAGGGACACTGGAGCTTTAAAAGTATCATTGAAAAGTATCTTTCTGCTTTAGCTAACTAAAAAATTACATTGAAGCAGAAAAAAAAAAACCACCCTGCAAAGCCAACCAGCTGAGTGCCTTTTTCTCCTCCACTTCTCAGTGTCTTTCTTTTGATTTTACAGTTTCCTTTTTTTTGGCTAGTCTTCAAATTTAAATGAGATATTGAGCTCAAAAATCATCTCTCTCTATCTCTCCTCTCACTGTCTGTCCCTGAGAGCGATATTCTCTTTTCCAGTGTGTGAGAAGCCAAGAGCTGGATCCCTCCATAACTCAATGAGCAGGTCAGTGCTGCCCATGCTTGGCTGCAGTAGTAGGGAAGGAACGCATGGAAACCATCCTTTGAAATGTGAGTTTCTACCAGGGAGCACATTCCTAACAGCAAAACAATTGCACCAAAGCACTAGGTCCAGCTGGATGTCAGACCCTAGAGCATGGTGGCATGTGGTGCTGTAGAGCAAAAGAGATTTCTGGTGTAGTGCTATAGATGAATGACAGATCTGTATACTAGAGGGGAAAATGTGAGGACTTGCTCTTTCTTATAAAACCTTCATTAATTAGTATTTGTTAATCTAGTCCTCCTGATAAGAGAGTTTCAGGTCAGTTCCCCACAGAAAGATTTGGAAAATTTGGTCCTACCTCCAGCATGACCATCCTACATTCACACTCAAATAGAAACCCTCACGATTTAATGGCCTTCTGCTTTCTCTGACCTAGCATAAGGGAGGTACAGACATGGACAGAGGTGTGCTCCATATCACCATTTTGGTTGAATTTAATAGGATTCATATATTTTCCTATTAGAAATTTTGGAAGAAGTAGATGCTGTTGCTTCCCTCTCCCTACACCCACAGTAATTGTTTTATCTGCTTATTTGTGACCAACCTCTAATTGTCCATAAACCATTGCATCTAAATCCTAATTCAGCCTATTCATGCTCCTTTTACACTACATCTATTAACCTTTTAAGGAAATAAAAGTAGGAAATTATATTGTGGAGGCAGGAAATGGAGCATAACAAACCTAATACTGCCCAACAGTTTAATATTATTTCTGCAAGTGGCTAACCTCAGTTCCTGTTAGAGGTTTTGCCATTCTGGTTCTCTCACACAAAACAGCACCACTAGATAAACAATCCTGGCACCAAGCGAAACAGTGGACCAAATGTTTCAGTACCAAAAATCATGTGAAAATACACCAAGAAAAATAATTGACTTGATCTAATTATAGACATATGGACATAAGCAGTCTTAAATGGTGCATTCTGACACCTGTCCAGTTACAACATTTTCAAGGAAATGAACCCAGATTTAGTGAGCTACCTAAACATTATGAATAATTTTAGGCCCATTATTAATTTTTGTGGTCTTGCTGAGTTATGAATGAATTTTAATTTAGGAGCAAATTAAAGTTACTTTTTAAAACTTAGGTTTTTTCTTCTCTCAAATGCTACTCATCCAACCATAACTGTCCTTAGAAAAATAAAGTAGCCATTGTGAAGTACTGAAAAAGACTAGTCCTTGACTAAAAAGATGATTGTGTAAAGAAGTTAAAAAGGAACAACTTCTAGACTGAGTCAGAGATCAGGAGGACTCTGTGAAAAAGTGTTTCTCACCATGGTAACTTTGAGAAAATTGCGCTAAAAGAAGAGCACATGGTTTTCCTTTAAGCTAAAGAGACAATTATCATGTCTCTCTTGTTTAAATTAAGTGAAAATCTGAGATATGTGCAGCATAAATGAGGAAAGCATATGGCCCTTGCTTGGTAATTTAAAGGGTAATTTGGTTAAGAAATTGAGAGTAGTTCAGACCAGAGTACTATTATGTAATATCAATGCAAAGCAGAAACCTCCCCAGATAATCAGGTCCTATTTTTCTGACACATTTTTATACTTCATGATTCATTTCCCTTATTTCTCACACTTCTTATTTGTGGTTTTAAAATATGTTCAACTTTTTTAACATAGGAAACTGTGCTCTATTAAGAAAAAAAAAGAGATATAAGAGTTAGCCTATACAAATGAAAGATAGGGAAGCTTTTTCTGTTCAGTTTCAATCAAGCAAGGAAGAAATAGTCCTCCTCTTCTGAAAAATATTTTGAGTTGTAGTATTTTGTACATGTCCACAAGAGAAAAACCTTCCATGACATTTGCCTATGAAAAGCTAGAGTTGGAGCCCCTCCACAAGAATCAATAAGAGTGCACTGAGATATCTTTAAAAATATTCTCCAAAATGGGCGGAGCACGGACTTTTCAGTAGTAAATGAAAAAATGTGCAGGTTGATTCTACTCTGAGCCTGCTTTCTCTAAGTGTTTAACCAGAAATACATACTTGACTTTGCATTAAAAATTTATTCAAAACTGGTAAGAATCTGTGTGTTTCCCCATGAGCAACTGTTTAAATTAATAACATTTTGACCTTAGAGATAACCATAGTCCAGCCACAAAGATATTACCTTCTTACTTGGGTCACCGTAATTTGTATTTTATTTTTTGTTATATGCTTACAACCAGTGTAAGCAAAGGGAAATTTATGTGTATTGGTGCTGTAGACATAAGGATATGCATCTGATTCCACAAAATCTCTAAGTACTTGACTAACTGCAAGATCCTACGTATTTCCAAGGGAATCATGAAGATAAATGTTGAATTCAGTCAGGAAACCTGTATTACCTAAAAGTTCTTTGTACTCTGCTGGAGAATCCATGATTTAGTAAATTATATGAGTGTGTGCTTAAATATTTCTCTTTGTGCGATATTGTGCAAACATACTTAATTTAAGAACACATATTAACTTACTGAATTTAGGTCCAAAATTTGCAGGTTTATGTAAGGATTATTAACTTCTGACAGGGCTATTCTGCAGCCTTCAGCAAAGCTTTATGAAAGCTGAATTTATGCTTCACTGATGTGACTAGGTACTTCTAGGGAAATCAGGGATTTTACTTTAGTGGTATGCTGCCATTAAGTCAGAATCAACCCAAAAAGATTTTTGACAATGGTGTGTGTATATGCACAGAAGCAAATACATGTGGTAGGAACCCCACAAGGTATTCCCTTAAGGGGAATATTTCCTGTCCAGAAATAGGAGGAATATTTTCCATATGCAGATATAATGCAAATTTCCTTTCATTTTTTAAAGACAAACGAAGAGTCAATTTTATTACTTGAGAATTGAAACCATCCAGAATCTTTTCACTGTAAAAATTGTAAGCTGGTTAAGAGTTAAAAGGCATGGATCGTAACCTTTGAAACTTTCCCCAAAGCTGCACAACTACTGATGGGGTGACATGAAAAGCTATTTCCCTTATAATGAGATACCAAGCAGATCTGTCTTCTTTTAAAACCTGGCATTTAAAAATACATTTACCTCTATTATGTACTGGCCTAACCTGCACAGGCTATTTCTTGTGACATATTACCAGAGCAGATGTTTTAGACAACCTGCTGGCAGAATGGCAAAGAATGAACAATGTTTTTTGGTTTTCTTTTTTAATTTTGACAAACTCTTGCAAAAGTTTATTTTCCAATATTTTAACACAGGTTTATCCAAGGATTTCTTATGTAAATTGCCTATTATTTTTCCCCTACTGTGCAACTGAGTAGTGTAATATGAAGAAATGGGAAAAAAATGGACACCCTGATGACTTTTTTTCACAGGACATCTGCTCACCTTACCCAGATCTTTTGCAGCCAATTTGTCTAAGACCATATGGATGAGATCAAATTGAAGAGAACGGGGAGAGGGGAGAATGCAGAGGAAAAAATGGGCTAGAAAGGAAGAATAGAGGAAAAGATAAGAAAGAGATGAGTTTGAGAACTTAATATTTTAAAGAAAAAGCACCCCCACACACACTCCCCCCCCACCCCCCGGGAAAAACATTGCCTACAGAAAATACGAAAGAGGAAAGTTACGATTTTATGATTTTTAGTTACTGCATATCAGCTCTAGGTTAAAACTTCATGTTATTACTGAATAGCAAGATACTTTGTTCAGAGCAGCTATTGCAGTCTTTCTACTGCCATGACCTTTCCTATAGCTTAATAACAGGATCTCAAACTGAATCTGTTTAATATTTCATTAAAATGTTTAAAGTATAAATACAGAGCATTATGCTACAGAATATATTTGTACTTTTTACCAAGAGATGGTATATTTCTGTATTCATGAAGAAATGACCTTCAGTTTTGGAAGAAGGTCTTCTCTGTTTCATAGCTCCCTATTCCATTTTATTAGTTTTTTTCAGGCTGTACAGAAATATGAAATTCATCTCATCATCTCTAACAAATGTATGATCAATCAGGGAGATGCAAAATCATCTAATGTTTATATTAGGTTCCTGGCACAAGCAATCACCCCTAATGACTTAGTAATGCCACTGTAAGCTGTGCATATGCTCAACTATTTTCATTTGTGTTTCTGATATTTATCTTTACATGGTTATGGACCCAATCCTTTCGTCAGTTATGTGGTTCTTAAACTGAAAAAACCCGGCATCCTATGGCCAACTTGCAAACTTAAAGTTAAGTATGTGCTTCACTGTCTGTAGAACAAGAACATACCTTTGTTTAAGATGTATCATAGATATAACCGCTGTGTAAAGGAAAAAGAATCAAGCAATATTTTTACAAAAGAGGAAGGGGTTACCAGGCAAGAGTAATGAAAAAATCAATGCAGAGGTTTCAGATTCCCATTGAAGTCAGGATTCAGTTCTTGGGCATGAAAAATGATTTTAACATTATTTTGCAGGTAATTAAGGAGTGCAGAAGTGTGTTACATGAGTTTGCATTTGCTGTTGTGTTAAAGCTGATCTAACAGTTACCAACACTCAGCTGCTGCACAGCCCTGTGTTCAGCTGCAGTAATGTCTTTGTGTGTCTAATGCCTGAAACACAGCTCTGGGGTTTTGAAAGAATAAAATCTAGAGTTCTCAATGGAGAAACTACCTATCAAAGTATGCAGCTTTATTCCATAAGCACACTCTTGCCATTATCAGTTGTCACCTATTACATCAGTTGGACAACTGGAAAATGTAATATTGGGAGACTGGCCAATAGAACTACCCAATACACTGTCTAATTAAATGAATCCACTGGAAGATTTCTCATTAACAAGTGTGATGACGTCCTGGCCTACTAAGCAAGATGGGTGAGGAGCACTGTTTTCAACTGCATAATTTGCTGAAACAAAAAAATGGTTTTTGATTCATGCTATTTTATGAAGAAAAGCAGAAAAAATGTCAAAGTGATGTTTCAGGCTTCTCACTTTTGTACTTATTTCAATGGTTTTCCAGCCATTTTCACTGATTTGTGCATTATTAAAATCATCAGAAACTGATAGCAGAGGGAAATATCTCCAATGCAGGTCTGCTCCTTTATAAAAATTATTGAAGACATGACTCTTTTGACAAAGAAAAACTCCTTTTCCAGGTTTTGTATTCAGCTCTCTTTTGGCCAATACCCCCTTTTTGTTGGAAGTTCAGTGTTATGACACCATCTACATTGGGGCTGGCTCAGGCCAAACTTCCACAGAGCTCATAGCAGCAGAAACTTAACCTCTTTCTGTCCACGTTTGTCCCCCCACCTCTCATCTTCTGTTCCTGCAGAACAGTTACCTGTTATTATAACAGGTAACAATACCTCTATAAAAATAACAGTGACCTGTTATTTTTAACAGACACCAGTTCTCTGGTCTGGTTCACTGTGGAACCTCTTGAGATGGGGGTCTGTATCTTCTCCCAAGTACAAGAAATACGACCAAAGGAAAACACTTTAAGTTGCTCCAGGGGAGACTTAGACTGCATAGTAGTAAAAATTTCTTCCCCAAAAAGAATATTCAAGCATTATAACGAATTCCCAGGGAAAATGTCAAGTCACTGTCCCTGGAGGTAATTAAAAGACGTGTAGATGTGGCACTTAGGGACGTGGTTTAGTAGTGGACGTGGCAGTGTCAGGTTAATGCTTGAACTCTATCATCTTGCAGGTCTTTTCCAACCCAAGTGATTCTATGAGTCAATGAACAGAGGAGGCATCTGGGAGTAGGAAAAACCAGCTGAAAGTGGGGAGTGAACCAGAATCCACTGAGCAGGTGTTGATGCTAATAGAAATGACCCTTGAAAAAGGCTTTCTTCTCTGCCTGTCTCTGTCTCTCCACCCCAGTTCTCATAGCCAAAGCAGTACTCAGGGAAAATAAAACTTTCGCAGGGCACCTGTATTTCTGAGTGACATTGCATTTGCCTTTGTTCTGTAGTAAAAACAGCTGCTTAACTGTCTTTTAGAGCTCAAAAGTGTTGTGAAGAAACGTTCTAAATTAATCTTATATGAAAATGCTTCAAGAGAATCAAATAACAATTAGAATTATGTCAGGGATGTCTGTGAATTTCTGTTTAGCTTAATGGAGTTTTTTAAAGTACATGAAATACCAGAAGAAAAAAAAAAAAAAAAGAACAGTTTTCTTCTCTAAGCTTCTAAGCTCCATAAATGTTCATGATATGTATTGCAAACATAGGTTTAGATGACTGTATAATCAATACATTTGAAAGAGCATGCTATAAGAAATTATGCTTTTTCTAATGGCAAAAAAGTTTCCTCAACCAAATACAGTGTGTTATACACACTGTACATGATCAAATGAGCAAATAGGGAATATGATCCAAAAAGTGGGATGCCTGCTAGAAAAACAATCAGACATGAGAATAACACAAGGAACTAGTCTAGCTGTAGGCAAAATAGCCTAAACAGTGTTTTGGGCAACAGTGACAGCTGAGGGGATTGTTACAGCTGTGTTCAGATTAGAAAAGTTTTCTTTATCATGTGATAAATTCACAGAGGGTGTACAAGTGAAATGTACTAAACCTTATGGCAGCTTTGACTCCTTTTCATAAATGCACACTAACAATTAAAGGAGAATTTAGGGAACAAAATAGCACATTAGTTAATTAGGTGGGGGTGGTTTTCCCATCTTCCCCAAATAGTAACTTCTGAGAGTTGCAAACTCCATTATTACATGCTGTATTCACATTCTTAAGAGAGGTGGTAGTGGATGCAATATACTTATATAGCACAAATAGATTGAGAGAAAATCACCTCCAGACATTCTGTGCAAAATAGAGACACTGGTGGACTGGTGTGTTCAATAGGTCTTTTGAACATAGAATTCATTTCACTGCATAACTAGGTATGATGGTACAAAACAGAAACTCATTTTTGTCAGCCCAAATGCTCATTTAATAGTCCAAAAATAGCCTAATGAAAAAGGTTTTGAGTCAAATATTGCTTCCTTTAGATCTGCAGCACTAAATAATTATACATTTTAGAAATACCAAAGATAGTAATAAAAACTTGCTGGTGTGAGTGGGAGCTCCCCTATTTGTTTGAAAGGACTCAAGAGAACCAGATACTCAACATTCTTAAAGTGTGAGCTGCAGCTCCCACACACCTTCACTCCTTTGTGGACTATATACTTTTGAAGAACATTACCTTCACCTCCTTTCATCTTACAGATGCCAGTTTTGTCTCCTCCACCCCCTTGACCTCACCTGCCATCTTCAATTTTTTTGTACTAAAAGGATCAATTGTTTAAACCAATATTTTCTCTAATGTGTTTAAAGCTGCGAAAACCAGAATGCCCTAGTTGCACTCCATGGCTCACCAGTCATGCTTTTTATACTGTTAAGGTGAACTCACTGATGCAACTCCTGAAAGAGGTTGGAATGGTTCAAAACGTTGTAATTGAGAAGGTATTTCTGTCAAGCACTCACTTCATCGAACAAAATGTGGACAGACTTTAACAGATCTGCATAAAATTACTTTGGAAAGTATCTGCCCATTCTGGAAGGAACTGCAGCTCAACAAGGTGTTAGGGATAAACATATGACTGCCAACAAAATAGTTGCTGCTGTTGGACACCAAGAAAGCATAAGCAGAATGGCAAGAGCTGTTGGTGAAATACGACTGACTGAAATACTGTAATTCAGTAAAAATTCTATGTAATTAAAACCAGATAATTTGACAGTACGAGAAAGAGAGGAGGTCGAGCACTACTTTCTGAGTATTTTTGAGGGTTTAGATCAGTGTTTTTCCATAATGGTAACTTTTTGCCCTCTCATACTGTTTTTGGAAATAATTCAAACTAGAAAATTACTTCTGAAACTGGCATCCAAATTTTCTGGCTAGAAATATATTTTGCCAGCTGACATTTATCAGGTCCTTCCAAGCTTTTTGTCCCTTCTGATTAAAATAGTATTGAAATATTTTTTCATTAAATGATTTTTTGTAACAGTAGAAATTGTTACTGTATTTAGAAGCCAGAGGCAAGTTAGGTAGATAGATAGTAGTGCTATTGGGTAAGCATATAAAGTGTTTATGTCATCTCTTGGTTCCTGCTTCTCAGTTTCTTGTTTCCTGCTTCTCTACAGCCAGAGACTGATTATTTATACTGCAGAAGAAAAAGCTGCTGAATATTTAAATCTACCCCATCTGATATGGAAAAACTTTAAAATTGGAATTTTTAAACCCCAGCTAAATAGCAGTAAGCTGCCTTAGCTGTACAGTGGTACAACTGGGTTAATATCAGAAGACTTTAAACTCTTGCAGTCTTCTACACCTGTACCCAAGTATGCGAGTGTCAGACTTCCTCAGCTGTTTTGAGTCTTCCTCAGCTGTTTTGAGTCTTCTTTGTTTGGGTTTGGGTTGATTTGTTGTTTGGCATTTGCATGTTTTTCTTCCTTTTTATTTTTTTGGTGGCGGGAGAAATATCTGGCTTCTCTAGAATTTGTCAAAACAGAAATAGCACGATAAAGTTTCCTCTTGTTTTTTGTAGTCAGGAGAGATGCCAAAATGAGCTGACACAAGTACAGCACTCTCTTCTCCCTACATATGTCTTGGATCATGAGGCATAGCAGCATTTAAGCTTCAGAATGGTGCTTGAAGAGCATGCTTCACAGGGACATGAGCATGTAAGTAGGATGACTTAATTTTAGTGCATATGCATGCGTATCTTTCCTCCCTTGTGAGCAGTTTTTTATTAAAGGGAATGATTAGGTTCTTATTATTTATACATTGTTTTCCATCGCTTGGGGAGATTTTTCTGTAATCTGCCTCACACTCTGAAGGATTGTAAAATAACTTTCTGTCCATTAAGTAATTGGCTTAATGCAAGAAACAGAGAATGAAAGAAATCGTGTGTACAGGAGACTCTCTGCTGATTTTTATTCTCTTTAAATTCAGACAACAATCTCTTCTGGCCTCGTTGTTGTTTAAAAGCTTTTGAAGATTTTTGGCTGGAAAACAAAAGAAAAGCAGCAACAGGAAAAAAAGAGCCAGGCAGTATGTTTTAAGCTAATGGAGCACCCCAGGGAGCTTGTTCTAGAGAGACTCTCCATAAAGGCAGCAGCAGGGATGGGGAGAATTCTCTGTCCATCTCCCCATATCCAGTTTGGTTTACATGATAGATGGTTTGATGATAAACTTGAAGAAGGATGCTTTTGACCAATTATGTGGTATTAATTCTACATATGACCGTAAGGACTTGGATTTATTCCAAAGAAAATGGCAGAGTGCAGAATTTTTTTTTTCAAAGTTCAGAGCAGACACAATCTTACCACTTTATTCATCTTCAGTAGCACCTAACTCCTGCAAACCAGTGGAATTTTATGTTGAGATAATAGTCGAAAGATTGCAAAATAGGAAACTAGCTCTTACTGAAAGAGGTATTTCTGACATCACCCTATCAAAATGTACCTCCTTTACTGTCCAAAGTGTAACTGAACATTGAGAAAATCCTACACAGGGGAGGTGTAATGCCACAGACAGCTCATGTCTTTGTGCAACTATCTTGTTTCCACATAATACAGTATCTGTCTGGTCATGACATGAGCTCGAGTCATCAACAATCACTTGCATGAACACATATTCAGTTTTTTCAATCAACTCATTGCTTCTTAATTGTATTAGGACCATAAATGCACTAAAACTTCTTGCAGAATTTTGCAACAGTGTGTTCAATCTGGATGCTATATTTGAAGGTTATGCTATATAATAGTAATTAAAATGCCTATACTACAAACAAAAAGACATGAAAATATTGGCTCATGAACACTGAGATAGAGCTCTTGAGTGTGCAAAACACAGAGTGCAATAGGTTGTTATTTTACATGTTTTAAAAGAAAACAGGATGTATTGACAATAAAAGTCATTTGGGAATTTTCCAATGGAATATTTTTATCTGCAAATGCAGATTTAATGGTGTTAAGGAACATGTCGTTTCAATGATAATTTCATCAAATACTCAGATACTCTCATTTACATATAAAATGAATGTGATGTTAAGAAACAACAACCAAGGTAATAATTTAGTCTTAGGAGTCTGCTTTCCATAAAATGTCATTAAAAATGGACTTTTAAAAAGGGTAAGTCAGAGCAACAGCTCAACACATGTGCTTTAAAGACCTCAGCATTTCTTTCCCAAGAACAGAATAATCAACAAACAAGAGAAAAAGGCAAAGCTGGAGTCATAGTCAGAAGCCTCCAGTCATCCTGTGCAACAGGCAAGTATCCTAACCCCACTTATGGGCTCAGTTCCATTCTGTTATCTAGTTAGCTATTCAAATTGTTTTACTGGATTAAGTTGTTAGACAACCATTTCCAGAACAGTTCAATAGGTTGCAGTTAAGTCAGTTACTTGCGAAGTGAAAGGCTAAGGGTCAAGCCTTTAGTTTCAACAAGGAAAAGCAGTGTGACATCAGTAATTTTGGCTGGTTGTTCAAGCCTTTCATCTTCTGAAATGAGTGTTGAAACCCTTTGATTTTCTGCTCAATAGGAAAATATTGAAATTTGTCAAAAACCTTTGTTTGTATCCTTGCTTACCTCTCCTGCCTACCCTTAATTTTCACGAAGAAAATAATGTGAAAACTTAACACCTCTATGTAGGGATAGAGCAGACTTATGAAGGTTTATTTCTTTAGCTTGATAACTGCAAGTACAGTGCATGTCTCTGTATGTGTGTGTGTGTGTGTATGCGTATCTGTAGAACTGAAGGGTGTAGGAACTGAAAGGATTATTTTAATGAACAGTTTCTCACATTTACCGTTCCTCACAAAACAACCAGACAATGAAATACCATGGAAAGAGAGAGTGGGCCGGATAAAGCTTCCATTGTGTTCAATAACAAAAAGTTTAGAGTAAGAATAGTCACAGGAGAAAGTCATGTCAAAGAATGTAAGAGACACAATAGGTAAAATAGTGAATTGTACTGATAAGAAAAAATGAAGTATTATTTTTCTTGTAGCAAGCAGGAAGCAAGACTGAGACCAAAATCTTGCATGTATTAAGACTCTGGAATAGATCCTTCCAGCTTTTGGAGGCTAATTCTACCATTTAAAAGTCTAATTAAATTCTGAAATCCATAAAATATTAGAAAGTTAAAACCAGTAGCAAATTAGAGTCTGGAAAGTCTTCCAGAAGGGATCTGTGTGCTTTACAATAATTTAAAAAAATAGAATGTCATGTTACACAGTGTGGAAATCTTTGATCTCTGGGTACAATGAGTGCAAGATACTGCCAGTGAACCATCCAGTCACTATGCAACCCTGCACAATTGTGGTCGCAGTGTCTGACTGGCTGTGGGCACTACAAAATTATCTGTGAAATGCACAGAGAATCCTTAAAAGATCTTTCCAGACAAAAATTATTTCAATCCCTTAGATGAAAATTGGTTAATAGGCTGAAAGTTAGCATCCTGTTCAAATTAATTTTTTTTCACCAGAGCAACTGTGGATGTTCTCATTACTCAAATAAAATGTCATCTCTTTTTCAAAGGCTCTTAAACTCTTGAGCGCACTGATATTTCATGACAGCCAGTTCCACAGGTTAATTGCAAACTGTGCAAAAGTATATTGCTTTTCTAGTTCATCAGAACTTTTTGTTATTGTATTGTTGGAGGATGAATAGAAGCTTCTTATTGACCTTCTGAACAACTTTTGTTGTTTTAGCTGAATCAAATATATTTTCTCTGATGTGTTTGTTTGTTTGGGGGGGTTTTGCTGGTTTGTTTTTTTGTTGGGGTTTGTTTTTTTTTTTAATTAAGCAGACCAAATCATCTTGGTTTCTTCAGTCACTTAGAAATTGCATGTAGTCTGTAACCACTTTCATCATCTGTCTTTGATCTTTAAATACATTTTATTTCTTCTAGAAACATAACACAGTGACCAAGATTCTGGTACCATTAAACTCGACATAAGTTCTTGACACTTCATCTCTAAGGCCAGATTTTTGCCAGGGGTACAAGTAAGGAGACACTCTTTGCTATTGCTGTTAAAGCATCTTCTAGGGCTTCCTTTTGTCTCACCTCTTAGGCCTCTATTCCTTTACAGGTGTAAGGTGTAATTGTCATTAAGCTTCACCATCCCTTTTAGGATATTTTAGAACCCATCAGTAAGTACAAATAAGGTAAAAAATCTCTTCCACTAAACATTATTTTACATTTCTCAAAATTTGCATGAGTTAATACTCGCTGTCCCAACATTAATATATTTTTCTATAGTTTTCTCTGTTTCTTTGGGGACTGTGACCCCACCTTCTTTTTTGCCTTTCTTTTTTCACACACTAATGTGTTTAAAATGTTCCAAATATATTATTTATGCCAACTTTTGTGGTACATCCTTTAGCCAAAGCAAAATTTGCCTAATTACCTAATGATTGTTTTCATTAAAAACCTAATTCATGCTTAGAGGTCTCCGCTTTAATATGCAAACATTTTTAAAATAATAATTTAATAATACAATAATCTGTATTGTCAACTTTAACTGAAAATTCATGACATTTATTTTCAAATACTGAGTGGATTTGTACTCAAGTAATCATACAAGCATGTGGGATTTAATTCTTTTTGGGTAAGTGTACTAGCTTTGGCTGTGGTAGAGATAATTTTCTTCATTGTAGCTCCTATCATGAGGAGGAGTTTTGCCAGGTTGCTGTTGCAACACCAGGTGGGTGTTGATCTACTGGTGGTGAGCAACTGATTTTTGTGCCCCTTGCTTCTTTCTGTTTTGTTTTGTCTTTCCCTCTTCTGAGTACTAAAACGTCTTAACACAACCCATGAGTTTTCTCACTTTTGCCCTTCCTATTCTCTCTCATCCCACTGCAAGGGAGAGTGATAGAAGCTGTGTGGTTTTTGGCTGGCTACAGGGTTAATCCACAACAGTAAGTATTTCAAAAACCCCATGAACATCAGACTTGTAAGCAATAAGTTACAGGAAAAAAATGTGGGTGCACTGCCTATCACTTGTCAAGCAGGGTTGCTTCTTGTTTATGAGATTTTTAGCACCTTCAAGGCATTAGGCAATCTTCAGAATAACCTGATCAAATAACTGCTGCTTTTGTTTTACGGAAGGAAAGGAGGCAGCAAAGATTTTCAAGGGTGAGCCAAAGCATCAATTATTACCATATCTGAGTCTTAACTCTCTCTGAAATTTACTTTCTTTAAAGGATGGAGCTTAAGATCTGTCCTCAAAGCCTTAGCCATCCCATGTTCACTAATAATGGGAAATGTGGGGCAATTGGCTTGCAAATCTGTCACAGGAGTTCTGACCTCATTGTCCTTGATTGCATGATACTGCATGCCATCACTGTGACGGGGCTGCCATTTTATCAAAAGACTTCCCAATTTCAAGTGGCTCTTCAGAGAGCTCCTGACTCACTGGGAAAGCAGTGAGTGTTACCTGGCCAGCCCATGACACTTCCTTCATGATCTTCATATCCACACCTCCTCCCACTCATCTTTTTTTCCCCTTTTTTTGTCTTTCCTGCTCCTTAGTCTTACTCAATTAGGATGAGCAGGTCATCAGAGCACATGTGACAACAGCTGCATGTGTATCTATTCAGATAATTACTTAGAAAAGCAGGGTCATCCCATGGATTCTTTCTGTCTGTTTATAATGTGTATATGGGCAAAATGTAACAGTATTTTAAATAGCATAAGGTGTAATTTCATATGAAAGTTAATAGCCAAAACTGTGCTTATTTTTTTCACAAGACAACTGGTTTGTGCAGCACCACCAAGCTGCCAATTGTACTTTGAAACAGGAACTGTATAAGACTATCAGATATTTCAGAAAATATCCTCTGAAATCAATAAACAGTTCCTGAAAAGTAAAGGCAGAATATTGCCCTCAGGGTAAGTCTTCACCTGGGTGCAGCTCTGCTCAAGAGTGATGGGGTGGCTCCTATACCAATGAGATGAATTCCACATATTTGTATCTTTCACAAAGATATTTCACGTATAACTGAGCTATTGAGCCCTCTCCCTGCATTGTAGAGAGCACATACAGTATTGAAAACATAACCTAGCATGCACATTCCAGCAGAAATTGTAGTAATGAAGTTTTCAGGAAAAACTGCAACTTAATTTATTTTGTATACTCTAATGTATTCTGAGAACAAGAGATTTCCTGAGTAATTCATTATATAAGGAGCAGTCACCCAGAACCATATGAAGACAATTGGTTATGGATTTCTGGTAGCTGAATTTGCAATCGCAAAATTTTAAAAGTGCCTATAACACTAGAGTTATATTAGTCTGATCATACTAATTATTTGCACTGTTTTAACAACATACCCCAATTCTCAAATGGTTGCAAAAAGCTTGCATTATTAAATTTCAAAGAATTGGATTAATTTAATGAAAATGAGAAGCTAGAAAAAAATTTGAATTACTAGATTTAATTTAAAGCAACATCACAGGTAGGTTATGCATCTGGAACTTCTATTAGTTGAATATGTTGAATAATAGTACCATAAAACCTATGCAACTGCAATGCAAGCAGTAAAATATGAGCATAAGTTTAGTGTTCACTGTTCTGTAGTTAAAATTATTGTTAGCCAAATACATACATGGTGGAAGGAAAGGAGTTCACTCTTCCTAAAAAGCAGTCCGCTCATTGTCTGAAGCTTCTCATACTTCATAATGTCAGAGTTTATGTATATTGCACAGTTAGATCAGAGGATCGAGGGCAGAATGGTCCAGGCTTAGCTGTGCCATTGGTATACTTCTCCAAATCAACTAAAAGTTTCTACAACGTGCTGATGATTTTTGGTGACAAATATACTAGTCAGAGGGATAGAGAAAAAAAAATTGACAGCATGAATTCTAGGGTCCTTTGTTAAGTTTTGAACTTGTTTTGATAACTCAGCAGGAAATGCTTAAATACTGTGAAAGGCAAGAGTGCTTATGTAGCACTCTTGTCCCTACAATTTTAATATATGACTCGTGACCTGTTTCAGAACTACAAGAGAAGAAGGCAGATGGCCTCTGTTTAAGCTGTACAGGAGATGAGTGGCTGGGTATGCACATCTTGATCATTCAGGAGCTGGACTTGTATGACCATCTAGACTGAGAATTTGACTGAAGTGTTTTGTCCCTATCCAGACAATCAAAGCTCAGGGAAAGGGTGATGTATAGGACTCCACCACAAAATGGAGCAGGAGTGGAGCTGAAGCTCAAATATGTAGAGGCCCAAAAGACGGGAAGCAGTTCTGGGTCTTTCAGCTAACATAAGGGCATTATGTATTTAAACATGGCATGTTGAAAGAGAACAGATTTCAGTTATTGAATCATCCTGTTCAGGTGGTGGGAAATGAAGGAATAGGATGGTCACTTTCCCATGTTGTCCCATACAAAATGTATATGAAGAAACCAGTTCTCAGGTTATATGGCTCTCTTATGACTATGGCAATTTCATTTAGGAAGTTCCAGCAAGATCTTAGGCTGATGAAAAAAATCTGGAGAAAAATATGTCTTCAGAAAAATGACTCACCCAATCCTTGACAGTCATACAACAGAGAAATGTGCAGTGATGGAGAACAATACAAAAGCAGATATGCTGATGTTCATACAATTTTCTTGAAGAGGGTTAAGATGATTATCTGTGAAGCGAAGAAGTGACTGTGAGGTTGAGTCATCAGTGTCAGCTCCTGAACAGACAGTGTGCCAAGACAGAATTCAGCAGAAATATGTTACACCATATTCATTTGAAAGCAGATAAAACAGGCTCATTGCTTTGAGGGTGATGGTGGATCTATTGTATCTAGACAAGGTATGCTGCTGAGGAGCATTCTTAGAACTATTGAAGTTGGCATAGAAAGACAAGAGTTAAAACAGACTTGAATATTTTTTGAACGATTCTTATCATAAGGCTGAAAACCAGAATAATATGATTAATACAACTAATTTAGCATATAAGTTTTTTAGGAAAATTACTGTGTGTTAAAGCAAGATGTTAAACAGCGCCCACTATTCCTAAACAACTGTCATTCACTGAATCTTCGTGAAGCAGATTCAGCTGAAAATGGTACCAAAGCTGTTGCTTGTGCTGGCATAGTGAAGACTGTTTACAGTTTGCTTTGTAGCATTCCAAAAAGCCAAGACACCCTGCAGCATCACACTGGAAATTCCCTTCAAGGGCTCTCTGGTGCAGGATAGACAGATTGTGTTAATGGTGACTGATCCTTCACAGCTTGTTTACCAGGCATCAACACAAATTTAGAAAAGCATTTAGAAAAATCTAAAATTAAAAATGACTAGGACATGGAATGAAGTAAATGAAGCTGTAACAAAATACTCTTGCATGTACAGCATGCTGGTAGCCATTAACTGAAGGAACTGAATAATTCAAGAAAAGCTGATGATGCAGAAGTGGAAATTCTGCAAAACTTGATATACGAACTGGAAATCATATGCAACAGTTTTGTGGAGGTATTCTGAGCAATGATCAACCCAAAAAAAGAGGAAATAAATTTCAGATTAACACTATAGCTGACAGAGAAATCACAGCTTATTTCATTTACACGTTAATTAACAGCTTATATCAGTCCTTCTTAGACTGTCAGACAACTTTTTAGCTGTTTGTGGAAATATTTCGGGGTTTTCAAGAATATACATTTAAGGCCTGTATTGGAATTTTACTTCTCCAGAACAATTTGTATATGTTTGAGCTGAGTGAGGAAATTCTTCACCTGAAGACAAGCAAAGTCAATTTTGAAGTGTGTTCTCGTGTCTTTGCATGTAGTTAGACTGTGTGGAATTTTAAAAATACAGATATCAGTATGTTTTTCCTGCATTGACAGCCACAGCTGCATCACCTGAACAATCGCTGAGCAAATTCAAGACCATCAAAATCTTACACTTGCAAGTTAGTTCAGGACAGATTGCATTATGCTAATAAAATATTTTTCATCAAGACTGGCATAAAAACTGAAGTAAAAGATCAAATATAGGGCCTGAATACTTCCTTTGCTCAGACAGCCATGGAGACCAAAAAAGTGATGATGATAGTAGAGCACAAAGGCATATGGGATCATTTGGGTTTGTATCATGCTAAATGTGATATTATTAGGTGAACTTAGGGTCTGTAATGTTGAAACTTTGAGACAAATGACAAACATAGATGGGTCCAAACATGGCTGTGTCCTTGAAAATCTACAAAAGATTGACAGAAAGAAAAGAGAATAAGGTTGGACTCACACAGGAAATAAATCACTTTTGGTAGTTTTCATTAGTGGGGAGCCATAATGTAGACAAGGAAGGGGAGGGAAGTTTTCTGTGCATCTACAACTGTGAAAATGCATGAGGGGCTCTGCCACCCCAGGAAATTTGAAGAGCTTGGAAATATAAACCATTTTTGTTCCTTAAATTAGGATTCTGAGTACTTCTTGATTCCTTCCTTGTTACACTATTTCTTTTTACCTCCCATCATGTTTTTTCAATAATTTTACTTTTTAACTGGCTTATTTCGATATTTTGGCCTCTGGACTAGGTTCAAGTCTTCTGGACATTTCATCGGACCTGAGCCTGCTTCCATCTGTGGAATACTTGAACATGTCTTGGCCAATCTGCGTGCACACAGAGTACAACCCATGCATCTCTCTGTGCACCCCAGCTCTGGGGCTGGGAGGTATCAGGCATGCTCTTCCTCATGCAATGCTTGCAAATTGTTGTTTCCATGGCTCATGACCCTCCCGTATCATCAAAAAACCCAAGTGGCTGATTTGCTGGTAATATTCAGCAGCAGTGTCCTAACTTCCTTCTTGATTCTGTCTACAGCTTTTAGTGATTGCCTGGTTTCTTTCCCCATTTCTACTTTTTTTCCCAAAACCTCAAAGAAATGCAATCTTCATGCTTTTTGATTGCAAAATACATGATTCATATGTTTTTTCATCAACAAAGATGTTGTTGCCATGATGACCAACAGCACCCACAAGCCCACTTGCGCTGCATTTGGGACACAAAATTACTTTTATTTGTCTTTCTTATATGTAGATGCATCTTTGACATGTGAGTTCATTCTATTTATAGCTTCCTAGTCTTTATGATATTGGCATTACTCCTAGTTCCTTTGTAATAAAGATATATCAGAAGAAAACCTACTTCTCCTCCAGGAAACAGATTTCTGATTGACTGAGCTACAACAGTAAGGTCTTTCATTTGATGAGCATTTTGATCTGCACACTTTCCATTCCACTTGAGTAGAGAGAGCCTTGAAGGCAAACTCTAGGTTCCCCTAGTAGGTGGTGGCAGCTGCAATTTCCAACTGGCTTTCAAAGGTGCTTTACACTCTGGATCCTATTTAAACATCAACCAGTGAATGTTCTGTAGCAAAACCTGGGGTCCAGTCTTTTCCTCTACCAGTAAAGATACTCATAATAAGTAAGGTAAAGACCCCTGTCCTTTAACTTGGCCTACTGCCTCATTCAGAAGCTTCTCTTAATTATCTCAGCCATGACCTGGCTTCCTGCTCGGAAGTCAGAAAACCACATCCTCACTGCAGGCCCTAATAGCTCTGCACCAAAATATTGTGTACAGAGAATAGATTGCAGTAAGGATTCATAGTCCTTTTTATTGTTAAAGTATTGGGTATAGTCATAAGACGTTGCTTATTTATGTGCCAATTTCTATGCATTCTGGTTAATATCCTTCATGACAGGTACCAGCCCCTTATGTGTTTTTCTTAATCTACAGCCCAAGCCATTGTTCCATTCCTGAACCTGTGACTGGGGAAAAAACATTACTTTTTCACTTCTGTCAAGGCTTTCTCTGGCAATTGAGAACCTGGGACAGTGCTGGAGATGGCAACAGAGCCACACATTGAAAAAAAAAGGCAAAGAGAGTTGAATAGCTCCTTAGTCAGACAGCATCATCTATTCTCTGAGAAATACGACTGGTGATCTTGTAATTAAATACTATGTCATAGACAGAAGGGAGCTAAGTGAAAACTTTGTAACTGAGAGCTGTAACTACCTTACTTTGAAAAAATGTTTTTAATATAGTTATGTGTGATACATTTTTATGTGAATGACACATGCAATTAATCTATTAAGTCCTCATTAATTCTGTAAAATGCATATACTGAAGAAAATTAAATATTTATTTTAGACTTGGGAAAACTTACCAGCCTACTTTTAAAAGCCACTAAAGACTTGTAGTTTTCAGTTAACAGGAAAGATGTACAGTCAATGCCTATAAGCTTTTCTTGTTTTCTATAAAAAAAAGCTATGTTTACATGGATAAGAAATGCCATAGTTATTGGATGCTTCTAACTGGCTGTAGATGTAGCCTAGAGCACTAGAGGAAATTACTCTGCCTGGAGATGAGCTAAAGTTTGCTTTGAAGCCTAATCTAAATTTCACAACTGAATTGTCCATGGAACTGGTTAAACAAAATCTCAGTGCAAATACCTATTTATTTAGCTAAAGTTATTGTGAGGAACAGAGAAATACAACTCGTGATCTTGTCCACTTCTAGTTGTCCAGATGCAAAAGGCCTCGTACTGCAGAGAGAAAAAGCACACTTGAACTCTTATCAAATCTTTGTAAGTTTGGCTGGAGACTAGTTAGGTCTATTATTCACAGCACGTGTTTCTTTATGAGTCCTCAATAATCAGAAATGCAATGATGGCAAAAGCCTGGAACCCAACCCATTAATGATGATGAATATTCATTCAGAGATGAGGTGCTGTTAATCTGAGAACTATCATGGGTTAAAACCTGCCTATAAGCAATACCTCAGTTCCTTTCTGAGTTTATGTGTAGTGATTTCCAGATGAAATTATTTAGATTAAAATATCTAATTTTAATCTATTTGATTTTATGAATTTGAGATTCTTTTTTTCAGTGCATGAAGATAGCTGTGTTTTAGAGAATACAGCTCAACATTTCACATTAAGGCTAACATCTTTTTTACCTTAAACACAAACCTAAAATGGTCTCTCAGGGTTTGCTTAGCAATGATGACAGAAAGCCAGTAGTTAGGCTAGTGATTTTCTGCTTGAGGCAGTGCAAGCACTTGTCAGTGAAATGTTCTAAGGGGACCTTTTCACAACCTGACTCCACTGGTTCACAGGCTCTCGCAGGCGCAAGGCCAACTCTACACCATTTGATCATGAGCGTACAGTGCATGTGACTGGGGAAAAAATTCAAAGAGCTCTTCCAGTGAACATTTGGGTCAGAACTTTTATTATATAAATAGGCACCTGCTGCACAGAGCTGTGGCAGTGAGCATGTAGGCATATGCTGCTATTCCATATGCTCCTATCTCTTCTAGGGGAATCTCTGATCTGGCCTCATACCTGGCTGCTTCTAGCATGTGTCTTCATGGAAGACATTGCCACTATTTTAAACTTTACATGCTTCTTTCTTCCTCCTAAACAAGTTTAGTCAACTTTTTCTTCCTAGACCTGGAACATCTAATACAAATTACAAAGGCAAAGATCCTGCAACCCCTTTGGTGAAAATGATGGCAGCATTCCAGGTAAATATTTAAAAGACTGAAATATTAAAAACTTCAGACATTTCTATTTACACTTGACTCAATTCTTGTGCTGTGGGTAAGTTCTTGCCACATTGCAGCTTGTGTTGGTGTTTACAGCCTACCCTATCCGGGCTTATTTTAATTCTCCATAACTCATGGACAATTGACCAGACAGGTAATAATGTGACATTGATTATTTAGTGAATACTATTGAGAAATACTTCAACTTGTGTATTATTGACTCAATCAAAAATTTTGACTCTTTATAATCACTATGGTCAGTTGAATCAAGATTGCTAGTGAGAAAATGCATGACCATTAGTATCCAAAAATGTCTGCAGAATGTTTTAAAGTATTTTACCATGCCTATAAAGTAACCATTATTCTAGAGTTATTAATTTGGTCCTGAACCACTGAACAACAATCAGAGATGTAAAACAGAAAAGCCAGAGGGCCATTTAGCAAATTAATGTTTCCTGCTTCTCTTCAGGATTTAACTCCCTGAAACATAATGCACATGAAGAATCTAGCAGAAAAGTCAGTCTGTCCTTACTCCATCACTAACAGAAGTGTCCTCACGGGCACTTCTCATCTTGGCTACCTCTCTCTATTGCGTCCTCATCATGTCCAGGTGGGCATGTCCATGAGTCTGCATGAGCAGACTTTAATTCAGAATTAACTTTGCAAGATACAGGCATGGCAGTATATAGTAGTTTGCAACGCTGTACTTCTTTTGGCTTGGCACATCTACGGAGGACAGTAACACTTCAGACAAACACGTCTCTGGGTATGAAGGTAGAGTTGACAAATTAATCGTTGCCTGCTCACCATTTGATCATTTTAGGGGCTGTGGTTTTTTTTTCCTCGAATATCCTCCATTCAATGAAATGGAAAGGGAGAATCACGGGTTCATATTTTTCAGTTTTCATAACAAAGATCTAAAGATACTTGAGATTGATGCTGCCTGAGACCTGTGCAGCAGCAGTACCCCTGCAGAGCTAAACCTGGATCAGGGTTTCTGATTTTCCAGGGCTGATTTTGTTATTCAAGGTTGGGGACTAAGCACTCTGTCCTGTAACCACCATTGCTGCTCCCACACTTTTTGACGCCATTTCTGATGCCTTCCACACAAACTCCCAAAGCCTGAGTTTGCTGTATCCCTCCCTTACTAAGTAAATAAGTGTCTCCCACTCAGCTCCCCTCTACTCAGCAGGCAGATAGAGACTAAAGGTGTGAATTCTTTTTAATCAAGAAGCAGAATATCAGGAAAGAGTTAATAATCAAAAACCCATCAACTAGCAAGCAGGTAACAAAAACTGCTCACCAGACGTACCCCTAGAATCTACCAGAAGCAGGTAAAATTCTCACAAGGAAATCTATTTTATTAACTGCCATCAGGCTAAAGCAGTTTCATTACGTTTAAGAAATAACTCAGTTCTTAGTTCAAATATAGCAATAGGAAAGAGATGCACCGAAGTAACACTATATATATGTTATTGAAGAAGAGAATAAATTCAGGAGTAATCAATGTATCATGTATGCTCAGCTACCCTTTTTCTACTCCAGAACAGTCACCAGTAAGTACAGAAAAACATCACATGATGAAATACATCAGTGAAATTTATAACTGGCTTCTTCAGCAAAGTGCAGCTTGACCTTGCACTAGCTTTGAAATTTTGCGAGCAGGAGCAAACAGTCATTAAACTATGAACAGCTTGCGTAATATTTAAGTAGCAAATATTCCCATGAAAATTAATTGAAGTATGAGGATTATGAACACAATTACATATTTTTAGTTTTGCCAAAGGTAAATGGGAGACTTTTTCTGACTGTTCACACAGAAGGCAGCAGGAAAAGAACAGTGATCTCCCTAACATACTTATATTTGACCAAAGATTTTGAAAAGAGAAACCATCTTTGTAGGTCAGTTTTCCAGAGAGGTGAGTATGTGTGTCTACCAGTGTCAAGTTCCTTGTGTGGATTTATTTTTGCACCTTGGTATCTTTGTACATATATGCTGGTCTAGACCTGTTGTGCATGCAGTCTTCACAACAGCATGCCAAGATACAGAAATGCTGACTAGCCATGAGTCCTAGATGACGTTCATGCAGCCCAGGGGCACTAGATAGCAGCACCTTTGAAAACAGTCTCTGATGATTCTGAGGTTCTTGACAGACTAGCTAGTAAATACTAAATCACTGTTCATTTTTAGTAATCTCATATAAACCAAATAATATTACATCAATATAAAACTGCAGTAAGGCACTAGCTAATTAAATCCTTGAATGATTAAGCCATATTTATAGATCTTCCAACTCAAACAGATCATACCTGGCAGATCAATACAAGTGTTAAATAAGTCATTAGCCTCTTCAAAGATTGCACACAAGGTCAGTGAATTGTGATGGTGGAACATTTTAATGAGCTGAACACTTGACCTATGGGAAGAGAACCAACAACAATTCACTTGGAGAAGCTCTGCATGTCTGAAAAACATCACATTGTCTTTCTAGACCTTGATTTCTCAATCAATAAAATGGAAGCAATAATTCTGTAACACAAAAAACCCCACTGAAGTTAAGTAATAGCACATTTGTAATGTTGTTATAGCACATACAAAATGTGTTATTAAGGTTACTTTTTGTTCTCACATTATTACACCAAGAATTTATTTTACAACTATTCTCACCTTACAATATACTATAGTTAAAAGAAATACTAGAAAATCAAAAGAATTATGTTACTGCTCAGGTGAATCTGGCACACTTCCAAAAGTTGATGAGGATTTTTTTCAGATCCTTCTTGGAGTTTTTTAGGGTCTCAAATCTTGCTGTCCCTTCCTACCTGTTTGACATTCAACATGACAGTATTGTTTATCATCTATTTGGCAGTGATAAATCTCTGTGATAAGATATATGGCCTTTTATTCATAAGAAAAACAAATCCAACTTCAAAAAAAGAAACTGAAATCTTTGCAACTCAGGACAGTATCATCAGTGGGAATGCTTCATTGATATTTAAACCTGAATTGGCGGTATCTTTTCCAGTTCATTGGTTCTAGAATATCAGTCATCTATCTTCTAAAACTTATAACAAAAAGTCTAATTGCATTTTCAACTTCATTATTGGAACCCTGACTTTAAATTATAGAGGTGGAACCATTCCTCTCTTCACACATGGTATGTAACATCTGTTAGAAGATGTCATCAAACATCCGTGATGGTATTAGGCTTGATCAGCTCTTTGATTTTCTTATTTCAAACCCTAGAGCTATTATATTAACAAAATCTAGCTTTTGTGCTTTTCTGTCACTGCCTGATTTTTCCTAAATTTTCTATAATATGGTTTGTTGAGAGAAAAGCTTAGCTAACCATTCATACTTGAATTGAGAATTCAGCGTGATTGCCCTGTGAGTGTGTGCCTGGAGGGAAGCAAAAATAAGGTTGCTACATGGAAAGATGAAGTGATTGAATTCAGTGCCTGAGGCCACAAACCTCATTTTCATGACTGTTAATATGTAGAACTGACTGAAAGTGAACTTGTGAGCTAGTGCATGCTTTTTCTCTTGTTCCATAAAAACTAACATTATATGTTCTACCTGGGAGATTTATTTTTACTCTTGCAAAAAAGAATGTCACTGACCTAAGCCTACGGTCTGGAACATGATCAAATGATCTACTGCTACAAGAAGTTACTGAACCAATAGTTTGAAATTTTATCTAACGTACTTCTCAATGCCATGGATATCCACTACGGGCACATTGCTCAAACCCTTGAAATACTCTTTGGGATCCTAGCACTAATGGCACAATGGCTGAAGATGTTTGCAGACCCAAAGAGTAATTGTATGCAGTCTCATCATGAACATAGCTCAAAATTGTGTTCTGCCTTGATATTGACACAGTAAGTCCTGTTATGGATGAACCTCTGTAAGTATAAGGTTAGAGATAAGCATTGTCAGGGCATTCAAGCACCATTGAATTGTATACAGTTATCATTTATAGACATTGATTTTGCAGTATTTCTAATAAGTAATGTAAACTCCAAGCTCCTGCTAGTGATACTTATCACACACAAAAAAGTTCATCACATGTTATTTGATGATGCATCAGTGGTTTGTTCAAAAATTCTTGAATCTACCTCTGCCTTTCAAAAGAGGTTGGCCACATCACAACAGTGATCCCATTTTTCCAGGCTTCAGTATGTTACTGGTGACTGACTGCTGGGCTCAAGTTTCTTTTGGGAGTCAGTTTGACAGTGGGCTCCTAAGGACACAGTGGGAGGTTTTCAATGAGACAGTCTTCTAGACACTCCTACATCAATAGGTGTCATCTTCTCAAGTCCTGACTATACAACATGATAGATGGCATGAGCAATAATAGATCAAGCAGGACTGAGCCATGGCAGCATGTCAAGTGACTTGAACAAGATACAGCTAACAGTAAATATGTGTTCAACAGTGCTCAAAAACTTGTTTTGTCACTTTCTAAGAAACATTGGAAGGAAAAAAGCCTTGATCTATTGTTTTGTCACTTTCTAAGAAACATTGGAAGGAAAAAAGCCTTTATCTACTGGTCCAAATGAGTTGAGAACTCACAGAGCAAAACTTAGCTATTTTGATTTGGATTTGGAAATTTCAAGAACTGTTGGTTTCAGGGAGATCTATTTGTCATGTCTAGGGGCACAGGAGAGCTATGATTCATTTAGAATAGGAAATATTGGCTACTTTTAAAATCTCTCATAAGCATCACCTCATTACCACAGAACTCTGCCAATGGGAAAGATTGTTCGGCCTTGTTTTGGTTTTGCCTTCTGTGTTGCTGCAGTGATAGGGTAGTCCAGAAGTTAACAAAAGTTAATTCCTCCACCTCCAGGGAGGTTGTGGGCTCACCATCTCTGGAACTGTTCAAGAGATATCTAGATGTCACACTCGGGGATATGGTTTAGGGATGCTTATGGTGACACTGACTTAGATGGTTGGGCTAAATGATCTCTTCCAACCTTGATGATTCTGTGGTAAGTACCTACAAAAGAAGGAAATGTGAGTGATAACCTAGAACCTAGGGACAGTTCAGTAATGAAATCTGTTTGTGCCAATGTATTCCCACCCTGATTCTACAATCCTTATTTTTAAATTATCCTTCTGTGTGGAACTGTTGGATTTACAAACTAGTGGAGAGGTGATAATTTTCTATCAGCAAGTAATATGAGTCTATGTCAGTGCACACAGTAGATCATAGATAGGAAGCACCACTGGAAGAATGGTGCTGTTCTGCAGCAGCCAGTTTTTATTTACAAATACTGAGATGTAAAGCAGAGGAATTTTTGTACTTTTAAAAAAAAACCCTTCAAAAAAACCATATCATACTATTGGTTCTGTTCTCTTTTATCTGATAACAAAGACAAAGTTTATCAAAACTAGGACCTTACCTCATTGCCCTCAGTACAAATCCTTTCGTATGATCATGGCGGCTGTTCTACCATCACCATGGAGAAGTCTCATCTAGTTTAGCACCTGATTTTAATCTCAACATGAAGTATGGATTAATAAGTGAATTATGGAATGGAATGATTGACACGGCAAGCAATATGATATTAGAAAGCGGGATTTGAAAGCATTATTAAAGAATGCAATGAATAAGTCTGAGCATGATGATTAATAGTATAATGTAGCAGAGGAGAAAAAAATTGTTAGCATAGTAGGAAGGGAAAACCCTGACCAGATTCTCAGCTGGTGTACACTGCCCAAACCCAAAGGAAATTAGGGAAGCTCTGACAGTTTATGGCAGCCAGGAATCTGGCCCCAGGAGAAATAGACTGAAATTAGGAAAAAAATTAAACTTTAGCTAAATATCTGAGTAAGAATCCCGACATCATGATCCCTTTAACGGAGAAACAGTCTCCAATGGGAAATGCTGAATATTTGGAATTAGATTAGGCAAAGTATTGAAAAAATATACCATGGGGACAAATTTGTACTGGAGGGGAGATGAATTAGACAGCCAAATAGGTCATTTTCACACATTCTATTAATTACTTAAAACTGATTGTAAAAAGAAAAGAAAGAGCTTGGCAGTCTTTTTGCCAAAATAGTTGTTCACTGGCCCTGAGACAGTGTTTAGTGGGTGTCATACCCAGATAGAAACATTCCATTGCTCAGGATATGGCATATACCATCTTCAGCTGTATGTAGTATTTATTATGAATAGCTTTTTTTTTGTTTTCTGCATATAATGGGAAATAATGAGAATTCAAAACCATTAAATGGGGATATTTCTGTAGGTGACAATGGGATTTGAAAGTTGGCCATGAAGGAGATTTTTTTTGTTTCCCTATGATGGTGTTGTCATACTGTCAGGCATGCTCATCTTAAGTTGTAACTGAGAATGTCCCTTCTTTAAATTAAAAAGGGAAGTCTAGACTTTAAATGAGAAAAATACAACATCAGGCTCCAAAAAGCCACTTTCATTTTCATATAAATATGTAACCATCATTTGTTTAACTCACACCAAGCTATCAAATTTTGTGGTGGGCTATAAACTTGTTGAGTCATTAGCCTGGCTGCTTAATGGAGGAAAACTAAATTTCTGTTCCTGCATAATGACACTTATTCACTGTAGACATTTGCATCACTTGGAAGCGATAAAACCTCATCCTTCATAATGAAGTTCTGAGCTGACAAAGAGGAAAATATAGTGTTGTGGGACAACTATGAATATAAAACAATCTTAATAAAGAAGTAGTGACAAATTATATTATGCAAAATGCAATGCAATAAAAAAATGTTACTAACTCATTGGAAATGTCATAAATAATCTAAATAGTTTTTAACTGTCAAAGCCTTGAAAAATATATTCCTTAAAAAAAATGAGGTACAGAATAGATGCCAGTTTAATTGCCACCATATTTTGACAAGCATGGAGAACCTTGTACACAGTTTATTTGCTAAATTTAGCTCACTTGCCTAAGATGAAATTACAGGGGGAGCAATACTACTCTGCCTTTTCAACTCAGCGATGCCCCATGAAAAACAAACTACCTCAGCCATTTTTAAGTATTGATGTTTTCCATTTCAGATCAACATTTACAGTTTGCACTACAATCTCAGGACAACTAATCCTTATAACGCAAAGAGAATTTCTAATGTGGATATTCAGTAAAATCATGTACTGCCTTCTTAAAACCAGCACTCTTTTTGAACAAGTAAATACACTGTCTGCTATATCTCTGTGGGTCAGCAAGTACATGAAATCCCACTAGGATAGCTCCTTGTAACATAAAAGTCTTTGTCCAATTTGTGTGTCCAAATTACTCACTTTTCACTCTTCCAAAAACTTCATTTTACAGAAAGGAAAAACACACTAGCATTTCAAGAATTGCTGGCAGCTCAAATAATAATGACTTAGATTCTATTTCTGCTGAAGTTTCATTGATTCCAATAGTCCCAGTGACTTGAATAGAAGCAGCTTTGAGGCTTGCATAACCAGAAGCATTCATGAAAACACTTGCAAAATTAACTACTAGTGTGATCAGATCCTCACTTCAATGGAGATTTCCCTGCTGACATAGGCACTTGTTTAATTATATGCTGCTCATGCTTTCAATGTAAAATGTTCAAGATGCTTGAACCAGTTACTATGTATTTTAGAGTATGAGGCTGGTAGGGACAAATAATACATTTAATGTACTGCTAAAAGATCTGCAGAAAATCATATTGCCTTGAAAATGCAAAATTTGACATGTTTTGTTAAAGATTTTGATTTATTAATTTTTTATATGAATGACAGGAATCAAAAGTTGGAAATCCTACTTTGTCTTTTAGAAGCGAGACATTTTCTCCTGGGGCAAATGTATTTTAAATTTGCCTTCTGTTTTTCAGAGAAAATAGTACTCATATCTTTACACAAACACAGAGGAGTTTCGTCCTAGATCAAATACACATAAACAATCTGTGCTATTTTCAAAGTATTTTCAAAGGAATGTGGGGATTTTCACCCTTTGGTTGTTATTATAGTCAACAGTTCAGTGCTTCATTTCAGAAACACAAAACTCAAAGTAAGCAGGTTGCTTTTAACATGCTTGTGAGCCTAATGTGACTTTTTCTTTTACCCTTTCACAGCTGGAACTGGCTATACAATATTTTTCATTATGCAAGAGGATTTGGAGTCACTCCGTCTGCTATGCTCTCTTTGGTCATGTCCAATAACTGATGTTTCCAACAACTCATTTGAATTTCCAGCTCTCCTGGGCAAGGAACCAGTCATTGTGATTATCTCTAAGGCTTGTAAATCTTCTCTTATTTTGAAAGTGCTTCATTTAGCACATTTAAGGCACAAATAAGCATTTACAAAACAAAAATTAAGTGATTTTTAAGCCTGAAATGTGACTGCAGAGATTCCATCAGAGGAAAAGAGGATCCAAATTGGCCGCAGTTTGGCTGCTGGCAAATGAGGAAAACTTTCCTGCCCTGCTGTTTTTGTCTCTTAATAATATGGAGATGAACCTAGTGTTTGCTAGATTTTTGTAATTCATTTTATAACACTAAATTTCACTTCTATCTAGGGACTCTCCATCCATCCAATGCCAAAAAAGCAAACTACTCCAATCTGATAAGAACTGTGCTAGAGAACAGACGGATTAATTGCTTTTTTCCCGGATCATACTCCTTGGACCTTTTGTGGAGGCCATAATCAGCACAGTCTGCAGACTCACTCCATGGCCAAATAGGATACATGACAGTATTTAGATGGTTGTAAAATCATCTTTCATAGCTGTTGCCTGGTCAAGGATCTATCATAAAACTTGAAATGAGAAACAAAGCTTGAAGACGCTTCCCAAAATGCCAAATGAAGGGAAAGGAGATTACCTGTGCCAAACTATCCTGTCATTTACTAGACATGCAGGACAAGACCTGCTTGATCTAAGTTAAAAGTTTGAGACTGGCTGCCTACAGGCACAAAAGACTTCTGTCACTGTTTGCAGGTCACAGTTTTTACTCTTGCTTTTTGATGTTGTATAATTCACCAGTGGAAAGAGCAACAGAGTAAGAGAGTGGCAAGCCATTTAGTTAAGAACACTCAGACATTGTAGGTTAGCGCTGATTCAGGAGATAGCTTCAGTCTAGGTTCACACTGACCCTTAGAAACTTTTCCTTACTCAATTCTGATTGTCTTCCCACAAAGAGATTTTAATCTGTTGAATGGATATTTTTGGCCATATTATATATATATATATATATGTATATACAAAATAATATATGTATATTATAACATCCAGAAGTGGCAGCTCCAAAAATGCAGTTAAGAAGAGGCTTGGTTTGCTTTTCCTTAACTCAGTCTACTCTTGTCTGTGCTGCAGGGATCTCCCAGTCTGGCTTATCTCAGGACTTCAGGGTCAGTGAACCACAGCTGTAGAAGCTGATACCAGGCTTCTTGCACCAGAAATTTCAGTATGTTTCTACTATTTTTATTTCTTACTTTTTGTGCATCATAGAGGTTATTGGTTAGAGACTGAAATATTGGGGTGTCTCCTCGTAGCTGGGAATACTTTGTGCTCATAGGTGCTGGGGGACATGTCTCAAATTTCTTTCTCAATCCTGAAGTTGCATTGGATCCCTTCACAATGGAAACAAGAGTAAGAATATCAGTGTGACTGCCAGACTCTCTCATTATTCAACAAGAAATTAATTTTTAGAAATCAGTTATCTGAAGAGGTCTTCTTTTTGCCTGCATTAACCTTTATGTCATATTAATATCACATCATTATGTTATATAATTTGTTTGTGTTTCAGTCATCTGGAAAGGCCTATGGTGATGTTCCTCTACCCCAGAATGATAGAAGTACAAACTGTACCAACTGTGCTGGCAAGAAGGTGTCAGTTTTGTGTTTCTAGGAACACTCTGGACTTAAGCCTTTACATCTGCTGATCATCCTCATCTCCCATTTCATTTTGTAATTTACTGTCTCTTTACAGAATGTTTAATCTATATAAAGGCACAGATTTTATGCCAGCATTTGACATGTCAGTCTTTTTTGTACGCCTCTTCTTTTCTCTCAGTCTAAAATCTACTTGATTTGGCTTTTTTCTGTATAATGAATATATTTTCACATATTGGGAAAAAACCCCTCTAAATTAACCCACTAAAAAGACTAATTTCTGAATAAATCCTGCTGTGAGAAGGAAGTTATATTCATTTGAGCATGACTTGGTGATAGCCATCAGTCTGGTTGTAAGAGGACTCTCTCACTGTATAACACCAATTCAAGGCTGTTTTTCTTTGAATAAGCGCTGAAGTAGATCTCACTGGGCTCTATGCATTGCTTCTGCCCTTCAGTTATGATCAGAAAGACAGTAGTAATTTATACTGCTGTGACTGCTATTCAAGTGCGCAGATTATCTTCACTTCTCTCTGGATCAATGTACATAATGGCTCTTCTCTTTGACTGAGCTTCTGGACTGCAGTTCTGTTGGCCACGTGTTGTACTAAAACAGTAAACCCATAACATGTCTGGGGGTCCATTTCAAAGGAAGCTACCTACAGAAAACACAAAGAAATCTCTAGGTTAAGCTTGTTATTCCATGTCCTCAAGATAATGAATTCGGAGGAGAACATAAATAATGAAGAAACATCTCTGCACGTACACACTGTAGTACTTCTCCCTGGGCTGATAAGTAGCCTTTCCTTAGCTCAAGCACCCTTAAGTCTGTTGTTGAGTGAGAGAAGACTGCAGCACCTCCTTCACTCAGGGCTTGCCTTGTCAGGAGCTGTGGATAATACACTTGGGCTGTCCCCATAACACCAGCATAGCTTGAGCCTACCCTCCATTGGCACTAGACTGATGAACATCACAAGATTAAGTAAATAAAATGTAGATATGAAGTGCACATGTAAGGCTTCATTAACAACACTCACACACTCCTTTAGGATAGGCTTGTATAAACAATGCCTTCACAAGCTTATAGAGCCAGATTATGTCAAAAAAGAAGCCAAAAAACTGACTTATAGTTCAAGTTTAAAGAAAAAAAAAAGCAGAAATCGTATCTACTTCCTTTTTCCTCAGACTATATTCCAGTGGATCATTTCATCCCTCTATGTCTTAATGCAATCTGTCATAGTATGTCTTGGTATTACTGCTAAATATTTTTTGCACTGTACAGGCAATATTTTAATATTTCTCATGTTCATGTTCATGACTTCAGACATAACCTGTGAAATGTAGAATAGCCAGGTTAGTCAGCATGTTACAATTCAGGTGCTACAGTATTTGCAAAAGAATATGCAATCAAACAGCATC
The DNA here is from genome assembly GCA_013398055.1 of Ifrita kowaldi. Taxonomy (NCBI): domain Eukaryota; kingdom Metazoa; phylum Chordata; class Aves; order Passeriformes; family Cinclosomatidae; genus Ifrita; species Ifrita kowaldi. The sequence goes on along the minus strand of VZRS01012079.1, from coordinate 384,753 downwards.
AACAAAACATAATTGACATCACCCATTGCATCTCATTGAATCAAGAATTATACTCTGATTGATGCACAGTGATGTGCAATCACTTGTAATTGATTGGAATTCACTCTGTATAGAATGACACGTTGAGTAGCTGTTACTGAGAAATAATGACTGGTTAAAGCAAAGAGGATGGACTTCAACCAGTCCATGTATTCTGGACTTCTTGTCTCCTTCAAAAATTTATGAACATCTTAGTTTACAGCTTATTGTTTCTGTATACTGGACTTCAAAAGTTGTATACCAGCCTTGTTTTCAGAATTCATTACATAGAAGTTTATTATAGCTTGAGGTTGGTAAATGAAAAAGCTAAATAAGATCTTATTCTAAATATTTTGAATCTTGAACAGTCAGAGAGCATAAAATGTTGATGCATGTTCTTAGAAAAACCTTTTTTGTGTGTTCACAATAAATAAGGCAGGATTTTCTAATAGGTAGAGTATATTTACATAATTATTTTATTCTTGGTTTTAGCAGAAAAATATTAATTCACTGAAATAAATAAGTTTACTCTTTCTTAATGTAATGTTTTGGATCACCTGCAGTTTCATAGGAAGTTTGGGAGAGCTAGATACTGTAGATAAGCAATGCAGGGCCAAACCCTTTGTTAGTGTCTCTGGTGAATTCATTTTCTCTTCATATGACTTGTAACAGTCAAATCTCAAATCTCAACAGGTTTCAGACAACATATGGCAAAGTACTGAGCCAAAAGATAGAAATTTAATTTGTTTTTACTGCATTTTGCATAATATTACATATATGCTATCATATTTACTTCTTTTACTTTTTACCACAATCAATTTGTAGCAAATTTCCATTTAAGATACCCTTACTATATGTGTACATGAGGCAATTTCATCACAAAATCTCACATAACTTTACTGCATTTTTCTAACGTATGTTTAGCCCACACAACACAAATCAATCCTATACTCTCTTCCACAGAGTCCTAATATATTCAGCACCCTATAATAATTTTAATAAGCATAAAAATTTCCACAAGAGAGAGATTTCCTTTCTTTTCAATAAAACAAAGCTTTTAAAATAACACCTAACCAAATGGTGAAAATCCTGCAATTTTTATACTTAAAAACCTCCACATGCACTCTGTTTCAAGCGCTTCTCCTTCCACGTTCTGAGTTTAAAGCTTACAGAGAGAGCTGTTTGCCCAAAATACACAATTTCCTGACCAGAAACCCCTGACAAACTCAGAAATAGCTTTCCTTTTTGCCGTGTTCCCCACTGCAAGGCTAACATTCTCCTTTTTTTTGCATACTGGCAATGAACACTCAGATTCAAGTTTCTACAAAAAGGTCAGCAGAAAAATTACACTATTCTAAAGCTGGAGACAATGCAGGAGCTGAGATCAAGAGATAATACTGAGAAAGAGATCAGACTGTGTTGGAGTTGCATCCTGAATAGGTTTGGCACATGTGAACCACTTTAAATTCTTGCCTGAAACAGACAGCTTGAATGGACCAGAGAGGAATGTGGAGCTGAATGCCCAGACAACACAATTCACTTCTTTGACTATCTCCCTTTTCCCCCTGTAGAGATGAGTTTGATGTGGGCTGAGGCAGAAAACAAAGGGCCAAACTAATCATTTCTGCCTCAAAAAGCAAAATTCTAAGGTTTCTAGGAAAGGGACTCACTTTCCTACAGGTAGGATAAGGGTGGCTGGTGCACCAAGGAACGAAGAGATGGGGCAGGGGACACACAGAAGTCACCTCTGGAAGGTGCTTTTGGGGAGGTTCTTTATTCCTTTGAATTCTGGGGCAAGAAAATTACTTGCCAATATTTCCTGCTCCAAACAAAGTTATGGACTATTCAGCAGTACCGAGCTGCAACTTCTTGCAGTCTAGCAATTTTTTACCCTCTTCATACCAAGAACAATTCTTCACAGAGCTGAAAGACATTTTAACTGATAATTTTGCTGTATTTCTTACAGTTTATGGGTCCTGTGGTTTATTATTACCAGTGATTTGATGTCTGTCATGTGCTAAAAGGAGTTCTCTGTTTCCTAACATCACATTCAGATATTTTTGGGCTACTGCTGTAATTTCTACTCAACTCACTCGTGCAAAATTTTTATCCATAGGTGCAGGTTTTTGTTTTTAAACTGCAGTGTTAATGATACTTGTTTTGAAAACTTGTGGAAAGTCTCCAGGATAAGGTAGAGGAGCCTTATATTGTGATATATAATGTCATGTGGAAAACTGGAATCATGGTGGTACCAGGCCTCAGTAATTTGCAAAAACAACAATAACAAATACTGTTCGTACTAGTGTATAAGTACTTAAACTTATTTTTGAGCTGATAGTGAATTGTAAACAACACCATGGACAGTAAGACAGTTTCTGCCACTTTACGAAGCTGATGAGAAGGTACAGTAAATTTTGTCTTTGTGAAGAGCTCCTTGTGTTCCTGAACACTGGGGTGTGTTGGCAATGTTTTATGTGCTGTCCCAAAGGAGGATGCATTAATCAAACCAAATGACTGTGACAGCTGTGAGACATTCAAGTTCAAAAGTTTTATAACTGGAGAGAAGCAAGAGTTTTTAAGGAGCTGAGATTTTTAGCTCATCTGTGAATTGACCCTTTAAGATTTTAACAAGAATTGCTCATTGGCACCCTTATTATTAGATATTTTCTCATGGTATATGTAGCATTATTCAATCTCTACATCCTATTCACATGGAGCAGGCACGGGCTCTTACCTTGTTTCTCATTAATGCCAGCTCCATGTAGCACAGGCTCTGAATGCATTGTGCTTACAACTCTGTATCCTACATATCTAAATATTTCTGAGACACAAATCTCTGAAAATGCTAGGACAAGGCATGTTTCTGGTTTTATTTATTAATCCTAAATACCAAGTGGTGCTAATTTCAGATTACAGGACAATTTCTGTGGAAGCATCAGAGCCAAAAGAATATTGCATGAAACAAATTCACTGGTGACATTTATCAGTATTTTGTAATTTAATTTTATAAAAATTTTGACTTATTTTGAAATTGTATATGATATGTATTGTATATCTCATAAGTGAAACCAAATATTCATTTATAGTGTTATTTTTCCCACTTGGTTGCTTGCTTCTTTTTACACTTGGACATCGGAGCACATAAAAAATTATTCTCTCAGTTGATTTGATTTAGAAGCTTACATGGCTTCAAGAAGAGAATGGATGAATTTAGGGTTATTATACATATGTATAAGTAGCACTGAGCTCTGAAAGCCCTAAGTTTAAGAAGGTTGAAGTGCCTTAACGAATCATATCTCTCCTTCACAAATTGGAACAGGATGTGGGACTAAATGGACTGGTGACCTGATCTACTCTGGCCCATCCCATATGTATTTAGATCATCTTCTGATCTCCAAAAACCCACCAGTTTTATAGACTACAGAAACACTGGTCCTTTTATTTTTCTTACTACATCAAAATTGCTGAGATGTACAGCAAGAAAAAGCTTTACAGGAATGAGTCACAAAATATGAGGACAGCATGGTCATAGAAGAATTTGTGTACATAAAAATATTTGTAAGTCAAAAAGGATTTTTTTCTAAAAATCTACCATATTGGCAATCCAAAGAGAAGCAATGAGAAGAAAGGAGAAAGAATCATAATAGATCAGTAGTACTAAACCCAAAGATTAACCTCAGTCTCCTTCATTCTCTACAAATCTTTGAGAAGTCTTCAGGCTTTCTAAATTCTAAATAAATTTATACTGCAGGTATATAGGAAAATAGTATCTGTAATGCGGTACATTGCTATCACCATATATTTCACCTTTTTAGGATCAAGATAGTGCTATACAGAAGGTACCTGAACAACTTATAAAGCATATTAACATTAGAAAAATGTTGTTAATTGAATGCAATATACCAAAAAGAAACCCTCAACTTAGAATTTAGTCAGCAGTTGTTGTTACTTCCTGCCGTGTCGTTTCTCTCTTTGCACTCTATGACAAGCATTTCGAAGGACTGCGCAAACATGCTATTCCCATAAATCCAAACTACCCTAAGAGTCTCCCTCCAGTGTAAAAAGTTCTCCCACATTGTAGAGCTAATTCGAGTTTGCAGCAGAAATAATTTTATTGTGAGAGCTCAAGATGACTGTGGAGGTTGGAGGCAAGGAAATTGAGCCTTTTCTATATTTAAATGTAGATGCACAGATATAACAAGTGTAGGTGCCTTGTGGTGCTTAATGACCTTACATTACTACATCTGCTCACTGAATCAGCCTGTCATGGGGTGAAGCCTACCCTGAAAATGATGTCCTCAAATACAAGATCTCTACTACTCCTGCCCAGTTTCAGTCAACCAGATTAATTTCAGATGAGTTAGAAATACAGTAGCAGTAGACAAATTTTGCCTTGGCAGCTAATGCTGAGTTCACAGCTTTTGCACTGCATTTGGGGCAGGAGGCCAGAGGGTGAGGGAAAACACAGTGGCAACTGCGTCTTGGGCTTAGGTACAGAGAAAGTCAAAGAGATTGGTGCAGGGCTACATGATCAGCAAGGCCACTGGCCACATATGAAGACAATCTAAATTAGAAGGCAATAAAACAGTTTAAAATATGTCCATTTTGGGGGGAATGCCATAAACAGATATCCAAGATCATCTGAAAAGTAGAGACAAGGAGACAGTGACACATGTACAAGGCAAACAGGAGGTCATGAGCATGTCAATAGGCAGGGAGATGGTTCTGCTCCTGTGCTTGTCTAAACTGAGCAGAGGGGCTGGTTTATTGTGGGCATGTAGGATCTGTTGTAGGATAAAAATTGCCACTCATCTGCTATACTTGTCCTGCTAAGTAAGAACGTTCTCAATAACACATCCCTGGGTGGTGTGGGTGTATTCTTGAAGCCATCCCACCCCACTGAATTTCCTGGTGACACTGCGAAATGAAGCAGAACACTGCCTGTTCATTGGACATGTGGAATGTTGTTTGATGCTTCTTCTCAACTTCTTTTGTTTGGGCTGTGTGTGTGCTATTTTGCTTGCTTGGTTGGTTGGTTGGTTGGTTGCTTTGCTTTGCTTTGCTTTGGTTTTTTTCATTACTTTAGCAGTTTACTACCTATGCATTAATTCTATTTGTTTCCACATGTTCTTCCTGATGTACAATTGGCCTTGCCAAGATGTACATATATATTTGGTACGATGGAGAAAATGCATCCTAGTTTTAGACCAAAACTTTATATCAAGCAGCACGTTTATATCAACAAGGTAGTTCCATATTTTGGAATTTTTATATTTAAGAAAAAAAAAAATTTACATCTGCAATTCTCAGGAAAAAATACAGTTTATGCTATAGAAGGATGCGTGATGAGGAAGTCTTTTTTTGTGAGTTGGTGAGATGATACTTTCTGAAGCAGCTAAAATGGCTACAGCTTACAGGCTTCATGTTGGAAAAAGAAGAGAAACAGAAATGGGGGAGAGAAGAATCTCTGATGAGCTAAAAATGTGATTCCTTGCCTCTCAGGAAAAAAAAACTGGAATGGTTTTATCTTGATTTTTATTTTTCTGAAGCGTGAGTGACGATATAACAATTCCATATGGGCAGACTAAACAGTAATCATGGACTAGGTTAAAGGAAAATACCATATTAAAGAAAAAAAAAATCTCATTTTATATTACCAAAGAAGTTCCATCACCTAGAGACAGTTTACACATTTAAACATTTTTAAATGTAATGCTCATTTCTAATCTTAAACTCAATTACTAGATTTTCCTCTCGCTCAGATCAAGGATGAAAACAGACTTTCTTCAAAGTGTGTTTGAAGTTCCCAGAAAAGTTGACTCTGCTGACTTTTTCTGTTCAGATTTTCATAGTAATTATCATAAGATATCTGAAGTTTTTTCTAGTTGTAACTTATCTATTTTCTGACAAAACCAGATGTTTAGCATTTCAATTATTTTCCCTCATCTTGGTTAGCTGTTGTTATTTTTTCTTCATTGTTCCTCAACTTTCTAATGATTTTAAGTTCAAAGTAAAAAGTTTTTCCCCAGGAATGTGCAAAATATCTAATCTTTCATTTATCAGATATAATAGAAGAAAAGATCTTAGAAAATAACTCCAATTATGAGCTGCTTGGAGTGCACTAGGCACAGTCTCTGAAATACATGTTCAATAAGCTTGTGCGTAGTTAGAGACATAGTCAAGATTTATAAGCCTGCAAGTTTAGTGCAGTTTGGTTAAGTGAGGACATTGTGCCAAAAATGAAGTTTAAAGAAAACTATCCCTGTTTGCTCAAGTCTGTAAAATGAATGCTCACCAGGAGGGAAAGCACTTTTCAGTCTACTTGCACTACTTCATATGCAAAATTAATTAGCTCCAGAAAAGTATTTTTCTTAACTGGAACATTTCTGATGTTCCAGTGGACAATCATATACAGAAAAATGTTTTTCTGAATACAAAAATAACAATGGAACTACGAAGTATCAGTTAGTCTAGAACATTGTCAATTATATTGCTGGTTATATTCCATGTTTGGTGGTCTTTCCCATAGCTCTAAAGCAAAGAGCATGCCGCAAAAATATCTAGCCTTTAAACTACATGATAACAAAACAGCTTTATTCTCGTCACTATATTGGCCATCAAATGTACCAATACCCTCTGACAAAAGGCCACGTATGGCTGTTCAATCCACAAGTGAATTAAATAACCCCCAGGGAGCAGGGAGAGCTGACCTGCACAAAGCTTCAAGGCTTACCCAGGTGCCATGTTTCCTGGTTCAGAGTGTGGCTGACATATGATGTGTAACATCATAATCAAAAGGCAAGTTCCCCTCTCTCTGGTGGGGTTCTGCTACTAGATAGGTCAGAGAAAGTGAAGTTATAATGGAGACATATAACAGCAGAGTTTAACAGTGTCATCAACTACATTGTATTGACAGATTTTGCTCCAAGTTATTCCTCAGAGAGGGAGCTTTCTTCCAAGAACCATACACTTGTGAACATGTAGGTGAAGAAGTAGCAGTGCAGTTGGGGGGTGGGGGGACAAGAGATTTTGCAGTGGTTCTCCCTGTCTCACTAAAACACATGTAAGAAAGTTGAAAGGGCGGCATAATTTAACAAAGCTTGCATGTTTACAGGCAATGGATCATACCTGATGAAGGATGCTTAGACCATGAGCACACTTCTCTGTAGCTTAACTCAGCATTGCCCACTGTTAATGCCCTGTCAGTAGGCAATAAATCTGTTGGAATGCTCAGCTAAAAAAATATAAAAAGCTGTTTTCTGAGTTTTGCACTGTGAGGGAAGCAAAAGTAGATGTACCATGGTCTTCTCTTGTGTTTCTCTTGTAAACTCCTGTAGTTTCTTGTCATACATTCAACTCTCTGAATAGCAAAGAGTTAGGTTTTGCTTCATAGTCTTTCTCAGTATACAACTTCCTTTACACGTGTGCCACTGCTGCAGAGCCGTTCAGTCCAGAACAGTCAAACAAAATGGAAAATGTCCACAACCAAATATGCTGCTGTCTGGAAGGTGACACACACTGGAGCTGGCTCTTTGCCACTCTGCATTATCGTAACACTAACAGATGCTCTGCTGAAACTGAGATGATTTACAGCAGACCTGCAGCAGGCTGGGGTAAGCAGCAGAGAACAGCTGCAGATTGCCTTTACTTTGATGTAACTGCTTATATCCTACTTTTCCAATGTAGGAAGTTCAAGGCGAGCTCCTCTTGCACATCCTTGAAGGTCCACTGACAAATTCATTAATGTCAACTTGATATCAAGGATACTCTGGAGTGTGTACTAGCCAGTTCTGTTCTGTCAATGGGTATAATTATATGTAAGGAACTGAACTTTACTGCATGTGCTTATCCATATTCTTTCTTTGTTTCTGACAATTTTGTGTAGCATAAATTATTTTATCCACGTTCTGTACAACCTAATTCTGCAAGGCATGGATTATACTGCTTGTTGCACATCACAGAGATTACCAAAGCCCTCCCTTGGTCCCTCTGTAGGTCTGTTAGACAACAACAATAATCATCATCTTTCATTATGAAGAGTGTTTGAAAGTCATCATTCTAACTAAGAACAAAAGCACTTCAAAAAACAACAACAAAAAAACAAAACAAAAAAACCCAACCAACAACAAAAAACCCGTAAACAAACCCCCCCAAAAACCCTAAGAAACAAAAGGAAAAAAAGAAACCAAACACACACACAAAAACCACCAAATGAAAAATAACCCCACCAAATGCACAACAAAGAAGCTTTAGTTGAAGTTGAAATACCCTACTCCAAAGATCATGCTCTGTCCCTTCATTCCAAGGTCTACCCCTGGAAAGAGGCAACAGGGTTAATTAACTGGGTAACATTTAATCAGAAAGCAAACATCACTGCAAGCTCAAAGTGAACATCACATGTTTTTTGGCTGAAAATCTTGAATATAGTACTAGGCATAGAGGCTGTTTCTTTCCCACTTTTTGTGAAGACAGCAATAAGGAAGAGATGGGGACAGTTTCATAAAAGGCTAGTGTTAGAGGAACTTGAAAGGAATGTGATATATGAAATAGGTATATGGCATAGAGTTATCAGAGTCACAGACTAATCTCTGACTCACCTGTGGGCATTATAATTTGGTTTTATTTTGGGCACCATCAAAGATCTATGGAAATTCTGAGCTTCACATTATAAACACTAAAGTAGCCATAATTCTTCATTTATTACAACTTTAAAAATTTGTTTATAGGGTCAGAATGGAAAGTTTATTAAAAATGTCCTCTTGATGCAATGCCTGGCATGTTGGAAATGCTATTAGTAATGATGAATAATGATCAGTGAAAGTACTGCTCAAGAGTAATGGAAACATAGTCCATGCAATAATATTTATACTTAGCATTATACTGGCTGTCACTTGTATAGAAACGGCTGTGGTAAAGAGTTTCTTTCAGAATGAACTTTATTCTTTCCTAAAGACAGATAAAATGTAGGCATGACACAAGCTTAAAAGTCCCTGGTGGCTAACTGATTTAAGCAAGCTTTCATATGTTCCCATACAGGAGATTTTTTGATTAAATCTGCTGCAGGGCTCTGGAACATTTAAGAGAAAGTTACTTAAGCTCCCTGTGGGAGAGGGAAGCTGTGAGTTTTCTCTTGTTCCCAGGTGTGCATATATGCATCGGATTGTGGACCTTGACAGTATTTTGATTTCATGTTGAAATGGAATTTAGGTGCACAGCATAGCTCCCTCCTCCCTGTCTTCATGCCACGTCATACTCCAAGTCCTAAAGCTGCGGTGTGTTACTTTTCCTACTTCACTTTTGATCCTAATGACACTCTCTGTTTCCACATTGTTCTCTAGTAGTAAATTCCAAGCTGCCTGTGTAAGGAAGCTCTTATATAAACAGATTTAAATAGACGTTCTGATAGTTTAATCATCTTCTCTTGTTCTCTTGTTGCAGGCCTGCAAGATTAGTTCCATGTTCATCTTATCCCATGCTTTCAGGATTTTGTAAACCTCACATCCGTCCATCTTGTCTTCAAACCGAAGAGCCCTGGCCTTGTGAACAAGGGGGGCTGCTCTTTATCCTTGGTCATTTTATCTGACACCTCCCACACTGTCGCGGTGGTATTGGAGGTAAAGTGCCGCAACCTTCCCAAAAGCGCCTCCAAGGAGGAAGCCGCTCGATGCAGCCACAACACTTGCACACACACACACACACACCGGATAGCTGGCAAAACAGTCCGACGATGAAGGAGCAGGAAGGGTCTTTGCATGGGGTTCTAGGGGAGAGATTTAAGGCATCCACACTGGTGCAAGGTTCCAGAGGAGTAGGGGCAGAACAGTGGTGGGTCTAGAGTTATATCGGGGAGCAGAGAGAGCATCAGAGACCAATGATCTGAGGGCACGGGGGCGGTACAAAGGTGGAACTAGGGAATGGGAGCCAATGGGGAAGCTCTGGGAGTGTATAAGGTAACAAGGGGTGTGGCGGCCAAAGGAGCCAACCAGGGAAGCAGAACTGGGCTATGTTAACATAACAGAACAGAGCATTCTGGGGGAAGCTTTTTCAGTCACCCTAAGCTAGAAAGGAACTTAGGACTTGTCCTACCATAGGACTCCCCTGGTTCCTTGTCCAGCAGTCCTACCGGCCCCCATACTCTACGTTTTTAAAGTCTTCTTCCTTCCTGAGCTGCAAGAACCAGAAGTGCACATTGAACTCAAGATATGAGTTCATCAGATTTCTATGCAGTAGCAAAATTAAGTTCTTTCTTCTCAAGATTCTTCTGGAGGATGCAAAACATCTTGTTGTCTCCTCTGGCTACTCATGCCCATTACGCCGATGATTTCAGGCAGTGAATGCCAGTGAGTGACTATAAGATCTCTTTCTCAGTTTGCAGTTCTACTACATTGTGGTAGAAGTGGTTTAGATTATTTTTCCAAGGTATTTTTATCTATTTTGAAGCTCATCTGTCATGTTTTTTCTCACTCACTTTTATGAAGTCCTTCTGGAATTTCTTGCCATTGCTACAGCGCCTTACTTCCCAGAAGCCGACGATGAAGGAGCAGGACTTGTCACATTCACACCCCCTTTCTTTTAGGTCCCTTGGGGAAAATTAAGGAAGATCCATATGGATCAGGGAGATAGGATTTTCCTTCACAGAAGTCACACTGATTCTTGCCCAGGTAACCATTTCTGGCCTGGTCAGTGATCCTGTTCTGTAATGTAGACTGAAAAAGTCCTTGATCCCATTCTTGAACGTATACTCCACCACGTTTGCTAAGACAGATACCACTGCAGTTTGTGGTTTCCAGGTGTCCTGAGGTGATGTTATGAAGTCGCTTTATTCCTTAACCATCCGCTCAATGCCCAAGGACACTGTGGCTTTAATATGGACCCAGGGGGCGGGGCCGTGGGACCGAGTTCAGGGCAGTTCAACGTTTCAGCCCAACGGCTCCGGGGCTCCAGTGTCTTGGCAGGGCTCGGGAGGGAGTGCGCCGGGAGCACCGTGCTGTTTTTTTGGTTTCCTTTGTGTTCCAGCTACCTGGGAAAAGGTTCTGTTGGTTTTTCTTGTTCTTTTTCCCTTCCCTTGCCTCACTGCCTCCCTTCCCTCCTCGCCGGGGCGGGGAGCCTGGAGGTGGCCCCGGCGGGCCCACGGGGTGGCCCCAGCTGGTCCAAGCCCTCATGTCTGTTCCCTCTCTGGGAATTTGTTGTATTTTGAGGGTTTTTTTTTCCTGTTTTGTTTGGTGTTAATAAACAGTTTGGGTTTTTTCCCACTCTCACTTGCTGTGACCCACTTGTCTCATTGACAGAGGAAAAGGGAAGGAACACTCATTCTGGAGTGTTTCCTCCTGAAGTTTTGTCTCAAAAACTGAGACACCAGGATACCCTTCTGGGCCCTCATTCCATAAGGAACTTGTGTTGGCAATCCATGTGCCACCTGTCACAGGGGCTGTGTGTAGCCCCGTGGACACATACCTGGGTGGCACTTCTGCAGTTTCACAGGAAGGTCAGTTTGGATGATGCTACCTGGACTGGGTGACCTACTGACTTCCAGCTAATCCCTTTGGTCTTGTACTCCAGTTATAATTATTTCAAATGGATCTTCCTTCTCTCACTGCTCTGCTGCAAAGACCATTTCCCACGCAGGGTTGCTTTCATCAAGGAATTCACTGAGCTTTTCTGCCATGGCCTTTGTCAGACGAGAGCTGCTTTTGCACACTTGTCATCAGTATTCCCACCAGTTCCACAGTGTCTGAAGTATTTAAAGAACTTTTGTTATCAGTTTGAAAATCCTTTGTAAGGTATACTTGAAATTATTTTTAGAGCTCTCAATTTCCTGCGTATGTTTAACCTATAATTTTCTTATGGGTTTCTCCTCATTTTGGCAAGCTCTCATTTTCTTAAATGCTTTTCCCTGTGATTGCCTTCAAAGCTTTCCCACTGATCCCACAGCAGCTTTTTTTGTGGTGCTTTTCTTTCTTTTTGAATGATGGTATGTATTTCACCGTTTTCTCATTACACTATTTCTTACAGACTCCAGGCTGTTTTAATTGTCTTACTCTTTGGAATGTTCCTTTTTGGATTTTTGGGTTTTACTTTTTGTTTGTTTGTTGGTTTTTTTGGGGAGGGTTTGGGGGTGGGTTTTGTTGTTGTTGTTTGGGGTTTTTGTTGCTTTTGTTGTTTTTCCTTACTAATATTGTCTTTTTTTTTTCTTTTTTTCCATAATACTTTTTCTTGAAATTGCAGAGCCATGCTCTGTATTCATTGAGCATATTTTCTACCCCATAGTGTTAAAGCTACTTGTATTGTGGTCCCTATAATAGAAAGGCTATCCCACTAGTAGTTTTTGAGTTGCTGTGTGCACTACTACTACTACTACCAAATTTAGAACCGTGTCTTTTCTGGGATCCTAAGACTTAATTTTCTTGGGAGTAGTCACTCACTAGATTCAAAAATGTTATCTCTACTTTTTCTCGTAAGGAGGAGTAAGGATCCAATCACTATTTGAGTAATTGTTTCTCTATATTTAATACCTGATCTGATTGATACCTGTTCTAGTACTTAAGATATTCCATGTAGGCCATAGCGCCAACTGTTATTCAACTCAACACAAAAAGGGTGACTTCCATACTTCCAGACAGTAGAAATTTAAGTGCTTTTCTGTGCTGAGGCCAAGGACAACCTATCACATCTCTAAAGATTTTAATCAAAGAAATAAAGTTCTTTTCTTTAAACACATCAGTCTGGGATTTTCTGTATTTGAAATATGTTCTGGTTGTAGATCATGTTTTGGGATATTATTAATTATGCATTTTCTGTGGAGGATAAAGTCTTGCACATTGCTTGAAATTGCCAAACTATGTTGACATTTTTTTACTTCCTTAGCATATAGAAACAATTTATTATTTATAGCTCTGAGATGACATGCTTTCAGAATACTTCTGAAACAGAATTCTCCATTTCTTTTGTGTTACAGTAAACCTTTTGTCATAAGGGTTGTAAACAGTATTTATTTTATTTCACCACTTAAACTCAGATTCTCACTTTGCCCTTTGTACTTCGTAATTACTCGAGGAGGATAGCTTTTTATCAAAGCGTTTTATTTCAGAATAAAGTTCTTTGTGTGGTATCAATGGGCAAGTTATATTTTTCCTGATGTCAGGCAGCAATAAATTAGCTTCCAATTTGGTTTCATTCTTGTCAACATGAGATTTATTTAGTCAACATGTCTAAAATCAGAACAAAAATAAGTCTCTGTGGGCTTGAGTAATTTAATACCTGAAACACAGGACTGAGCTGTTAGTGACTCTTAACATCCTGCAGCTGTTATTTACCTGTTCAGGATATAGAGGAGGCCACTAGAAGAGACGGAGATGAGACAATTCTAGGATCTGTAGTGTTGAATGCAACCACTTCTACCATTCTTTCCTCAGACCTTCTGGGTGCTATTGCTAGATTTATTTTCACCCTGAGTGAGAATGGTGGAGAATGTGGACTTAGGTCAACTGCCTGAAATGAGTGGTGTCCCTCAGGGCTCTGTTCTGGGACTGGTGTTCTTTAATATTTTACTGATGACATAGACAATGAGATCAAGTGCACCCTCAGAAAGTTTGCAGATGACGTGAAGCTGAACGGTGCAGTTGACACAACAGAAGGACAGGATGCCATCCAGGGATACCTGGACAAATTTGTCATGTGGGCACATGAGAACCTCATGAAGCTGAATAAGTCCAAGTGCAAGATGCTGCATCTAGGTCAGGGCAGTCCCAAGCATGAATATTGACATGGGTAGCCCAAAAGGTTATCGTATTCCATATTTATCTGTGCCCAAAAAATATTACTGTCTCTTTAAGACCCAGCACCATGGCTGGAAATGGAATTTTGTGGGGGAACATGGGATTATTCACTGTTACTTTTTGCCTGTTGCTGTTTCACTTGTTAGTAAACTCTTATTTTTTCTCTCATATCTATTCATAATTAATTTCTCTTTATTGGTGGAAAAGGATTGGTTGAAACTAAGGGGAAGTAACTCATTTTAGAGTGTCCACCTCTTTTAATCATCTTAAACGAAGACAAGTACAGGTTGGAAGAGGTGCTCAGAATCACAGAATCACAGGTTAAGCTGAGTTGGAAAGGACCACAAGATCATTGAGTCCAACTCTCAGCCCTGCACAGGACACCCCAAGAGTTGCACCATGTGCCTGAGAGCATTGTCCAAACACTTCTTGAACTCTGTTGGGCTTGGGGCTGTGAGCATTTCCCTGGGGAGCCTGTTCCACTGCCCAAACATCCTCTGGGTGAAGAACCTTTTTCTAATACCCAACTTAAACATCCCCTTACACAACTTCAGGCCATTCCCTCGGGTCCTGTCACTGGGCATCACAGAGAAGAGTGATGTGCCTCGCTCCTCCTCTTCCCCTCACAAGGAAGTTGTGGACTGCAGTGAGGTCTCCCCTCAGTCTCCTCTTCTCCAGGCTGAACAGACCAAGTGACCTCAGCAACTGCTCATATGGTTTCTCCTCAAGGACTTCTCATCATCTTTGTTACCCTCCTTTAGATGCTCTCTAATAGCTTAATGTGGTTTTTTATGTTGTGGTGCTCAAAACTGCACATAATACTCAAGGTGAGGATGCCCCAGTGCAGAGCAGAGCAGGAAAATCCACCCCCTTGCCTGGCTGGTGTTGCTGTGCCTGATACACCTCAAGACATGGTTGGTCCTCCTGGGTGGCAGGGCACACTGCTAGCTGGTATCAGCCCTCCAGGGAAGGATTTGGAGTTTCTGGTGGGTGAAAATCTGGACATGAAGAAATGGTGTGTACTCACAGCCCAGGCCAACCACATCCCAGGCTGAATCAAAACAAGTGTGACCGGCAGGCCAAGGGAGGTGATTCTGCCGATCTGCTCTGCCCACATGTGACACCTCCTGGAGTACTGGATCCAGATCTGGGGTCCTCACCACAGAATAGATGTGGACCTGTTAGAGTGGTCCAGAGGAGGGCCATGTAGATGATCAGAGGGACGGAGAACCTAACCTTTGAAGACAGGCTGAGAGAGCTGGGTTGTTCAGCCTGGGAAACAGGTGGTTCCGAGGAGATCTCATCGTGGCCTTCCAGAAACTTAAGGGGGCTTATAAAAAAAGGGAGAGAGACTTTTTACACAGGCAGATAGTGATAGGTGAAGAGGGAACGGCTTTAAACTACAAGAGAAGACGTTTAGATTAGATGATAGGAATACATTCTTTACTCAGAGGAGGGTGAGGCACTGGAACAGGTTGCCCAGAGAAGCTGTGGATGCCTCATCGCTGGGAGTGTTCAAGGCCAGGTTGAATGGGTCTTTGAGCAACCTGATCTTGTGGAAGGTGTCCCTGCCCATGGCAGGGATTTGTAATGAGATGTGTTTTAAAGTCCTTTCCAATCTAAACCATTCTATGATTCTATAATTCTGTGATATTCTACACGTCTAAGATGGGCTTGATAAGCTGGTAGGTAGTGAAATCAGAGGATTCATCTCTCTCACATGGTTTGAAGAAGCTTGTCTATGTGCATCCTTTTTACTTCCAGAGGAGCTTAGCATCTCTGTATCTTTCTGATTGTCCATGTGGTGGCAGTCTCAAAGTATATTTCATCTCCGCTTGGCAGGAAAATTGTAATTAATTCTTTAATAAGTATTTTATTCCTTATCAATTTAGGAATGGACAAAATAACCCACTGTGAAAAGAAGTGACTCTTGGTAAAACCAAGAGAAAACTTCTTTATGTGTGACTTCACAGCTGTTGCTCAGTAGTGCAGGTATCATCTGCCCCCGTGCTCCACAGCCATGTGGTGTGACACCTCATGCTTCCTCATGCTTGCTTCTATTCCTTCCTAAACAGGGCAGCCTCATACAAAGACTCTGCACAGCCAATAGCAGATATTTGCAGATCTGAGACATTGTACCATTTTGGGGAGTAGGAGTTGGCACAGTCCAAAGGATGTGAAGAAGTATGGTAACAATTAAATGCTTCAGAAACTTGTGGCTGAAACAGTGTCCACTTCACTGTGGCTGAACAGCCTTCACCATGCTTCATCTATGGATATTGGCCTTATTTAGTGGTACACAGAAGAGGAAAATTCCATTTTGCTTGTGAGGTGCATGAATTCCTCATTAAATTCTAGGTGGTGTGATCCAGTTGTTTTGTCCTTCACATCCTTTATGCATCCTTGTTACTTGAGTCATAATCCTAGTGTGACAGAGATCATGCTGTGGTGGTTGGAGTAGTTAAAGTTTCCAGTCCTTCAATGAAGCTATGAAAGGGATGCAGCTGCAATGGCATTTTCTCAACCATCGTGCTGAGTTCATGCCTTTGGAACTCAATTTGTTGCTCAATTGTCAGAGTCCTGCAGTGCTGTGAGACTCCTCTGGCTTTGTAAGTGATGCCATGATGATTTTTTGCTTTTTCTTTTATACCCCTTTTATATACCTTTTTATAGCTTTTTGTATTCTTAGTGTTTTTTCTTAGACTCATTTGTACAGTACATTCTTAGACTTATTTGTCAAGCTAGGAGACTAGACATCTTAGAAGCCTCGTAGTTAGGGATCAGAATGCCCCAGACACCAAGATCCTCTCCAGAACACATTTTGTAAACTGAGGTAGGACCATCCAGGGCAAGGTTCCTTGGCGGGGGGGAGGGGCTCACTCGAGCCTCTCAGTGGGGAATCTTTGATAGATATGCTAATTGGTAATACCTATAGTGTTATACCCGATCTATCGGGGGTGTGCATTGCAGTGTGCATTTTGGGGCATTCCACCTGGATGTGGTGCACCTGAGGATCCTTAAAATAAATACCGAGGTAAAACTCCTTTTTCCCTTCTAACCATGTTTGATCCTTGATTTTAAGACCAGGAAAAGGCATCATAGGCATAACACAGTATAGCTTGAACTGGAACATGGGATGGGTGAGGAAGAATAAGTGGCTTCTTAAATCTGAAATTTTCTATGTAGGTATTTTCAGGAAAATGATGCAAGATAATATATTTTTAAGGACAGTCATGGTTCCTACAATGCTAGATGTATGCCCTTTGTAAAGGAAATAACAAAACCATTTTAAAAAGTTTTAGGAGGTGAAGAATTTGTGTTTCTGAATATTTCTCTCTGAGTCTGAAAGACTGTTTTCACCTCATTCAGGCAGATGTAAATAAATCACGTGTCTCTTCACTCAGCTCTATTTGACCACTAAGAGTTTTAAGTGATTTTCTGGACAACTCAAAATGTTCTAGGAGACTAGAGTTGGAAGATTGGAAGCTGAGAAAAACCAATCACGCTTCCTAATGTAAGTGGAAAAATAACCATAGAAACAAAGCAAACAAATATAAAACCCTATGAATAGTATTACTACACAGGGAAGAATCTTGATGAAGTGTGAAGTATGATACAGGGCAGCTTGCTTGGGGTTTTACTGGTATGAGTGGTATGCCTCTTAGTTTATTAGCCAGGAGTAAAAATAAAAAGCCTTTGAGGTGAACGACAGGGAATTCAAGTCACACTTTAAATATAGCCACAGAAATAGGGATTTAATTTAAAAGTGTTAGAAGTGATCAGGTTTTAGAAAAACCAAACTGTTTCTAGAATGTGTCTAATGAAATTCATCAGCTACTTAATTAGATAACTAGGCATACAGTAAATATTCATTGAAAAAGCTGCCATGTAATTTGACAAACAGTATTTTGTATAACTAAATATATCACCATATGTTTAATTACTTGGTCAGTCCAGATTGCTACATGTGATAAGAGAAGATGTTCTAGAAAATTATTCAGGAAAGTTGGAGAAGATTAAAACTTTTCCAATAACTTTCTTTTACATGCACATAAATATGCACATATGACCACAATTTACAACAATGCCCAACAATTTTGTGTGTCTCAGCTTTTGAAGGACCCTAAAAATGGACCCCATTTCACAGGATAAATATTTAGTCTACTCAAGGCCTCTTTCAGAAGTCTTAGAATGCACATCCTGAAATGTGTATGGCCATCATAGCGTGCCATTTGTTTTTGATCCTGGTAATAATCTACATGTTTTTCTGAAGTCTCAGTTCACGATCAAGCCACAAGTACAAGAAATAAGCAATAGAATATTTTAAGAAAAATAAGTACAGACTGTAAATGATACAGCTTTCCTGAAGAAAATCTGGCACTTGAAAGATGACAGATAAATGCCCTAAAATGCCACAGCATCAGTAATAAAAATAAATTGGGGATATGTATAACTATTTCACATTTTATTCTCTTTTGCAGGCTCTGCCTTGACCATTACTATCTTCAGCCCCTACATATTTAATCATCTGGTTTTCATCTGCAGTTGTAGCAAAGGTATCACACTTGAAGTAGAAACTGACCCACTGGGAACTGGACCAGAAATGTCTCAAAGATAAAGTGACAGAAAGATATGACTACCATTGCCTGGGATAAATAATTTTAAAGTATTTTTAATCTAAGCTGCTGACGGAAAGAAATCCCTGATTATGAAAATCCTCAATTTTTTCTGGTTTGTGTTTTATCAACTTTAATAAAAGAGAAAAGTTATTGCTATCTGTTCTGTCAGTGTCAGTATTAGGTGTAGGGACACACTAAGCGTGCTTTAATGGAAGGCTACTAAAATGGCAAATTCCAATCCAGACATGCATTACTATGAAATTTGATCTGAACTTTCTCATTGTCCTAGCCTGCCTTTCCTAAGGAATTTAGGAGCCATTGCCCTGCCCCTTCATCTGGTCAGCTGTATATATGGCATACAGCACTTGGCTGCCGGGCAAGAGGAATAAGCAGAATGCTGCTTTTTGCTCAACAAAACTTGGCAAAAAAATAGCTGATTCACTTTGCCCCTGAAAAATGTGTCCCATTTTTAATGCCTTCTCAAGGGTTAGGTGCCCACCAAACTCAACAGTCTACCCCTGTAGGCTTGGCTGTGAATTGCACTGGAGGTAGGTGCCAAAATTGTTTATGAGCTTGTCTCCCATTGCTTTACGGCAAATGCAAACTGGGTCAAATACCCAACTTTTTAGTCCTTTCTTTCTGTGTCTTAATTTTTTGCCAGCATTGGAGAGAGATGAGCAAAAGATCACTGTAGAGGAACAGATCCTTAAGAACAGCTGCAATTTAGGAATGTCATGTAGTCCACAGAAACCTAGGCTGCTCAAAAGATTTCGCAGACATTATGGAAAACACAGCATCTGTCTTAGTGCCCTTTAGGGAAAAAGAAGCTCCTACAAATATTACTGCAATATTTAGAGAAATAAAATGGACCTGGACAGTCATTCTTCACAGCATGGGAGAGACTTAAACGAAAGGGAGATGCAATGGATGTTAAATTGGATAAATTAACCAAACGTGTGCATGCAACAGAAGAAGGAATAAGCAACACTGAAGAAAGGGAAGCCAAAACAAAGAGATCTATGAACTGAAACAGAGTGTTGATTTTTAATGTTGAACAAAGCAGGAAGATTAGAAAACAGAAGCCATTGTGGTCTTTCTGAAATTGAAAGTATAGAATTGGACAATGTGATGCTTTTTGTTCAAATTTTGTTCAATTACCTTTTTGAGCATAATAAAAAAAGCCTCATCACATAGCCTAAAGGGCCAAATCTGAGCTCTTCTGAGACTTGACAATAGTGTTGAGATTCCAAGATAAACACTGTATTAGTCAAATCAGGTAATACTGACATGGGGCAAGAATGTCTGGCAATCAAGATAAGCAATTACTCTATGTCCAAATCTGAGTAGTAAAACCCTGTAAATACAGAAAGAATAAAACTCTTTCAGAGGTTCATTGGTAAGAAGAAGACTAGAACAAGCAATGAGGTATTAAACTATTCAAACACCAAAGTTCTTCCAATTATTCTCAAGATTTTTGAAATTCTGCAGAATATTAATTAATCTCTTTCAGATCATGGAATCAGTTTCATACCTTCAAAATAAACACTGAAATATAAGACAGTGTTTAAGAAAAAAGTTGTATATTCAGTCTGAGATAGGTGATTAAATTGTCTGTTCTTTAGGAGTTGTGTGTCTGCTGGAAGTATATTTTTAAAGCAAGTGTTACTGGTTGGCGTAGCTATACATAGCCACCTAATTTTTATTTTTTTTCCTTTTGTGCTGTGACTAGCATATTGCTACTAATGTTCACCTCTTTGCCATCCTACTGATACAAGGAATCATCACAATTTTGTATTTTTCCCATTTGTCTTCTCCTTTGTTTCTTCTTCTTATACTGCAAAACCAAAACTAGTTACTGGCTTAATGTGTGGGAATCCAGATTGTGCCTAATCAACTCTATTAAAAGATAAACCACTTTTACCTTTCCTTAGCCTATTTCCTTATATGGCATTAAACTGTTAGAATACTCTACTAGGATATGACATTCAATGAAAAATAGATTTCCAATACTATGCTCTGCACTGTAGTCATGACCAGACCTCCAGGGTTTCAGTTGCCCTGCAGGGTAACCTGAACTGTGTTATTTTGGGATTTTTGTATTTGAAAGGTGGATTTGCTGCTGCTTTACTATGCACTTCGGCAGAGTTTCCTAGCCTACTACTTCTTGTATCGTGCTGGGGAGGATCACATTGCAGCTGGCTCCAGGCAAACATCTTTGGCCAAGTGAAAGCGCTTTCCCCTCTTCTCATTTTTGATGGTAGCCTGCCAAAAAACAGTAATGACATGCAATTTCTAAAGCTAATGTTTTATTTAAAGAACAACAAAAACAACCAAATCTGTACAGTAAAATGACTCACTAAATGGGGGAAGCCTCAGAAGCACTGAGTGAGACAGACTGAAGATGTTTGGAAACAAATCAACCTCCTAGCCACTAGGTCTTTACAGTGTTTACCTTTTTTCCATATTGTGTTGAAAGTCGGTATTTTTCAGTTCAAGGAAAACTCCAGTCTGTCTCACTACAGACCTTCCTTATGACTTTTCAGGAAAGTCTCTTGCCTGGAACTCCTGGGACCTGATTTGACACTGCTTCGCTTTTTAGACAGGACACTTTTTTTGAGTATCCCATTTTCTCTCTGCCAGTACCTACACTCCAGAAAGTTTTCCAGAACCCATCAAGCACATTTGGGCTACTATGGAAGTAATCTTTCTCTTTGTCCGTCTTTTCAGGAGAAAATGCTTCACAAAGTGCATTGGCTAGGACAAAGGTAAACAGAACACTTTCCTAGTCCTCTGCACAACCTTTTTAACACAATATAAATGAGACAGCATCTGATGCAATACAAAATGCTTGAATTAAATTGAAATACCGTAATTTCCTAGCACTGTCTGAAATTTCTATCTTGAGAGTCTGTATCACACAAAGTCACACCTTTTTCCACAGCCTTTCCTCCTTCCTGGAAAGCTCTCCTACACACTCATGCATGTTTGTTCCTTTTCTGTCTTGAGTAGCTGCAGCGCTGTGATTGCTGTTCTGTTTCGCACTCATCTCATGTTTGTTGTCTGGTTTTTAGGGGTATGTGTGCTGAGTCACTTGTTGCCAGTGTCCCTCCATTCCTTTTCTGGCTTTCATCAATGTCAGCCTGTTCTTCACTCTGATCATTCTCGCAGTGAGCTGAGCTCTCTCTGCCATTTGGAGACCTTCCACTAGAGTTATGATTCTTTCTTCTGCCCACCCAAAACCTGAGAATCATCTGCCCTCTGTACGAACTTCCCTTTTGACCTGCTTTTGAAATCCCAGGAGCTGCATGTGGATGCCAGAAATCTGACCTCTGCAATGCAAATATTTGCTTGAAGATCTGTGTTACACTCCCACCCATGAAATAAGTTGGCAGATGAGACCAGCTATGAATGGCACTATGCATTGTTATGTAATATGAAAAACAGTTAATTTAAAAATTAGTCTAAATTTAAGTCACACTGTTGGCTTTAACCTTGCATGCCTCAAATTCCCATCTGTAAGCTGCTTGTTGCATAACAAACTCTTCTGAACTCTTCTGGGTTTGTGCAGATAAGTGGGTTCTTATTTGAGAGGTATTTTGATGATACAGGAAGGTTGCCTACAGTAATGCTCCCAAGGGTAAAAGTAATTATTTCTTAGTGCTTGGTTTATTCAGTGTATATATATAGCCTTGGGCCATAGGTGAAAAGAGAGTAACAAACAAACAAATAAACAAATATTGAATACTTATTTAATGAACACTGCCCAGCCTGTGTAGAGAAGGGGGCAAGAATCTTGTGGAAATCTCAGATAGGTAGTGGTCGTGGAACTAAATACATCATTGACAACAGGTTAATATGTCAGTAAGTTAGCATGTTAATGAAGCCAAATATGTTAATAATGACAACTAATAACACCGGGACCTGAACTGAGGCTGTCCAGGCCACTGTAACTGTGGCATTACCTAATGTAAAGAGGAGTGACTTAAAATTTTGGTCAAGTTGTTTTAACAAAGGTTTTGTGTACAACATCAGAAGTACATAAATGGCATGAAGATGGTTTTCCTCATGCAGGGTTGGTTTGTTAATAATCCACGATGACACTAAAAAAACTCATCCTATGGTAGACCATAAAAATAATGTTAAAGTAACTTCTTGTAATATTACAACTGAAGTTAATACCTCTTGAAGAAATCAATTCAAGCTGTATTATCATTTTGACAGTGACTGGTTTTGGCTCCTGTTCTACCTTTCATCACTTTATGAGAACTAATCCTATTTGTATAAAAATTGTACATATTATGGTATTTTTGTTGTTATTTTGTGTAGTAATTGCTGACATATATAAACTTGTAAACAGTAGATATTGTATTTTGATGAGACCAAAAATAAATGATCCATGAATTACATCCTTACTAAGCTCCATAAAATTTAAGAAAGAACAAACTATTTTTACTAACTGCTTGTTTAGAAATAGTCATTAGAATATTTATGTGGCTTAGAACACTATTATTTCTTACCATTGCCTTTCAACTTTTGAAATTAATTATTTTATAATACTCTAATAACTTTTTAAGAGTTTGTATGAAAAAAGAAAGCTTTTAACTCCTCTGGGAACCATTCTCAGTCTCCATAGTGTTGGATGACATTTCCTGTCCCAATTTTAATCTGTATTAATAGGAATTAACTCCAATCCTTCTGTCAAGTTGGCACATACACTCTGAATCAGCTAAATAAACTGGATGAGAAAAATCTATATCAAGATCTAAAATTACATGAGATATTCCACTAGATTATACTTGACTGGAAAACAGCTAAATTTCATGGTCCATTTGCAGCCATTACTGATAAAATTATTTGAATGAGAATACTTACACAACTAAATTAAGCTGGGTTTGGTCCATTATGATAGTAGTTCATGTTGAGAAATTAAGTTATTTTCATATTTGGAGTCAACAATGAATGTTTTGAATCAAATGGTTTGGGCACACGGTTACTAAATATACTGATTATTTAGTTGGAACAACGGTGATGAAAGACTAATTGATAGGCATTCTAACCGTGTCAGTAAAATATCAAAATAAGCTTCACAAATTGAGACAATTACTTCAGAATTAGTGAACCGTTCCTCCTCTTTGCAAAAAAATATGTAGTATTAATATACTTGCCAGCTAATCTATGTGTTGCCAGTATGACAGTAAATGTCAGTAAATGTATGACTCAAGTAAAATTTGGACAACATGGAAAGCTCTAAAGGCAAATCCACAAAGAGACAGAGGGAAAGAAAATATTTATAATGAAGAGTTTGTTCTTCACTGAATTATATAAAAGAGCTGTATAAATTTTTGACAAGTCAGCTGAATTAAATGACTTAGGTAAGAGCAGAATTATAAAGCTAAGTAGTTACTGTCATATATGGAAAATGGAATTCAAGCAAAAAATTTTATTAATATGCGTATATTACAAACAGGATTCTGTAGTGTAAATTGTTATAGCTCAGCTACAAAGTCAGAACATTTTGGTGCATTACAAATTTTATTCCTGGAGGTGATTTTTGTCCATATAGTTATTGAAATATTGCCAGGACAGACCTCACCATATAATTATCCAGAACTTTAGCAGCAGGTAACCACAATAAACTATTGTAAAGACTTTTGTAATTATACTCTCCTTGATACCCAGAATGAGATAACAAAGAAAACAAAACCACCTCTGAGTCGAGAGGTGAAAATTAATGAAATCCACTTTGTCAAAGTGTGAAAATTTGCCTCATGAGAAATACAGAAGTTATAATGTTGTTCATTGAACATCCTTGTTGTTCATTCAGGATACTGTGAGTTTGTAAAGGCAAATGTAAGCATAAAATGTACTGCTCACATCTACACTGAATATTCACCCTGCCTTTCGTAAACTCCCGGGTGCATTCTCAGCTGATGTGAGTCTGGATAGCTCTTTGTTGACTCCAAGTTCTCCTCATTAGAGGCTTCATATCCTCATCAGTAATTTCCAGTGTGATTCCCAGAATAATAGGCAGTGCTATGGGCATCCATTTTACAAGCACTTGAAGTGAAATTTATGTTAGTGTAAACATTCAGAACACTCTTCTTTGCAGTGTTCAGTGTCTTTCTAGGCCCTTGGAAGCGAAAGGGATGAGACAAAACAGCAATGTGCACAGAAAAAAAAGGCTCTTTTCCTGTAAGTGGATGTTGAAAGCTG
Organism: Ifrita kowaldi; assembly: GCA_013398055.1. Classification (NCBI taxonomy): domain Eukaryota; kingdom Metazoa; phylum Chordata; class Aves; order Passeriformes; family Cinclosomatidae; genus Ifrita; species Ifrita kowaldi. The sequence continues at coordinate 360,128 of VZRS01012079.1, read as the reverse complement.
AAAAGAAGGTAAGCCAGGAACAAAATGTAAGGATCAGCTGCGAGGGCTGTAAATATTATTTGGAAGGCTTCTGCTGCCCAAAGCCCTCAAAGCTTTATACAATGATTTTATGCAGATAGAGCAGATTTCACCCAAGGGGAGAAGCCAGTGCAATGCATGGCTTTCCAAAGAGTGTGCATCAGCTTTGCAAGCTAAATATCGCTTATCAATTATTAACATTCAGGAAAAGGTGACTAAAGTCTATCTGTGATGCTATAGTGAAATTAGATGAGAACTCAAAAAGCACTTAGGATAAATAATAGATGATTAACATGTCATATAAATCAGCGTATCATGTTATTTTAATTTGTTTGCTTTTTCTTCTTTTTCTTTCTTTATTCTTTGCTTATATCCTTACTCGTTTGATAATACTGTTCGACTTCATTCTCTTATGTGTTAGGGGTAACTTCTGGTTTATTTATGGGCTAAGGTAGAGTATAGAAGTTAATAAGAAAATTGCTAAGTGTTGTAATGCTGTATCATTCTATTGCTGACATTCAAAAGAAGAAGAGCTGTACATTAGACCTGCCTTTTCCTTATAGGTACCTGACCCTGGTCAATTAATAAAAATGTGTGCAATAAATCTATTCACTTAATTAAATACCTACTAATAAAGATTGAACTATGATTTAATAAAATTTTAAGAACAGGGTAGAGAATAATAATAACAATAGTTAATAATTACATTCAGTAACCCAGGAGAGGTTTATGGCTCTTTCTTAAAGACACATGTATATTTTCAATTATTTAACACAATATTCGGTTGAAGTTTTCTTATTTCATAGATCTGCCAATCTCCCTCACTTATTTTCTGTCTTACCTGCCCTATCACCCATAGCTGGTGGTCAATTTTCTTTTATATGATGAAACTCGTATTTGACAGTCCTGAAAGAGGAATGTACAGTTTACCTAATCATGTAAGTGCCTTCCCAGCAACAAGCAGAGCCCTGGCAACAGTGTACTACAGAACAGCACAGGGTCTGTCAATAGCTTCCAAAATATCCGTGTCGTTTGCTATTACAGGTGTGCAGACCTAGACTCTTAACAGTTAAAACTCCCTGCTGACACACTGTTGTATCTCTGTGATACCAGCATTTAAGATTTATTTCTGCTATGGCATCCCAGGTGCTTGATTCTAAGTGGCTGTGGGTGACATGTAGGCAGAAGTTCTGATGCCCACACTATTCCTTTCCCAACTTTAAGAACTGGCTCGTGGGAGCTATAGTCCAGCTAATGAACTCAGCCAAGGAAGAAACCTAAAGCATTCAACATGTGAATTACCTTCCTCATGAGCCTCTAGGATTGTATTTTGTAGCTAACTTTTTTTTTTCCAGGTAACATTTCCTAGGAAAAAAATGTGCAGATAATAAAATGCAGGCATGCATATATATATATATATATAATTTTTTTTAAAATTTAATTTAATTAATAGAGGGAAAAATCAGTTATGTAACAGAAATACTCCATGAAATTGGAATAAAAAATGCGAAGTTTGCACCTATCCTCAGTGGGGTCATAAACCACACTCACTTTCTCAGTGTTGGTAGAATTTTTATTCTTTCTTTCATGACTGTCTTCTATAGATCTGTTCCCACAGTGCAGGGGGAGGGTGTTTGATTTTCTCATGATGCTGTACTGCATTGTTATTTGTTTGTTTCTTATTGGCAGGATGCAAACAGAGGAGGAGTTTCTTTGATGACCTAGATCAAGGTTCGGACATCACACGCAGTAACTGATTGTGAACATGTTTTCCTTGCCTGTGTGCACTGTTAAATGTTCAGGCTGCATTAGTGCCCAAGCTTTTCAGTGTATGTGAAAGAAATCTATCCTGATGCAACTTTAATCCCAGTCACGATGGACATATACATGTTGCCTGAGAGAATGAATTTCATTTATATACGAAGTGTGTTTACGCATCAATATAAAATTTTTGTAGGCATGTCTGCAAAATTTAAAAAGTTTGTCTAAACATACCTTAGTTAATGGAGCATATAAAAATCTGGAGGACCTTTTAAACTAAAAAAATGTTGCAAAATGTGAATTTGACATGAATGAGATGATTGAACTTTAAATGCCATAAACTCCAGGTCCAGCTTTTTAGCTTCATGCAGCTGAGAAAAGAAAATTATACAGGTGTGCTCTAGCTTCTTTCAGTGACTCAGAAACTAGGATGGGATTCCGAATTTGACTTTATAGCTCTCCATTACTTGCAGTTAAATGCTCGTAACTTGGGAACTGTGCAAAATGTAGCCCAAAGCATGACTCCTGACTTGAGATTCATCTTCACAAGACTTATGCAAAACCCTAATATAAAGTGTTGTTGGTATGTGAGGTTCCCATTTCAAAAGGGCAGAATTGAAGAGTAGCACCTACCTGATCATCAGTTGACACATTGATGGGCAAAAGCCAGACAATTGGTTAAAAAGCTCCTGTATAAGTACAAACAATATCAAAGTTCACTTTATTTCTTTCAGATGTCTTTACATGAAACTGTCACTTCTGTTTAGATGACTACTCCAAGGCTTTACAATAAAGTACTGTTTTTAGCATATTCCCCATGCACAGTTGCGTATTGCTTCTCTGATTGGTTTAACTTAAGACACAGTTAAAGTGGGCAGATGAATGATGAATGAGTTTCACTTTGAGTAGGTAACTGTAGCTGTTTATGGCTGTTTGCGATCTTGTTTGAAGGCCACCAAGTTTGTTGTGTCTTGTTCTTTATGAATTCTAATATTCACTTGCAGTATGGAAGATTTATGTTAACTTGAGATAGTCAGGTTTAAAATCTTTATAGGACCCCTCACAGTAAAAAACACTATTTTCAGTATTTTGTATGCCATCCTGATAGGTTTTTATGTTCTCAACTCACCCCAGCTCCAAATTTACGGTCAGAGACATTTTGTTCTTTAAAGTAATTAGCAAATTCATTGATAACATCTGTGTCTCTTTTAACAATTTATTTTCAAAGTTGTTCAATTTCTTTTTCCTCTCGAAGATTACTACCACTTGATAAGGTTATGATCTTGCGTAGATGGTAGATCTAATTGTCATTTACAACAAGGCCTCTTTTATCTCTTTTCTAAAGAGACTTTAAAATGGATGCAGGCATTAATAATTCACGATTTTAGGCCTCTTTGCCAGAGTGGAATAAAAAATGCTTTTGAATTCAGTAAGAGAAGGTTATTTCTTATTCAGATGTATTTAAAATGTTTAAAATAGATTTATTATTACCTTCTTATATAGAAAGAAGTATGACTTAAAGAATGAATTATTATAATTAATTATTATAATTATAATTAATATTATTTCAAGGTTGAGAAACCTCACAAGGTTGTAAATCTCCATTATCAAGAAGTTAGACCTTCACCTTCTCAAATTACTGCTACATTGACCTAACTTAGAAACATTTTTGCAAGTCAGCATGAACTTTCAGCACAAAAGGAATAATATTTGTCATTGTTACCACTATATATTTTTAAAACACCTCATGAGCACAGAGTAATACTAATTAATCCTTACATTGCCCAAAGGGAGAATGATAACTGTGATTTCCATCTTTAAAATGAGGAACCTGATTGTATTTTCATTTATACTACCATAAATCATAAAGCCTTCTACTGAAGTGAATGGAATTGCACTGCTGGGAAATCAACAAGAAATTGGTATCCGATATAGGGAAAAATGTAATAAAGGGGCTAAGTGCTTTCCTAAAAGAAAGACTCGGCTTCAAAGCTATCCAGAAAAGTTAGTGATTCCTGCTTTTTAATCTAATACTTTGACCATTACAAAGCACTGTCTTTCAGTTAAAAAAAAAAACATGAGGTTTTTGAGATTAGTCACACAACACTTAATTGCAACTAAGAGTGATAGCTGTTCTGCAATAATTTTATGAGTTTAGTAGTTCAGCAGATATTTTTACTTACATATTTCTGAGAAAGTATAAAGCATTACTAAGGATGCTTACAAGCATTGTCTGTCAAGGTCTATGAGTGGCTTGGCTATTTCACGGTATATTTAAACTACAGGGTAAATTCTTTATGAGTGATATTAATAGAAAAGTTTGGGTGGGAAGGAACCTTTGAAGGCCGTGTAGTCCAACCCCTTGCAATGAACACAGACATTTTGAACTAGATCAGGATGCTCGGAGCCTCTTCCAACCTGACCTTGAATGTTTCTAGGGATGGGGTAACAACCACCTCTCTGGGCAACTTGTCCCAGACTGAATCTACCCTTGTTTAGTTTAAAACCATTATCCTTAATTCTTTTTCTATCATATTTTTTTTTTAAATCAAAGAAAAAAGTTTTGGAAGGATTGATATTTCTGTTTAATCTCTAAGCTTTGATTGAAGGTAGCTGCTATATGATTACTGTCAAACTAAGAGGACTCAAAACACCGTGTTTTCCAAAGACTGTTGATGGTAGTGAAGACTGATGTTTTTGGGGACTGTCATCCTCTTCTGGTGAGCTTTGATATTCATTTTTTTAAAAAATAATTGGTTTTCAAATAAAGTCTAACAGTGGTGATGGGCTATAAGCAAAGTCAAGTTGAACTAGAATGGGGAGTGGATCCATCAAAAATATACACAGAGTCTATCTCATCTGTACAAACCTCTGTGGAGATTTATACAAGTGTCTTTGGAGAGCAAATAAACGCACAGAAATCTATATAGCCCATATTAAAATCTGCAAAGTCAAGTTCAGTGCTGTTTTGACTTTTGATCCATTCTACAACCAATTGATGATGTGATCTTGAACAAAACACATCCTTAAGCTGAGCACATGAATCTATATTTTGATTGCTGAAAATGATGAATACAGATTTTGAAAATGGTGAATATTTAAAGGATGCTCATTTCAAGAATGACCCTGCACCATTACACAAGCATGCACTTCAAATACATGCTTGTGGCTCCTGATTCCTTCTGTGGCTGTCTGGAGGGGAGGAGCAGGAGATCAAATTTTTGTATCATGAATTGTCATGTAGTTCATAAAAATGCTACTTTAATGCAAGTCTGGGAAGACCACACAACAAGGGGAAAATACTGTGAAAGACCCACATTAAATCCTAGTACTACGCTCATGTGGCATGAAGGGGGAAGGAGAGCTTTAAATTAATTTAGTAATTATTTTCTATTTATTAACTCTTTGAGGCTGTTGAAGGTTCAACACGATAAAACCTTGCTTGAACTTTTAATGGGACTTGCCTATCTCCTACTTCAATTTGTTGCAGAGGCACAATAACTTTTATATATGGCTGCTTTTTGTTTATAGCAGGAACTTCACATAAGCAACATCAGACACCTAATGAGTGGAAAAGGAGAGGGGAGTAAATGCCTCAACCTATTACCATGGATCACACGGCACGGCACTTTCAAGTCCCTCCTCTCTGTTTGCACTGAAGGATAATTTTAATGATGTATGCTTCATTAAATATTCATTAATAAATATAGCAGTATATTAAATGGTTAGATTATTAACAACCACTATTTCACTGATAAAAGACAAATCAGCGCACGCATATATGTTTTCTTTACATTAACCTTCTCAACACCAATGTGTGTACCACATTAGATGAGCCCAATATCCATTCCCTTCAGTGTTATGTTTCCAACAGATGTCAGTGTCAGCTGTCTCCTTAGAAACTTCCAGAAATTATGCCACAGTCAGTATTTAGGTTCAGAGAAGTTCCCACTCCCAACACATAGACTTTGTATGCTCTGTGGTATGACTGGTTTTATCCCCTGCAGCTTTCAGTTTGTCTTCATTTGAAAAGGGTCAGTGCAAAATCAGAAGATACATGTATGCTTATGGTTTGGGAAATTTGATACCGTAGTCAAGTTCATACGTAGATTCAGTATGAAATCTCTGGTGCATCTTTGTTTTCCTTTGTTGGGCTGACCACAGAGAAATGGCTTTATGTGGGAGTTCTGCATATGAAGCTCTCAGCACAGAGGTGGGAAGGGAGCAGCCTACAAGAAGTCATATGCCATAGTTTGAGGCATGAAGATCATATGACTGAACCAGTCTACTGTGCTGTTGAGTGTGATTTTTCCCCAAAAAAGCATGTGATTTGCTTGGGTTACTGCTGTGGTTATTAATCTCAGTGCAGAAAGAAAGGAGGCAATTTAAAGACAGTCATCTAGGACAAAATGAAGGTATCATTACCACAGTTTCCACGTGGGAAAATCTTATTCTGACATATCATTATGGTTTCTAAGAGGATTAGAAACATTCATCTTCTGAATGTACTTTTTTCCACTGTTGTACTTTGCAGTAAATATATCCCTTGTAGGGGTGCTTTGGCTACTCTTAGATCTGCCAAGTTAACTACAAGCCTTGCATAGCTGACTCTTCATCTGTGTCTTTTTGTCAACAGCTCTGGCAAAATCCCCAGCTGATGCAACCTGGCCTATCTCCATGCAAGTCAATGGACACCAGCTGAGAATTTGGCTCTCTCAGTGGCTTTGGCTGCATGTGCAAATTCATCGACCCAGTGGAGATAATGGATTCAGGCACTGATTTCAGAGGAATTTTTTTCCGGATTCTTTATCAGTGAGGTAGTGAACACACCAGAAATTTCTCTTGGCTTTCATCTTTATGGAAAACATTTTGGAAGAATCAGGAGAGCTGTAGAGCTTTGCTGCTGTAGCTGTCTGCAGAATTAAGCTATAGTACAATAACTAAAGGGTATGTATGTGTTTGAGCAAGCATGGCTTTAGCTGGGTCCTTTGGCTGCACTAAATATCTGAGTATGGTCTTCAGACACGTGAACACAAAAAGGTGAAATAATCATAATTTTTAGAAATATCTCATGGAGAATATACTGTAAAACTAGACAATATATTTTACGATGATGTCTCTTGCAGTTCTTCTACCCATAAGACAGATGAGGTCCAAATTGCTGATGAACTGGTGCTGCATTCAAGCCCGAGTATGTGGCAGCTATTTACAGTGTCTGTCTGTGCTACCAAATCAAATATTTTTTCTTAAGGAGGCCAGCTGGCTGCCTCTGTAATGTTCAAAGGCCTGCCTACTCAGAGGTTTACTTCCACACTACAAATCTCTTGCTATCCAGGGCAGGGTACCTGCAAGCTGCCCTGAACATGCTAACTCATGGGATGTGCCTGAGAAGAGCTTAGGGGACTACTCAGTTGACCAGGGCCAAGACAGTGCCAAGACTCTAAAAATGCAGCAATATTCACTGCACTTCGATGGTCAGGAACTCCTTGAATTGCTGATATAATCGGAGCCTAAGGTTCCAAGCCCACCAGAGATGAAATATGGGGAAGGCGTGTGTGGTCGCCACCACTGAAGCCAGAGCAAGACTATTTTCAAACATCCATGGTTCTGAGCTTTTCTGTCTATGAACATGTTTAAGTGCTCAAAAATCACATTCTTTGCTTAAATACTATAAAAGATTGAGTTGTCATTTGACTTGCTTTTTTTCCTTAATCCTTTACTCTACAACATTAATTCCTAGTCTTTTTTTATAGGGTAAAATCACATAATTTTTATTTCTGTGTTGTTATCATGAATGGACCTAACTACCAGAGTAAACAGGGTGTGGAAATCTTCTAGTTTCTTGGTAGATTTCACAATCCTGTGACACATTAGTTATATCTTTCTGTTTGTTAACAGGACTTAAAACAGGTCTGAAAGTGATTTTAAAAAGGGCAATTATCTTATGCCCTTTAAGAGAAAATATCTACAAAATTTTCACCTTTAAAATTACTACTTCATGTGTTCAGCTCTCTCTGGACACTTTAAAGTCAAATGTCCTCATTAGCCAGTTTATTGGTGTATGGCTATTGGAAGACAGCTTTTGAAAAGGTGTTGTTATTCCTAGACCTTGACTTGACAGAGGTTGAAAAATACTGGCTCTGGTTCTAAAGAAAAAAATAGCTTCTGGGCTGGATCTTTGTAAGCATCTGAAAATTATATTGGATGCTTGTAAAGAAGCATCTCTGAAAGCCTTTCATTTTTAACCTTTTCTTTTTTTCTGTTAGTTTTTTTTGTTTGTTTGGGTTTTGTTGTTTTGGGTTTTTTTAAGCTACACATGCAGGTTCTTTTAGGAGCAGGGACATTCAATCCTACAGAGGTTTGTGAGGTTTTTTTCCATTATTTACTTGGCTTCAGTATTTTTCCAAGTACCAAGGTACTTTCAGTTTTTTAAAAATGAGAAAAAAACTAATGTTGTCAACATCAATAAATCAACAACGAGGAAGAGTCACTTTCTATCAGGGTTTCAGAAGTGCTTCATGATTTTCCGATCTCCTGTCTGTACTAATCATCTCTGATGTTTCACATATGCATGGTATATGATGCCAGGTTTTAAAACATCGCTGAGGAAGGAAATAAGGAAGGAAGGAAGAAAGGAGGAAAGGAAAGAAAGCAAGAAGAAAGAAAGGAAGGAAGAATAGTAAGGAAGGCAGGCAGGAAGGCTGAATTATCTGTTTATAACTATATAACATCCTATTATATGTGGTGGACAGGATCTCTCAGAAGTCAATTAATACCAGACACAGCCTAGTAGTTGAGAGACAGACATAGAAACAAAAAAAAATGAGGAAGCCCCTCCCCCCCTTATTTTCTGCATATAACTGTATATGTGTGTGCATTTTCATAAATATATTAAATAATCACACGGTAGTCAATATTCCAATATTGTTACTTGTATTCAGATCAATATGTAAATGAAAAATGAACAAACCTAATATATCTTAGTGGATTAAAGCTGTGGATGCTAGAAAGCTGCCCCAAATACTGCTGCCATCTGCAATGCAGTTGCTGAAAAGTGCTGTCATTTCCATGGGAGAGGAAACCGATATCATGCCAAGTTTTCCTAGATTTTTAGAATACCACTTGACATTACTTTTCATTGCACTAGTTAATTTACAGTACAGATATTATTAACAGTACTGATAGTTAGTTGGTTGGTTGGTTGGTATTTTTGTTTACAATCTTAAATGGCTTTCTTAGCAGGTTTCCAGTTTGGCATGCATGTATTAATTTTGAGTGTGGTGGGGATACAGCAATGTAGCAACAATATTAATTTTATCTGTCCCTTTAATTGCAGTGAGCATTGGTTTAATGAAGTATTCACAGTCTAGTGAGTCTAGCTCTTTTTTTTCCAACTTATTTTGATTTTTATTTCAGAAAAGTTCATGTGTTACTTGTGATGTTTGTTTTTCTTGATGCTTGGATAGGAAGACAATATATTGTCAGCTTTTTAAAGGTGAATTCTAACTCCAGAGCTTTTTGGGAAAACTTGAAAATGGAGAGCAGAAGACTTAAAAAGTGGAAGGCAGAAACCATTATTCTCTTTATGAGTATTTAAATTTCATTACTTCCTGTGGGAGAAGGGATCTGTTACTGTTTCTCAAATGCTGGAAGCTGCTAATACTGCCTTTGTACCACAACTTCATCAGTTCATGCTGCTATTAAAAATGGTCATCAATACCCATAAAATTTCTTTGGGGATATATGCTGATTTTTATAATCTTCAGTAGGAATCTAGAAACACACGCAGGACTTCCGAAGGATGAGGCTTCTATTAGAAACTCACCAGGCTTTCCTTTACTTTGTCCGAACACAGTCACTCAGCTAAACCACAGAAGAGTTAGGAGTGCCAAGGAGTGACCAGATGGAAGACCCCTCTGAAACCAGAGAATGGTGTTGAAGGGGGGAACAGCCAGTGTTCCTTCCTGTGTACCCCTGGACAGAGCTGAAGCACATGCCCCAGGGCCTGGGAAATGCTTCCAAGGGCAACTCTTGGAAAACTTTTCAGAATCACAGCTTGTTTGCACTGCATCACCTCCTGCAGGATGTCTGGTGATTATTGTCCAGACTCAAGGACCTGTAGTAAAAGCCATCTTGCTTTCTGCACAGTCTTAACAAATGTACATCATGTTTATAGAGTATTAACGTCACCATTGACCTTAGGATACTTTCTGAGGAATTTATGCCTTGATGCCATGGACTGCTCTGTTAAAAATATGCACAAAGCTGTCTCCAGGTATGGTAAATTGGTTGAACAGGGCCAAGTCAGTTCCACTTCCAGCGGTGCTTAAGTAGTAATTTTAAAACTGTTCTGACTGTTTAGCAAACTGTAATTAATATTGTTCAGATGTGGTGGTACTGAAAGGGAAGTAGAGAGAAAGCTGCAGAAAGAGAGACCTGTTTCCATTAATATAAATACCAGGGCCCCAAAAGGTTTCTTTCGTAGGGGTGTCACTTGGAGTGCTGAACACCAGGAGCTAATCCACTCAGGTCACACCAAAATAAAACTGACAGAAGAAAGAATGGAGGCAATATGTGAAGATGCAGAAATAACTTCTATTAGCATTTTTAATGGTGCCCTGTGACTGCCAAAGAGGTAATATAGAAAAGTGGTTTTAATGTAATGCAGAAGGTTGTAAGTGTTCAAAAAAAAAATCGGTTGGGATTTTGCCACTGGCCTCCGTGGGAGAGGGATCAAGGCCTCAGAGAGCTACTTTGTTGGCTTTTAACTTTTAACAGCCAATTTTTTTTAACTCATTATTCACATGCACTACAGCACCAATTTTGAAACACGAAGGAACAGCATAAGAGAGGAAGTACTTGGTTTCTGTGGGACAGAGTGAGAAGTGTTATACAGATAATTGTAGAAATTAGCTGAGTACACTACACACTTTCAGCATATGACATGACTGAAACATATAGCTGTTCTAGTATGTCATAATTTTTCACTTCTTAAAAGAAGTGTTGAACCTGATGAGGAACAGCTTGCGTTGGGTCCCACTGATTTAATTTGTACATACTGTAATTTACTAGGCTGCAGTAAAAGCAGTCATTTTGTGAGGCTATCATAAGCTCATTAGAAGCGTACTGAGAAAGCTTAATGGCTTACAACCCACAGCTTCATGCATCCATTTTACAGAGATCCCTTCCCAACAGAGCCTGACGCATGATGTTCTATGCTGCTGGCAGTACAGTAGTTTTCACACACACTCCAGAAAATTAGAGGTATTTGTGAATAACAAGATTAAAGACAGAGCCAACATTTCAGAAGCACTTGGAGTGCTGCTGGGACAGGGAAAATCTTATGTATTGTTAACCATGGTGAGGCTGGTTAGCTGTTAAGTACTGTATAGTGTAACTAATCAAAAGCCCTAGCATCTCAGACAATGGAACAGAAATAATTACTCTCCCAGAGCTACTATTGTTTCGTCTTCAGCCTTCTCTGGACTAATAAAGGGTTTAATTTAAATTGTGTTAAGAAAATACCAGTATTGAAAAGAACTACGGCATTCAGTTGCTCTGAACACAGCATCAGGTAAACTACATAATGGATTTAGACATAATGGCCCAATGGAGAGTGAAGTACAAACAAACTCCTTTTCCATCTCCTTCTCCATTTGCTCTCTTTATTACCCTCCAGTGCTTTAGGATACAAAATAATAAGGGCACTTGGCCAAAAAGAGAAGGAAAAAAAGAATTTAAAACAAGGAAAAAGGAGAGAGAAAATGAAATGCATAGAGTGTTCTGCATCCAATTAACTGATCTTAGAGACAGGTAAGTTTTTAGCATCAAGTGGACGGAAGCAATGAGCTAGTCCCCCAGCTGGTAAAATAAAGATCAGGACATCTCTGTTCATATGAGTGGGGCTGCTCTGATTTGACACCATCTAGCATTAAGATTCATATTTAGAAACTTTGGTCTGTCATTCTCTTCCTGAAAGGAAGAGCATGCTACTCCTGTAGGATGCACTGGTGGCTGCTGTCCAGGAAAGCTCTTTAAACACATGCATGCTCTCACAGTTGTCAGTAGACCTCGTCTTCCACTGTAAACCAGTGTGTGTTACTGGACTTGACCTACGATTCTTACTGCTCAGCAGGTTTGAGCATATGGCTGCCTCCATTACAGATTGTGGCTGTGTGAGCTCTATCTATTGAGAATAAATTAATAAATTGCTAGTTGTCTCACTTTGTCTTGTTCAACTGCTTTAAAAAAAGCAAAAATGTCATTACGAGTATACAACCTTAACATAAATTACATCTTTTTTTTTTTTCAGAAATAGATTTCATTTAGTCTTTTATACATTATTTTCTAACCATGCTGATGTTTCTTAATTGCATAACTGAGGGTTAAATGGCAGGTTAATTCTTCTGAGCAGCTGACTGAAAATTCAAGAACATTGTGCCAAAAGCAAGGACATGGGGGACAAAGGCTGACCCATGGCAGTGACACAGAGAGACTTGAACGAGTCAAGTAAACCAGTAGTTGCATGCTGGAGAGCTGAAATTAAAATGCATGTGGGCATAATGATGCCAGTTTCAAGTTTTTTTTGGATGCAAGTTTACAGGTTTCTCTTCAATAGAGCTGAGCTGGTAGGTGATCAACACCCACAAAATCTGTTACCCCTACCTTTATCAGAACCTGGAAGATGTCTCTGCATTTCTGACCTTATTCTACAAAGACTGCCTCCAAAGTACAGTGCTTCTGGGAACTGCTAGACTAGAAAATGCTGACTGCTTGCCCTACAGTTAGTTTTGTTAGAACCATTACTTTTCAGATGAGATTAATGTTATTCAGTTGCAAATGAAAAAAAATAGTTTGGTACAGCATTTTTATTGTAGCTCTGAGTGTATGCTATGGTTATAGTAAAAAAATCACATTCAGCATAAACCCCCTATTATTAATTTATTCTGTGCCCACTGCATTCAAAATGTCTTTGTGTTATTAAGTTCAACCTATTTGTGACTTGAATTCCAAGACTGATCTAACCTTTGAGGTCAGCAGAAGTAATATATAAATTCCTAATCACAACCTGTTGCATGCTTCTATATTTAATGTGAATGTCTTTCTCACAGAAAACTAAAATGGAAAGTGACTGATGTTTTCTGAGGTTGATATCTTTGTTTTTGAGCCAGACACTTCTTTATCAGTTTGCCCAGGAATAACTGCCTTAAAAAACTTTTTATTTTAAATTTGCCAGACTTTAGACTTCATCTGGGGCTTCATAGAGAAGCTTGTTCAGCAGGGGTCTTTGATCTGGAGAGTTCCAGAGATAACATGGGCGAAACTAAAGATCTGGTCCTAAAATCTGAGATTCTTAAAACTGATTCACTCCTCTGTTGGTTGTTCCATTTCACTTTTCTCTGGGTCACTCAATTAAATGAAAAAATGTGTTTATGTTTGTGTACCTTGGGGTTGTTTTTTAGATAAATAAGAGAAATCCAGTTAAATTCAATTTAAGAATGTACATGCAGATTTTTCACCACTGAAATAAGGGGCATTTTAACTTTATGTATTTCTTCTTTTTAGAATGTATTTGACCAACTTTTGACCCAAGAAAATCCTTGACTGGTCTTTATGCATGTAGTTATTTGGCACACCATGCATGGCATATTTGAACAACTATTTCACACAAAAACATGAATTACAGACACATAAAATTTTTGTGAACTGGGCTGTAAAATTTCTGATGCAGTATTCTCTATCTAACTTGACAGCTGGTATCTGATCTGAAAATAGTGTATTTTTCCTCAAATGCTCGTCATCCTGTTACTTTGCACTGCATAGATATGAACCCATATATGGATAAGAAATAATCTGGAAAAAACCTTCTAGAGTAATGGTAATTATGTGCCACTTTGGCATGAGCATGCCCTGAGTCCGTGGCTGTCTCCTGGAAAATGTGTTTCCAGTGCTGTTTGTGCTTAGCAATCCCCTAGATCAGAAACAAACATCCTGAGCCAAACCTTGCAACATTTATTCTTTAAAAAGAAAGTCTTCTGTGAATTATATTCCTAAATAAAAGCCTCAGAATTGAATCTAAACTGTGCATGTGGAGGGACAATGGATAGAGTAGATGTTCTGCAGTACTCCAGAGAGGATGAGCTGGAGTGAAAAATCTGAGGAACAAATGTTCTTGACAGGCAATGTCAGAGCTGGGAGCTGTGGTGTGCGGTGTCTGCTTTCTCTGCCTTGATAACAGACCTGATGTGGTTTTGATTTGCATTCCTGTGCCAGCCCAGGATTTGCTGACATGTTTTGTGTGTGTGCCTGGGTACGGAGGCTCAATTTTCACAGAATCATACAATATGCTGCATTGGAAGGGACCCATCAGGAGCATCAAGTCAAGCTCCTGGTCCTGCACAGGACACTCCAAGAGTCACACCATGTACCCAAGAGCATTGTCAAAAAGGTTCTTGAACTCTGTTAGGTTTGGTGCTGTGACCACTTCCCTGAGAAGCCTGTTCCAGTGCCCAAACACCTTCTGAGTGAAGTCTTCTCCTGATATCCGACCCAAATCTCACCTGACCCAGCTTCATGCCATTTTCGCCAGTTCTGTCACTGCCCACAAGAGTGAAGAGATCCATACCTGCCCTTCTTTCCCCTCATGAGGACGTTGAAGACCACTATGAGGTCTCCCCTCAGTCTCCTTCAGGCTGAACAAACCAAGTGACCTCAGCCACTCCTCATAAGATTTGCCCTTCAGATTCTTCACCGTTCTCATGACCCTCCTTTGGACACTCTCTAACAGCTTAATGCCTTTTTTATTTTGTGGTGCCCAAAAANATTTATTCTGTGCCCACTGCATTCAAAATGTCTTTGTGTTATTAAGTTCAACCTATTTGTGACTTGAATTCCAAGACTGATCTAACCTTTGAGGTCAGCAGAAGTAATATATAAATTCCTAATCACAACCTGTTGCATGCTTCTATATTTAATGTGAATGTCTTTCTCACAGAAAACTAAAATGGAAAGTGACTGATGTTTTCTGAGGTTGATATCTTTGTTTTTGAGCCAGACACTTCTTTATCAGTTTGCCCAGGAATAACTGCCTTAAAAAACTTTTTATTTTAAATTTGCCAGACTTTAGACTTCATCTGGGGCTTCATAGAGAAGCTTGTTCAGCAGGGGTCTTTGATCTGGAGAGTTCCAGAGATAACATGGGCGAAACTAAAGATCTGGTCCTAAAATCTGAGATTCTTAAAACTGATTCACTCCTCTGTTGGTTGTTCCATTTCACTTTTCTCTGGGTCACTCAATTAAATGAAAAAATGTGTTTATGTTTGTGTACCTTGGGGTTGTTTTTTAGATAAATAAGAGAAATCCAGTTAAATTCAATTTAAGAATGTACATGCAGATTTTTCACCACTGAAATAAGGGGCATTTTAACTTTATGTATTTCTTCTTTTTAGAATGTATTTGACCAACTTTTGACCCAAGAAAATCCTTGACTGGTCTTTATGCATGTAGTTATTTGGCACACCATGCATGGCATATTTGAACAACTATTTCACACAAAAACATGAATTACAGACACATAAAATTTTTGTGAACTGGGCTGTAAAATTTCTGATGCAGTATTCTCTATCTAACTTGACAGCTGGTATCTGATCTGAAAATAGTGTATTTTTCCTCAAATGCTCGTCATCCTGTTACTTTGCACTGCATAGATATGAACCCATATATGGATAAGAAATAATCTGGAAAAAACCTTCTAGAGTAATGGTAATTATGTGCCACTTTGGCATGAGCATGCCCTGAGTCCGTGGCTGTCTCCTGGAAAATGTGTTTCCAGTGCTGTTTGTGCTTAGCAATCCCCTAGATCAGAAACAAACATCCTGAGCCAAACCTTGCAACATTTATTCTTTAAAAAGAAAGTCTTCTGTGAATTATATTCCTAAATAAAAGCCTCAGAATTGAATCTAAACTGTGCATGTGGAGGGACAATGGATAGAGTAGATGTTCTGCAGCACTCCAGAGAGGATGAGCTGGAGTGAAAAATCTGAGGAACAAATGTTCTTGACAGGCAATGTCAGAGCTGGGAGCTGTGGTGTGCGGTGTCTGCTTTCTCTGCCTTGATAACAGACCTGATGTGGTTTTGATTTGCATTCCTGTGCCAGCCCAGGATTTGCTGACATGTTTTGTGTGTGTGCCTGGGTACGGAGGCTCAATTTTCACAGAATCATACAATATGCTGCATTGGAAGGGACCCATCAGGAGCATCAAGTCAAGCTCCTGGTCCTGCACAGGACACTCCAAGAGTCACACCATGTACCCAAGAGCATTGTCAAAAAGGTTCTTGAACTCTGTTAGGTTTGGTGCTGTGACCACTTCCCTGAGAAGCCTGTTCCAGTGCCCAAACACCTTCTGAGTGAAGTCTTCTCCTGATATCCGACCCAAATCTCACCTGACCCAGCTTCATGCCATTTTCGCCAGTTCTGTCACTGCCCACAGGAGTGAAGAGATCCATACCTGCCCTTCTTTCCCCTCATGAGGACGTTGAAGACCACTATGAGGTCTCCCCTCAGTCTCCTTCAGGCTGAACAAACCAAGTGACCTCAGCCACTCCTCATAAGATTTGCCCTTCAGATTCTTCACCGTTCTCATGACCCTCCTTTGGACACTCTCTAACAGCTTAATGCCTTTTTTATTTTGTGGTGCCCAAAAATGCTCACAGGACTCAAGGTGAGTGCAGAGCAGAGTGGGACAATCCCCTCCCTTGCCCGGCTGGCGATGCTGTGCCTCATGCCCCCCAGGACACACTTGGCCCTCCTGGCTGCCAGGGCTCTGCTGACTCATATTCAAGTTGCCATCAACCAGGACGCCCTTTTTTTTTCATTATGGAAGTCACAGCACCTGTCAATTACAGCAGATCTGGAAGGGAGACTGCATGGTAGTTTGTAGCATCTACCTGGAGAGATGTTTCCCCAGAGCAGTGTTTTCCTGTAAGAGATCACAGATACTCCATCTTTTTGAATTACAGTGGTAGAACGGAGATCCAACGACAGGCTGAATTAACGCAGTGCTCACCAGCAATTTGTATTGCCTTGGAGGCTGTCAGAGAGACCACTAGTCCAGTGTAGGATGCTGGCTGTGGTTGCACTGAAGTGACAAGTAATAGGTGATTTTCTTAGATATCTCTCTTACAGCTGGGTGCAGTGAGATGGAGACCAGCCTCAAAGGGAATTTGATTTGGATCATCATAATTAGTAATGCTGTTGTGCTGTCAGGGTACCCTTCATGTAAATCACAGGAAGCAAACCAGTTATTACATTTTTCAATTTGTTTCCAGCAGTTTTTCTTCAGAATTACACAAAAGGTGACTCCTGAATGCAACGGAATGGGCAACATTATTTCTGGTGTGTTTTGGATTACAAAATGTCTGTTTGAATTATACTGAAGGAATGTATGTGTTTGTTGCTGTAAAGAGTTGATTAAATAATGTTCTTGGGGATAAGAAGAGTATGGGATTTTATAGTTCAAGAAAACTGTTGTAAGAACAGCCTCTGCAGTAAAGAGTGGGGGAGGAGCAGAAGAATAAAAATATCTTTCTGGGTCATAAATATTCTCCGTTATCACCTATGCAGTGTGCCCCATATCCTTCTTTCTTCCTTCTCTCCCTTTCCTAGAAAAATAACTTGTTTCAGTCCTTTTTATTTGTTTTTCAATTTTAGGATTGAGGGATTAGGGCCACGCAGCCCTATATTTACTCATTCCCTTGTTTTCCTACCAGCACGCCTCCCTGTGAGGCAAATCCCTCCTAACAAACCCTTCTGTGAAGCTTTGTCAGTGACTGCCAGACTAAGAAAGAAGAAGATGACGAAAATCTCCTTTCCAATAATACGTGCAAACAAGAAAACAAAGCCACTCAAGGCTGTTTTGAGATTGAACTCTTGGAGCTACTTTATGTAAAATTTCTTGTTTAGTGTGTTTGGAAATGAATGTCCCGGTTCTTCAGGGTATGAACCATATTTCCTTTGTACTATTCGTAAAGTAAGCTGCATAAAATATATTCCCTTTCTGTAGAAGTTGGAATATAATGTGATAACTACTTGTATCTATCTACATCTATCTCTCTGCCTGAAAGCCCAATAAATGTAACAGTTATCATACCTACCTCCTTGTTACAAATAAACTCTGACACTGAAAAATATCACTGCCTCCTCTCAGAGAGCATTCTCAGCCTGTCTGTCTTCTACTCTGCAGATTTCTAGGACAAGGAATTTTCTGATCCTGTGAAAATTCATGAGGTAAAGTATTTTTCCAAGCTCATTAGGAATATTAAAAAAAAAGGAGAATATTCAATATTTCTGGGGAATCACAACAAAAGAAACCCCACCCTATTGGTTCATATGAGTGAAAGTGTTTTCCCAGTTACTTTAAAAAAAATCATTTGGATTTATATTTTTTTTTTCTTTCTCCTATGAGTTTTCTGAAGTGACAGTTTAAGCTTGCTATTTAACAAGAAAAAAAGTCTTTATAAATAATTCAGATGGGATATTTTGACAATTTCAAAAATTCCCTGTTCTTTTTACCAAGCAGAAAATTGGCTACTGACAACTCTTTCTCAGGAGATACTACTTTTAGGAAAACAACACTTCTCATGTTGCAAAAATGCTGAAGGATTCTACTCTGTCATGCAGGTCCTCCTAACCTTATCAGGCCACCCATTCACCTCGAGAAATATATCCACTATATCTTGCTGCTGCTTTCCATGGAGCAATCTAAGAGGAAGGTGAGCCGCTAACTGGATTAGGGAAAGACTGTGGATGTACACATGGATTTCAGTAAACCTTTGGCACTGTCTCTCACAGTATTCTTCTGGACAGACAGGCTGCCCACGAGTTGGACAGGGTGCACTGTTCACTGGATGAAAAACTGACTGGATGTCCAGGTGCAGGGAGTGGTGGTGAATGGAGTCAGATCCAGCTGGCAGTCTATCACAACTGGTGTCCCCAGGGCTCAGCACTGGGACCTGTTTAATGTTGTTATCAATGATTTAGTAGGGGGGATTGGGGACACCCTCAGTCAGTTCGTGGACATCAGCAAGTTTGTTAGGAGTGTTGATCTGCTGGAAGGCAGGAAGGCTCTGCAGAGGGATCTGGTCAGGCTGGATCAGCAAGTGTGAGGTTCAGCAAGCCAACAAGTGCCAGGCCCTGAACCTGGGTCACAACAACCCCATGCAGCGCTTACAGGCTGGGGGAAGTGTTTGTTCTTTTGTTTGGTTCTGTCATCTGCTGGCAGAATTAGGTCAAACAGTTCCACTGATGGCCTGTAAGCTCCCATCTGCTGATGACCTCAAACAGGTTTTGTCAAACTTTGTATTTTGTGAGACACAGTGGCTCAGGAAATATACTTTAACTCTTGGTCAGTCTCCTTGCATGTTTGTTAATTTGCTCAAAACAACCAGGAGCTGGGTCCACAGGGTAGTGCCCAGACAGGACCAGGCACCTGACTTGTTCACGTGTTTCATACTGCCATTCACACTGTGCAAAGAGAAATGAGCTTGAAAGACCCTGTTTTTAGTCTAGCTCTCAGGTAATTGTATTGTCTCTGGACTGTTCTAGAAAAAGTACCTTTACAAGCATTTCAAAAATATCCATTAAAAAAGATGAATTTTCAGATTTTTCTCAGAATTTCTGAATTTTCAGATGTTTTTCAGGCGATTGTGGTTCTTAGATCTTGCAAAGGGATGCACTTAGAGCAAAACCTGAGTCAACTGCCAAAAATCTAGGCAAGGTGCTAAGCCACTAGAATGTGTTTACTCATCTGTGTACTCATCTGTTTGCAATCTCCTCTTACTAAGCACTCTGTCTCCATGAGACAATTAGTTGAACAGAATATTGATAATTAAATTGCTCATTGAATCTGTCCTGGATTTTAATTTGTTTCTGAAGTTTAGCATTTAAATCCTATTTTTAACAAAAGTAAACGCAGAGAAACACAGTGAAATATCCAGTGATTTATTTTAGCATAAATAGGCATGTATGCTATCATTAGCAGCTTTTCAGAAATTTCCAACTGAATTAAAATAATGAATAGTTGTTTAATATGCTTGCTTTGATTAAATGTCTGGCTTATGAGGTTTCCCACAGAAGCAGACTTTTTGACACTGTTAACAGCAAATGTTGATGGAGCCCTTGTCCATTGATGCCGTAAGCAGACCTTCGGGTTTGTTGTGTACCTAGTGACTTCTAGGAAAGTCGTTAAAAAGTCATAAGATCCTTAAGCGTGTACAACATACTGTATGAATCGGGACATAGTTCTTGAGGTCTAAGGCGTATTTTTCTTATATTGAAAAATTGTGTTGCTGTAACACATTGCTCTTTATTTGTTCATCTATATTATAGGACTACTTAAATTATGGGAACTGCTTTCATATACCTACCCAATAAAATACAGTCCTTGCCACAAAGTCTGCAGTTTCAATAAACCATGTAGAAGAGAAAGGAAAATTACAGTAAAAAATGTCCTTTTTTTTTTTTTTTGCTTTTTTTTTTGTCAAGGAACTGGGACATAGCCATCAGTCGAGAAAAGTATTTAAATTCAGGCTTGAAATAGTACCTACTTGAATAATTCTTGAGATTTTAAATTTGTCTGCATGGGGTAATAGACCTGCAAAAAACAAGATTGTACTGGACTTTGAATTCTGAGAGTTATAAACATTTCTCAGTTAATGCAGCATTAAAACATAGCATTGCTTATGACTGAATCTCTTTATGCAGCCCTTGTCCTGGCATGGAGCAACTTTCCAGAAATTGGAAATGTAATGTTCTTTTAATAAGCTTCTCATAAGTAACCTAATACTGAAATAAATTTTTTAAAAATCATTAATGCTGGCAATACAGTCTTTATAATTGGTTATCTTGTCCTTCATTTACTTAACAAGGCATTTACTTGTTTATATTAAAAAGCTGAATCATGGCAGAAGACAGTATGAAATGTGAACCCCTAGCAAAATGAAGAGTTTTTCCCCACTGGCCTCACAGAGACCAGGCTTCCCTCAACAGAGTTTGAGATTCAAGAAAGACACAAAAGTATCGAAATCAGAGATATGTCTGACTTTGAAAAATCTCATCTCTGCTAAATAAAACAAACAAACAAACAAACAAAACAGAGGAGGGAGCAGAGAAGTCTTATATTTGAAAAAAATTATTCCCTAAAAGTTTCATAAAACAAGAAACTTTGATTGTTAATGTGGCTGAATTTTAATTGTAGAGCTCATCTTTATTCTTGAGTTTAAACTCATACATAAAATGGATAAATACATAAAAATTATTGTTACATTTCATTGTAATTAATTTCAATTGAGTTTAATATTAATTCTTCTACATTTCCCACATAACTGTACTCATCCTATATGCTGGTTCATAACCGCAGTTCCAGGCAGATAAATAACACTAATTAGTTATATCCATTTCTAATGTTTAGATGACATTTTCTCTGACAGGGCGCTCATACTTCGTGTAGCCAATGGTGGAAGCAACAAGAGCCAACACTTATTTAAGAAACTCACTTAATTTCCTTCCTTATCAAAATATTCTGAGTACTCTTTCTGTTCTAATGCAGTATTATGATGCTTATCCTTGTGGATTGGGCAAGACAAAGATGTACAGCTACTGGCTTCCCCACCTCAATGAACAGCAGGAATCCTTGAAATCAGGCCAGCACAGTGCCAAAGCCATTTTGCAGGAATAACTGCACAAAATAATATGTAACAATATCTAACCAGAAGATATAAGAACCAACTAAAGATTTAAGGTCTCCTAAGAGAGGTTACTGTGCTCAGAAGATCTGTATTCCAGTGACTGGAACAGTAGAGGAGTCAAACCATCTGAGATCAAGCCCCTCTGCTCCTATAATATGTAATCAGGTTTTTTAATTCATTTAGAGATGCAAATAGCTGGATTTTTTACTTAAAACTTTTCTAAATATGCAAACCTCTACCTGTGGGATCTTATTTAGTGCTGTTGGAAAAACAGTTCTGGTTTTATCAGACTGGATTTTACTGACTTCAGTACTCCTTCTCTCAGGGTCTGAGCACTTTTTTTGCTGCAAATAGATTAATTGGTAATATTTAGAAAAAATCTACAAAGTAGAATTTCAGACACTGTTTGTTTGTATAGGACTTTATGACCACATTTTTGCAAAAGACAAACAAACAAAAATATAAACAATTTTAATTTTTTTTTTTAATTTTAGAAAGATATTGAGTGGTTTTCATCTTGGTGCTGAGTAACTTAGAAAAGATGAAAACAGTAATAAGCAACTTGGAGAGGCAGTGAAATGTCCTCCTTGAACCCACAGAGAGGATTGGGCTAACTGGGAAATTCTGAGTGATTAGAGTTGAATAAAAGGAAATAAAATAAAATAAAATAAAATAAAATAAAATAAAATAAAATAAAATAAAATAAGCAAGACCACACAAAATGAAGTTCCTCCTTCTGGTTGCTTACTTTTGAATATGGTGGTTTATAACTTCTAGTGTTTTAGGTTGGCAAACTGGATTGGAAGGACATAATGTAGAGATGTAGGCCATTGGGAAGAGGATAGTAGCGTTTTACATTAAATCCTGAATGCTGTAAATCATTCTTTTGGAAGCTGCAATATTTGGACTACATGACCTTTAATTGTGTCTTCCAATCCAAAGTATTCTATGATTCTGTGCTATTTTTGAGGTGAAGCTTCTCCATGCTTTCCCCCACTTAGTATCTGATAAACAGATAAAAGCTTCCCTCTTCCTTGTCTGAGTGGGATAGGGTCCCACAAACTCTGAGTTATGCTTTTCCACAATAACTTTTCACCTCCCACAGGTTTTTTTGTTTTATTGTGAAAGAAAATTGTTTCTAAGTGTCATTTTTCTTTGACAGGGGAGTTTATCTCCAACATTTAGATTGGCAAAAGCATTTAAAGAATCATGTATTTCTTGTCGGGCTCAATTTTCATTTCTTTTAAGTGTATTCTTCTTATTCCCCTGTTCTTCCACACATTTTAATACATAAATAACATCCCATTGTAATTCTTTTTATCCGACTCTTCTGTTTACCTCCTGCTGCATGTAGAAATCTCAGAAAAAGCCTATGGAGTGGAATATGGTTTTATCTCTATACCATATTTAGTACAATAAACAGTGGGAGTTGGGAAGAGATCAGCAACAAATAGAAGTTTTAAAAGAGAGGGAGAGTTAAACATGTCACTTAAATAGAACTTTTACTCTCCAGTGCTTTAATGAAGAGGCTCTTTAAGTGCATTACTTTAATTTATTGTGATCAAATGGCTTTAAAGCTGAAGTCAGATAGTTCTGCCTTCAAATAGCATAGGAGTGTTTACAAAATCATTAGCAGTTTTGAAGACAGCTGATACTTCTCCAGGTTAAATAATTTAGGATCATTGTGGGAAATGTCCTAAGCACAGTTTCAGAAACAGCTTACACTACAAGGTGTAGGTGACAAAGGAGCAGGTTGTGGGAAGAGAAAGAAGCCATGGCCATGATAGGGAGAGGCTTGGGTGAGGAGATAGGACTTACATGCAAAATGTTTGAATGTGGTGGTTTTTTGTGGCATTTGTTGCTAATCAAAGCTCCTGTGATGATTGTCCGCCTTTTAGCCTTACTCCTTTGTTCTGCAATGATTTGTTCCTTAGGCAGTGCTGGTATTTTAACTTCTCTGTGTCTACAGAGTGTGTAGAACTTTAAGTTATGAAAAAATCTGGAAGCAAATGTGTACCACAGTGTTTCCTCAGTAACAGTGCTTATCCAGACTGCAGACAGCTGGCAAAAAAAAAAAAAAAAAAAAAAAACCGAACAAAAAAAAAAAAAAAAAAAAAAAAAAAAAAAAAAAAAAAAAAAAAAAAAAAAAAAAAAAAAAAAAAAAAAAAAAAAAAAAAACAAAAGAAACACCACCAGAAACAACCAGCCCAACCCAACATAATCTCCTATGCAAAGAAAGATCAAGACCTTTAAAATGATGGTTTAAGTCTGAGGTGACCTGAGTTGCTTCCTGGATGTATCCACCTCACTCCATTTTTCTAGTAGAAGCCTAAAGGTAGGAAAATACTAATTTTAGTGCTCAATTTCAGTGCTTCAGTGTGTATAATTCAATTGTATGAGAACAGACTTTTGAGTGTCTCAGAGGCAGAAGAAATGTCCAGAATAATTTCAGAAATGTTTTGTCTTCTAGAAATAGCCAGGGATCAGCAATAGTCACAGCAATTTGCATCCATGTAATTCCGAGGTTGCATGGCCAACTGATTATTACTACAGTATTTCTGTATTGTGTTCTACATTGCAAATTTTGCTATCAGAAAGGTTCATGGCCATTTTCTTATTTTTCTCCTCATCTGCTATTCCTTTTGTCCTTTTCCTCAGTGTTACTGCTTGGAAGCTTTCTACAGAAACTGGAGAAGTATTGAAGTGCTCACTTTTCCCTACAGAAGCATGAGAGTAGAAGATGTCACAGACATCCTGGATTGCTGGGATAGAGCAAAGGGTATATGATCACTGAAAATTGCTCCCAAGCTGCCCTTGGCATACTTACATCCATGGTTTACTGACACACAGCACAAGTAATCTCCAAATATATGTATAGCAGCAACAGGCAAAACAGCCACTGAAATAAATTCAAATGTGACTCATGCAGTGCCACTGAAAGGCTGATTGCCCTGTCCTGTATGATATCCATTTGTTCTTTCTTTGTTGTTTTATATCATTTCAAAAGAAAGTAATTTAGACTTGGCAATATGTGTGTTGTCCTAGGTAACCTTTGATAGTGAAAAACACATCAAATCATAACAAAGCTTTCATGCTATGTAAAAGAGTTTAGAGATATATCATTTGCAAAACCAGTAATGGAAAATTTAAAACCTTCTTATAAAAATACACAGCAAGCAGTTTTATTAATTTGGGGTCTTTTAAAAGAACAGTTCAACTATATCTGTTCAAATTCAGGGGTTTTAACATTGCAAAAAATGTGCATATTTCATACCTGATAGATCTGATCAAGTATTCAGGGGGTTTAGGATCACAAAAGGGAACAGACTGCACTTAATCCCAATACAGAAGACTTTCTGTGGGCTGCGCATTTAATGCATTTTCTTTTCTCTGATAGAAAGAAAGGGGAAAAAAATATCCAGAAACCTTAACAAGTAAAGACAAAGTGCCTGGAAAATGCACTGACAACAAGCGTTGGTATGCATGATTTTATAGAGGCTACCAGACAGAAAGCACAGAAAGTTTCTGTAAGGTGGAAGAAGAAATTTGAGCTGGGATCCCTGAAAATTAAATACCATGGCCATTTAAATCCAAAATAGAGTGAGAGGCAGACTAAGCTGCAGTAGTTTCCTTGAGCTCTTTCTTACTGTTGCATGGCTTAATATCCTCCAGAATGTTATTCAGGATATATCCACATGAGAGCAAGGGAAATAATAGTCAATTGGAAAAGTGGCAAGATAAAATGCATAAGACAGAAAATTGCTCTAAAATGTTCCTCAGAAAATTATTTTTAATATCAAAAGACATTTTCAATCTATATTTTAATTCATTTTTCTTCTGTATCTTGGGCAATTGGGATGAGGGTTTTAAGACTTGCACATCTCTTTTAAAAATCATCCAAATATTGTTTAGAGGAAAATTCTCTCAGGTGCAGAGGGTCATCACAAGGTCTTTCTATCATTCATGCCAACATCCACTCTTCATCTGTTTCAAGTGGTGAAGGAAAAGACAGGAAGGAAGAAGAATTTCATTCAGGAAAATGATAGCAAAGCATCTACTAAGACTTTGAAACACATTGCAACATATCAATTCCTTCTTTCTGATGTACTTGGCTTGTATATTTTTGCAAATAAATTATTATAGATGACATCAGCAACACTTTTTTCAATAATAATGTGCTCAATACCAACAGAGAACTTCACCTATAAGATTTTAGGATTTCTATTCACGCTTAATTGTGATTTTTTTTTTCTCCTACAATGTTGCTAATGAGATAGCACACAATGGCAACAATTAATTAATCTTTAAATTAGGGGACAATAAGTGGTTGCATATATCAGCATTTTGTGGGACAAGAGGCATCAGGTATAATTAAAAGAAGGGACAGGTGGGAACTTGAATTACAGATGAAGTTCTGTCTAAAAAGGAATTCCATCATAAGCTCTTTAGCCACACTATCTTACTCGATTACTGCGACTCAGGTTTTGTCACATACCCACCATAAGCAGATGTGTCCTGCATTTAGACAGAGCAAGGTGCTGGCACATGGCCAGGAGATTAAAATGCCTCAAGGTGTATCAGTTGTCAGCATGGCGACCGAGTCCGAGGGATCACTTACTGCCCTGGACAAACAGCACCTCGCCTTGGCAGTGCTATGTAGGTGGGGGATATGCTGCAAAACAACAGCAACATTTCTGATGGGCTCTCAGAGGCAAGGATGGAGGCTTACACAGTGGGAGCAACTCAGAGCAGCCTGCAGACTTTGTAATTTGTTATCACCATTTTGGTGTGGATGCACCTTTTTTTCAGCGCTTTGTGTCATTCTTTCAGGAATCCTCATTTCCTCTGTTCGAAGAAGGCAACTGCTTCTTGAGACTCAGTGCTTTCAATTCCTTCCCTTTTCAAGGGAAGCTGGGAGTGATAATCCCATATTCTATAATGCAACTCCATTCGAAAGCAGCAATGGCTTAGACACCCAGCAAAAGGAATTGTTTCATCTCTACTCCAAATCTGACAATCAGCACCAAAACCTGAGGGGCAGAAGGCTATCCCATTCCCCAGCACACAGGTCATTCTTGGGAAATCTCTTGCAGCTTCTTTTGTAAGTGAACAATCCAATTTACTATTTGTGCACTCTGGAACTCTTAAAGCTTACAGAATGTCTCTGAATTTTCAATCAAGTGCAAAAAATAAAGTGGCAAAGCTGTAATTTCTGTTTCTGTGTTTACATTTCCTTCTGTTTATTCATGTTAGTGCAATTCATACATTGTCTGGAAAACCAGGAAGAGGCCCTCTCACCATTTGAAATCACCAAGGACATGAGTTACAAGAGGCTGGCTAAAGAAGGATAGGCAATATGTGCTGAATTTTCTGCCATGTCAGAAAACAGAGGCAGACCCTTAAAGGCCATGATTAATATTCATTACAATTAGTAGAAATTTTATGTATATTCCAAACAGAAGATCTGGGACTCTCCAACATAATCCCAATTCATAAGAAATTTAACAACGAGGCAAGTCTCAAGCATATGGCTTTCCAGATGAATTTTTTTTCATTTTTCTTTATTTTCTTCAAACTGTAAAATTGGCGGATGGGTGATAGCTAGCATTTGCACCTAGCATTTGATACAAACAAGACTTGAGAATGTAGTTAAGCTTGAAAAGAAAGACTGTTCTGAGATCTGAAAAGTGACCAAAAAAAAAATAAATACAAAGTAATGATAAATGGAATGCACTGAGTTGAAGAAAGTCTAGCAAGGCACAAGCTGGATTGATGATCACTGTAAGTTATTTATAATTTTTTTAAGTCGTTAGTAGTCAGGTCTATCAGTGAAATTCAAAGACTGGAAGAAGTTTAAACACCTCAGAGGCCAAGGAGAAATACATGAAAAGCACTGTGTTCTGTAACTGTATAAACAAAAAAAGAGAAAAATTAAATTTGGCATGATGTATAATAATATTTGGCAGACACAATGCAAGAATGTTCATTTGATGAAGGAGACAAACCTGGGAAGTAATAATGGTGCAAGAAACACAAGAGATTAGCTGTGGACAGCAAAGTATTCATCAGTTTGCAATGTGTAACAGCTGCCAGAAAAAGGGCAGTGCAATTTTAGGCTGCATGCACAAGGACATCATATGGTCGAGGAGGCAAGTAACAGTATCTCTGCAGTTTCTATGTCATGGCAGTTAGACTCCCGCATGGCGGTGGGTTTTTCTGGCTGCACATTATCAAAAAGAGATACCGTGAATCTGGAAAGAGCTTTAAAGAACAGCAGCAGAAATGGTGAGTTGGCTGGAGGGAAGGGCATCTTTGGGGAGAGAAGCTTATTTAAAGAGATGCCACCATCCTGAAAACCACTTAGTTTCAAATAAAGAATTAAAGGACCTTAAACTATTCTTACTCTTTCCCTTGACTCACGCTACCAATTAGATTTTTTTTTATTTAATTCATTTTGGGGGATTTTTTTTAATTGTTTTTAGAATTTATATTTAGTATTAACGAGAACACAATGTAAAAGGACATTCAGGCAAAAAGTTTCTGTTAAGATGACTGTGTCTTCTAGTGCATATAGTTTAATTAAATCATAAATAAAAGGAAAATTGAGCTACAAGTGTTTGATCTTCAACAGCAAGACTTAAATTATTTAATTGCTAGGAAGCATAATTAAGGGTAGTAATACGAAATTGAGAGAAGGGAATTATATTTGAATACCGGGATCCCATTCTCAGTGCAAAATTTTTTTTATATTAAAAAACACGCTCCTGTCTCAGAATCTGATAAAATTGAACTGAAGAAATTATATGAAACATGCTGTTAGGATTGGTCCTGTAGTCTCAACAAAGTTAGCAGGCCTTAAAACATTATGAATCTCAGATAATGCATATCATTCGTTAACTTTTATAGTGGCTCTTCTCAGAGACCAGACTTCCTTCTCATCCCCTCTTACCCCCCCATGCAAGTTGTTACACATTTAACATCTACAGCAAAGTTTTCCAAGCAGCATAGCAAATGTAAACATATGTTATCCATTAACTGTAATGAGGTGTATACATTTAAATACTTATTTGGCTTGAGGTAGATATATAGCTATTAATTCTTTTTTCCCCCCAAGCATAAGTTAAAATTTGAAAAGCTCTAGTTTATCAAAAGTATAAGCACCAAAAGTATAAGCAGTCAGTAGAACTTAGTAGTGTTCTATTGGCTTTTTTGTTCTATTTGGCTTTTTTCGGTACTTTTGCTTTATTTTATTTTCTTTTCAAAAGAGATAACCAAGATTGAAGAGTGGCTGATAACTGTGGGTCATAGCTGTCTCAAAGACGAAAATTTAGAACCTGTGAAAAGTTCTCTAAACTGGAAACATATCCATTTTAATTGAGGAAATAGAATATGCACATTTGCCTCTACATATTATGGGATGAGCAGAGCCAGGTCCAAATGATGCAGGAGCTGTGCTCCTTAACACAAGTTTTGGGGAGCAGCATAACTGAAACTGATGCCATCAGTCAGCAGTGTCTTGGTATTATGGCAGCAGTCTCCTGTGTTGGTCCCCAAATCCACATTACCACCTCAAAGCAGTTCATAATCATTCATATCCTTTCCACATCTTCCTGTCCCATTATCCACCTGTTTAACCACAACATTTCATGAGTCCCTCCCTTTCTCTCTCTGGGTTTTGTTCTGTACTGAAAGTCTCAGTGCTGAGCAAATGCATAAGGCAGCTGGCCAAACTGGGTGGTAGGAAAAGCTGAAGTCCTAGCCATTCTTTTAGTTATGGATATAAATCTGGGATAACTTCAGTGAAGAACAATAATTTTTTGTGGATGCTATTCAGATTTTAAATCTGTTTATTTCTCAGAATATGTACATAATTATTTTTAAGATGGATAGTGACTGTTGCTAAGCTTTGGGAGAAAAAGATAGGGAAAAATAAAAACAGATATTTAACTATTTCTTTTGCAAACAATTCCAAATATTCCCATTGAAATTACATTGCTCCTTAAGAGTTATTGTTTCAGATTTAGAAAGTCAGTCTTTATGAAAAAGTCTTTATATTTCTGTTTCAGAGGTAAATCTCAATGCTTTCCCTACTAACCAATGCCTTCTGATATCTCTATAGCATAGGAGGGAACAGTGTGAAGATGGTATTTATCCTCTGTCTTCCTATACACACTTCAGACATTCTGCATAAAATAGCACATTCACACAATAGTTTGTGTGTATGTGTACGTATACACATCTATAAAAAACATGCACACATTATCTTACTTTTTTTACATTATCTCCTGCCCGTGGTACAGGTTCAGTAAATAAAGTATTATTTAATCTGCATTGACCACTTCTTTGATGTCAAGTAAATAAATATTCCCAAATTATTTAAATCATTAATATAATTTTTCTAGCTAAGTATCTACTAGTATTATGAAGCATTTCCTGTGAGCTGCTTGTTTTGCACAGCTCAGGTAAAAGGAGTTGGCAGCATGGTGTCAAGAATAAACTTTAAAAGGACTCTCTAAAAGTAATGCTTGGAAGGTATTCATTTGACCTTCAGTGACAGAGCTTATGCCTTGCAAATTGATTAATACAGATACAATATCAAATCATTTTTCATACAATTTTTTAATGTTTGTTAAATGCTGGAGCAGTATGTAAACAGAGTATTTGGCATTTTTATTAGGCTGCGGAACTCAGTCATTTCCTTTGCAACAACATCTCATAAACTATTTTGACAGTCTAATAAACTATAAAAAGCTGTGGTAAAAACTGGCTCTGAATGTTATAACCGTACAAAATGGAAAGAGCAAGAGAAAACATCTATCACTGAGATTATTATCACTGTTGCCATGGCAACCTGGTTGCAATGGCAATATCTCCATGGTTCTGCTGTTTGTTATCATCTTTCTTGATTTTACATCATTGAAATTGTAGTAATTACACTCTGCCTGATGAAAAATGCATGCTGTCATGGCAACTAAGTCAAATATTCTTAATCATTTCACCTCTTCAATCTAAAATGTAATTGTTTGTCAGTAAAATAGGTTATATGGAAGGCTTCTACGGACTTATGATTGCCTTAAGTGTTTTGCAAAAATTGTGCTTTTAGGCTCAAGACCTTAAGCTAAACTAATAGTCTACAATGGTAAACAATGACTCATTAGAGAAAGTAATCAGTTGTTATTAATTGTAGAGTAACTGTTCTAATGTAATAGAATAATGAAATATAAAGCATATTACTTGAAATCAAATGTACTGGAGAACAGTGACAATATTGCTAAAATCTTGAAGTAAATTATATGTGATTCAGATTCTGTATTCATTTCCTTTGAGCTCGCTTGCCACTTTCATATCATGAGGATCCACCTAAAACTTAAAATACTTTTATTTTGTAGTACATGGTGACTGCTCCCTCATCTCCACAAATACTTTTTTCTCTAAATTCAAGGCTGGAGATTTAAAACATTGAAGACAATCTAAGGGAAAATAGTAATAAACACATTAAAATTTCAAGCATTATATTAAAATTCACATCTCTTGCTTTCCCCTCTGGTCATGCACTGTGCATCTTTTCAAACTAACTGTAAACCAGACTTTCAAAGGAACCTCTGTCTGACCTGATAATTGAGATAGTCGTGTTGGTTCTGCAGTGCACTACAAACATTATTTTCTGGGATACCTATTGCAGATATCAGTGATCAAATTCCTAAGTTTTGTTTTCCAGATTATGCCCTCATCTCATTTTGCTCTTCTGACTACCACTTAAACTGCAGTTAATTGTTACATCACTAAACTATGGTGATTAATCGAAGAGTCAAACTTGCTGAGGATTTTTTTTTTAATTGGGCATGTTTGCCTATTCTTGAGTACATCTGATAAATTTGTTCTTGTCACTTTGCAATGAACTGAACTCTCCTGATACTTACTTATCACCTGGCTTTGTGCTTGAGCTCTGCTTTGTGTTTTTTTCAAGTCTTTTACTACTGTTCATGCACAAGCAGATGGTTCTAGTTAAGTTGAGGCGAAGCGTCAAAGTTTCTGCTTCAAGCACAATTGCTTGTCCTATTGATATTTTGTACACATTGAGATTTTTTGCCATCTGGGGGAAATGGAAGAACACTTCCTCACCACTCTGAATCCATTAGGGATTTGTTTTGTTTTCTTTTGTGCTGGGAATAATAGTGTGCACCCAGGCGCCCAACCCTGAATTATTTCTTCTTGAGTAAATTCTTCATTTAAATACCTCACAAATATTAATGAACTCTTCAGAACACTTCTGCAAGAGAAGGAATCATTGCTAGTATGAAAACAAGACATGGAGAAATAAGGAGCCTTATTCATGGCCACACGAGAGGCTATGAGATAGCCTGCAATTAAACCCAGAGTTTCATTAATTTCTTGCCTAAAAGATCATCCTTGTTTGGAGGCCAAACCATGAACTGTTCACCCAAACAATATTCTCATTGGAATGACTGGGACCTTCTCTCTTACATGAATCCTCTTGTAACACCATGGTGACTCTGTTATGTGTGGAATTAAGGGAATTTTAGGGAAACTGTGATAAAATGACATGCCTACTGGGAATGTGCTGAGCCACTGGCAATTTTTTCCCAGCAGGGAGTAGGATTTCTGCCACAAAGTTACTCAAAGCTGGGTGGAAAATTTGCCCTTTTGTGAGAAACATCCCGCTACTTTTAATTTAGATGCTTCTTTCTCCAGAAGAAATTAAAAGCTACATATGTCCAATTTCCCCAAGAGGGAATCATGCTGTCAAGCCCCATTACCATAGGGAAAAGAAACCAAATTGAAAAAACAATTGAAAACTAGCCACTTAACAAAAGAGAAATTTGCCCACTATTCAAGTAAGTGTAGCAATTTGAAATTGTCCACCAAATGCAAGTATCAAGCTTTAAAGAACAAAAGCCATAGGCTACTCAGTCAGTGAAACAGTAAAAATGGGTCAGATCCCAAAGAGCTAAAATATAGCTCAGCATTCACCCTGCATTGAATTTCTGCCCCTATTAAACTTACAAGTCATAGGTACACAGTAGGAGGGCAAAATGCATAATCATTTTCTGGTGAAATATCTTTTTTTTTTTCTCTTGGCTGTCCTAAGACTTCCATCCTAGACTTGGATAAGGTTCTGTCATTTGTCCCATATTAATTTCTACATCAACTTTCTCAGTGGAACCTCTTCACGTTTATTGCCATTGGTAAGGTCTATTAAGTTACGGATGTTGCTCTTTTATTCTTAGGAACCCTAGAGCCTTCCCATTTCTTACTGTCATCCGGGGTTTTCAAATGCTTCTAGATAGACATCTTTCCATCGACTTTAATGGATTTTGCATCACGCCATAAACTCCTGACTTTGTTTTAAATTTTCATTAACTGGATGCTCACTCAGGGTGCTGCTGCCTGAGCCTTGACACCAACAGCTCTGCCTGGTGTCCTGTGATGCCTTCCAGCTTCTTAGCTCAGCTGGTGTGCCACTGACATCACCAGTGTGAATCTGCCACATCTTTCATTAGTGGCCCAGCGTGCAGCTTCCCCACCCACACCACAGCCTGGCTGTGGTCTCCTACTCTGCACACTGCCTCGCCAGTTCTGCAAGACCAAGAACTTCTTGCCTGTGACATGAGATCAGTTTTGGCTTCAAGGGCTGGAAACCCCTGCATAAGGAATGCAAATACGATAATTTAAGTTATGAATTAATAGTAGGCTGAAAAAAACAAAATAGCTGATAAGAGGGGCATTTCTTAAGCCTTTGTTCAGCTTTTTCTGAGCCACTGATGGAGTGGGAAACCTAACTTCTACTGCTAAATAATGCAGCAAGTTCCAGGTGAACATGCAATCACTGCTAGTAGAAATTTAATCAGAATTAATAAAATCAGTTAATTAATTAATACTTCATATCTGCTTTCTTTTGCTTCTCCTACTGTTATGTATAATTTACCCTAAACAACTTGTCATGACTGTTTACACAAAAGAAGAAGTGGTCTCTGTGCAGAAGAACTTAACAGTCACATTTTAAGCTTGACCTGGGCTGGATGCAGGACCAAGATAGAAGGGTTAATAGTAGTCCTCCCTCTATGCCATAGGCCCTATATTACCAACAGATAATGGATTTTTGTTTGCTGACAAGGGAGAGGATGGTACTATGACAACAAAAAGGTCAGCCTTTCCCATTGAGTGCAACAACACAGTGTTTGTGAAATTTCATGTGGTTAAGAATTTCCTCATGGTTTTTGAGATTAGAAAATATCTGTGAAGTTTACTGTGCACAATACAAACAAGAATGTAATATTGATAGTATAGACAAGCTACAGAGTTTCACATAAGGTCATTTGGTAGGTGACTTTGCTAGCTATCTGTTGGGATTGCTTTTATAAGTACTAGGAATATATTCTGTGCTCTAAGCAATAAAACTTTTCACTTGTTTTCCTGAAGACAAGAGGCAAGGAGTTAAGTTTTTCTTCCACAATGAAAATTACTGTTATAAAGCAGATGCACCCTGGCTCCTCATTTCCTGTCCCACCTTTTAGTGAGTGTATGTGTCATTTGAAAAGAAAAAAAATTTAAAAGTAAAAATTGGAAGATACTTTCATAACGTGAAAAGGTTTTATCAGAATAAGCTTTGTAATATCCTGCGTTTTTTTGATCAACAGAGCAATGTAACTGCTCAACCTAAGGTAAGTAAATACATGCTGAATGAGGGCATAGAGCATAAAACAAAAGTAGAAAAGAAGAAACCAAATATGTCTCTTTATTTCTGGTATTTATGGAAGCAGACACATTCAGTAAGGCAATCTCCTGTAATGTATCGATAGATGAATTTTTGCTGCCCCTACTTTTCTCCTGTAATTTTTGGTGAATATTATTTCTGCTGTTACTTTCATTCTTACTGATTCTTTGCTGTTTTATTTGTATTTATGCTCAGAAACTGTAAAACAAATATAGAAGTAGTTAGATACTTTTCCACAGAATGTCTGTGCGATTACTAAGGAGTTGCAGAGGCTGCTGACAACAATTGTTTGTTAAGAATAAACCTTATGCTACAAAAAGGTCATTTTGGAACTGGAAAATGTAGATTATAGGCAGTTTGTTTAAGAAGACATCTAAAACAAAAAATAAATAATTCTTCTTCATGATAGAAAGCAATATTAAATATTTCCTTAAATCCTTAAGGCAGAAATACTATTAATGTGTAGAAGTATGGGAAAGAATTTACATGTCACTTTTATCTCAGTAGGTCTTTCATTTCATAATGAGACCTGAGATGTGAATTTCTATTCCTTCTTTCAAAACTTTCCCATAGTAGCCTCAAGGCTGTGTCTAATAATTCTTTTAATAAAAGTGTGCTCTATAATGTGAATCCAGAACATAAACTTAGTGAAAGGTGCCTGGAGATATCCATCAATTCTTACTTCAGACAATTTAATATTATCTTCTTTAAAGATCTTCAATATCAGCCCAGTGGGTTGGGACAACAATGTTTCACTGAAGTGATGACAAATTCGCTGCATTGGGAAAGGTTCTGAAAAGGAGGATCAAGTACACCACGTGGATTTTGCAGTGAAAAGTGTCAGTAGACTCTGCTGAGTGACTACATATGGCAGCTCACAAGTAGAAGTTTACATATACATTTTAATTGCAAAATAAAGTGCAGTTCACATCAGCTCACAGCAAATTCCTTCAAATCACGAAAATCCAAGACAAATTGTACTAATCCCACTTTCAAATACCTGTAAGGCAGTAGAAAATCTCAAGTGGAAAGGCTCAAAATATGAATGTGTTGGGATTTTTTTGCTAACAGCAAGACTAGAATTTTTATGGGATTTTGGTTTTTTTGGAACAGAACCTTCCTTGAAGAAGGCCACACAGAGATTTCAGACTATTGTGGGTTGTCCTCCTAAGTGCTTGAATTGGTTGGATTTGCTGACTGTCTCTTCTGTCTGGAATTTTAGGAGCCAGCTGAAGGAACTTGACTAATTAACAATAATGATCGCCCTTCAAGAACTGGAATTATCAGTTAGGTCCAGGTTTTTATGAGATGGGTTCAAAGATCAGTTGCAGTTTCTTGTGCTATCTAAAGAGCTACTTCTCATATTAAAAAAATGGTTTCTTTTAAAAATTAAGGGCCAAGATAACAATAAAAAATCCGTCCCTGAGCTAAGTTCCTAAATCTGACATTTTGCATTATTTTCCCTGTGACTTACTGTGTCAGCTACATCACACCTTGAGTTTCCCTGAGTTGGGAGAGAAGCGAGGTTGAGGACATAAAAGGAATTATTTCTCCAGCTTGGTCACACCACTGCCCACATTAGTTTTCAGAGGGATCAAAGCAGTTCAGTGCAGAAGAGAGTCACTGATTGACCTCAGCACCCCATATGGCCTTGCATTCTTGTCAACCCTTCTTTCACAGCGATGATGTATGTCATAGCACCCTTTTATTTCCCTAAATACATGTAAGAAGTGTATGACCCATGGAAACTTGGAGTTCTGGTCTCTCCAGGCGTGTCTTTTACTATGTGAACCTGCTAGACAAAGTACACAGGGTTGTTTTAGTAGTGATGGGTGTAAGTCACCTTCACTGTACAGCTGATGGTCCTGGGTGCAAAGGCTGTGTGTTACTCTCACACATTTTGGCCCACTGTCTCCTTACCAAGGGTACTTCATTTGGACAGGCACAAGTCCCCTCACTTTCAGAATTATCTCTGTGTCCCTATATAGACTGGTTTCACTTTACCTATTTCTCAAAACTGAGAACTTTGGAAAACAAAACTAAAATAAAAGAGTTATGTTTTTCTAAACAGAGCAAGTTAGCAAGACCTTCAGTATTTCCGGTGTTTCAAGACAAGTTGTTTGTCTTTTCCTTTGCATCTTTTGAGATCTGTGAGACCACCTGTAATTAACCAGAATTTAGTAATGGACTGAGCACACTAGAACCAATACATGGGCAGGTAGCATACCCTCTTCAAGATTTAAGCTTCTCAAAGGTAATAATAAGACACTGGCAGCACATAGTTTCAAATTACTTTTCCTTTCTAATTGGCAATTAGATCTAATTAACTTTTAGTTAATATTCAATGATTTCCTTTAACAAATGGAACCCTGATGAGATCACATCTGTTAAGACCACTTGGTTTGTGTCTCCACTTTCTGTGTATTTCTGTAATTTTAAATTAATTCAGCTACAGTCTAAAAGAAGACCATGTATCAGCTGGAATGAAAGTATGCATTTTTCTTAAGTTAACATGAGTCCAGGAAACTGAAACTGTAATTTGAAAAATAACATTGGTATGTAATCCTCAGGGCTTGGAGAGGAAAACTTGTAGAGATCAAACCGGAAGTTTGAATGTATTGGGGGTTTCTTTGATATTAGCTGGATTCTTTTTGTGGAATAATTTAAAGTATTGCCCTGATTCTTGGACCCAATTGATAGAAATTTAAAGAGTCATGTCCTCAATTACTAGCTTCAGAGGAAGAAAAAAGACCACTGGATAAGTACTCATTCAAAATAAGCTGAGAATTCTGTCTCAGTGTATATACAGTAAATATATTTTGATTTCGGGTCTTAGAAATTAATGTTAAGATTTATTTGAGTCTCCCAGAATAAGTTACTGGAGATAGCATATTGCATTATATTGATAAGATATGAACAAGCAAATAAGTATACTTAAGTCTTCCGGGAACTCAGAGGCAAAATTTTATCCTTACATGGGCAGTCCAGCTAATAAAAATAGAGCTGTTTGCATGAGCACAGAACATTTGCCTCAGTAAAGGTTTGCAGGACAGTCATCAGGCACATTTTGTTCCCTCAGCTTTCCAGGCACTGATTTCATTCAATATCTATTTTTGTTTATTGCTTTTTTATTTTCTCACATTGCACTAATATGTGTCATGGCTGGATTTTTTTTTGCTACTCACCCCATGTTTTTCCTTCTGTTTCTGTCCCACTTTGAGTGTGTTCTGTGCAATCTCTCAGTAAAACAGCCTGCAAGTATATCC
The DNA here is from genome assembly GCA_013398055.1 of Ifrita kowaldi. Classification (NCBI taxonomy): domain Eukaryota; kingdom Metazoa; phylum Chordata; class Aves; order Passeriformes; family Cinclosomatidae; genus Ifrita; species Ifrita kowaldi. Next base: position 322,603 of record VZRS01012079.1, on the reverse strand, counting down.
TTGGAGACTGCCTCTATTTTAATCATACTGATTAGGAAGACTTTTCTAACTCTATTTTTCTTCGGTTAAGTATTTAATAATTATACAGGTATTGCTCATCTTACACGGATTAAGGTACATTTTGACCAGCAGAATAATACATTTCTATTTGAGGGAAATTCATATCATACAGACCACAAAGTCAAAGTTTGGTTATGATTAGTTGTTTGGATTTTTTTTATTTGAACATCAAATTCTATTTCCTTCACAGAAAACAAGAACTTTATACTTTGCTTGAAGAACCAAAGCAAAACAATAATGTCAGTGCACAACATTTTTATTGTTAAAATGTGGTGCTAAAGTTCAAGAATGTAACAAGCAAAATTTACAGTCGTACAGACCTACACAGAGAAGCTGGATGGAAATAGCAGAAATCATTATTCTTTGTTTAAAAACCATATATCATAAAAGGGTTTTTTGGCTTAAATATAGGGTTGCTATGTATCAGACCACTGTCACTTCATTTTTGAAATTCAAGATTTTTTTTTCCTGCCTTTTGAATTGAACTTCATTTGAATGCAAAAAGCTGGACTTTCATCACAATTAGAAAAGACTATTACTAGCTTCCATCACATTACCTAATTTGGATCCCAAATTTGACCTTTCCGTTGGTTATGATAGGCCTGGTTCGATTCTCATGTGCCGTGGCTCATGCTGTTGTGAGTACACTCACATGGTGGAATTATTTCCAGCTTTTATCTAGGATAGTGAAATGGGAATGATGGCTGCTCAGTCTGCTGCCAAACTCTTCTGTAATTTAATCTCATTAATTTTCAGAAGTCAAGTAAGACTTGGTTAGGTGGAATCCTTCTGAAGACAACCCCACAAACACTTAGGAAAAGAGTAACTATATGATATTATGTGGGATATGTTTTTATCAAAATAAATAGCAAACCCCCAAACCTAAAACAAAATTTGAATTCCTGTTTTGATATTTAAGAGCACTGTACAGATTCAGTATTTCATTCTTTGAAGCAAGGTTCTAGCATCTTAGGGAAATATGGAATATGATATGAAAATAGGGTTGTTAATTAGCCCTAATACTTTGCCTAGAACAGGCTTTTGTTAATTATATATGCCTAGGTTAAATATTAATCGTTAGCATTTATAAAGAGCTTTGCATTTTTTTTAAGTACTCAGCAAACATAAACTAATTACATGTCACAATATCCTGTCTAATTAGATGACTGTGTAATTTCCCCACAAGATACATTATTTTTCACTTCCTGTCACTGATCTATTTTGTAGTATTGCTTTACATTGCTAAATGGTTTCTTTCCACTCCAGGAATGATTGAACTAGAAGAAAAGAAAAAAAAAAATCAAAAACCATGAAAGCTGCCTGAGAAATTTCATTTTCTCATTGGAAAATTCTAAAATTGTTGTTTACTTATAGGAAAAAGTCTGTCTTGCTGAAGCTCCTGAATAGAAAAAGGAAAAAAAAAAAAGGTGATTTCTTTGCACAATGAGAAAACATTACATATGGTGTTTTCAATAAGAAAGATTTTGGAAAGTCTTTTCATTCCAGAAGTTTGGTTTCTTTATACTAAATAAAAAGGAAACACACCTTACATGCAATCTTCTGCAGGAACCTTTTGAAATCTTTCATTCTTTGGCCCAATCAGATTTCTGCTGCTGGGAAACATTTCCAACTTTTGCTTTATGTAGCATGAACAGATCTTCTGTGCATCCCTGTAGATAAAATACATGTTGCCTTGGCTTTTAACATTGTTAAAACGTAGAATATGTCTATTTGTCTATTTTTTTTATGTTATCCATTCTCAACATTTCTGAAGGCATCAGTTCTGGGATCAATCAGAAATTGAAAAATGAAATTTGTATCTTGTAAATTCATGCGAAATTATTAAATCAAAGATATAGGTAGAATACATTACATAGTATGTGTCTGAGCTCAGCTTTTTTGGGAATGGTAAATTCTTCTACATTTGCTCTCCCTTCGATTTTTCACATGAATGCTGAGGTATGTCCTGTGAAAACTGCTGTCACTGCCCTTGCTGAATGGCAAATTTCTTTGAAAATATATTACATCAATACACCTAGAGTGACTTAAACAGGAATTTCAAAAAATTTGTTTCTTTCTTTTCTGTGGGATGAGACCTGTCTCTTAAGAGATACCTGTCTCTGATATAACCTGCCACCAAACTGCACCTTGGTATTTACCATGTAAGCTTGGAGGAACTTCTCTGCTTCTGTTTCTTGACTCTCGTGTCAGATCCAGGGTGTGTTAGGGTATTGATAATGCTACTAGATTTGCTTTTACTATTTCTTATTTGAACAGGAAACAACTTGAGTCTGGACCTTTCCTCTTCCCACAGAGCAGCATCTTGAATATTGGGCCATAAAAAGCCCTTTATGCACGATGGGCAGAATGAACAGCCGTTTTCTCCTAGTGCTTGGCAAGGTTATGAAGTTGTCAGTTTTCATTGTTGCTCACAGCTGTCAGTTTGCCCGAACAGATCCTTGGCACCAGAAGGTGACATGGCATTTTTCACTGAGGTAATAACAAATAAATATATCTACACGAGAATTTTTCTTCTTGAAAAAAATCAGTAGTGGCTACAAATTCCTCATCGGTGATTTTTTAGAAAGAGCTATGGGAGTGAAGTTCTCAAATCTCACTAAAAGTCGAACATATAAAACTCTTAGGCACTTAAATGTTAGGACTGACTGTTCCTAGACTTCACAGCATAAAAACTGTTGTTCAAATTACAGACTGTAAAAGTGAAGCATTGCTGAAGATTAGTCCACTTATTTAGGAATTCAGAGAAGGACTGAACTGCAGTGGCAACTTTGACTCTAAAACATTTAGATATTTTAATCGTAATACCAGAAAGGTTCATCTTAAATTTACGTTTCTGGTAATATTGGCAATGCAGTTAAGTCATCTTTGCCACTCTTTCTGAAAAAAAAGAACTTTTTCAAACCTTGTGGGTATCGCGGTAAACATCATGTATGTGATGAAAAGAAAAAGAAAAGATTCATCTGTGCTCCTTACAACACCAGCTTCGGCAAATGCAGAAGGACAATCATCTTAAGTATGTGCTTAAGGAAAAAGGTAAAGACAGAGTTCAAACCCAAAATTTTATGATCTAGGGAGGCCTTTCTGGAGTACTTATGCAAACCTATCTGTTGTCTCTCTATTTAGATTTATTAGTCATAGAGGAAGCTCTATGTCTTTTGAGGAGCACTGCCTGTTGAAGTGACAGCTCTTGAGTTATTCAGGCCCTGCATCTGTTCTCACCCAGCTCCTATTCATATTATGGGGACATTCACCCTGCCTCTAAATAATTTGTAAACAGATAGATTCCCGAGGTTGTGGCGAAGCACAGCCGCTGAGCAAACAGATATTAACATTCCCACAGCTTTAGAAATATGGTATTACAGCTTATGGAATTTAATAGAGTGCCATGCATTCAATTCCTGTGTCACTGATGTTATTATAAGTATGTTAGAAATCCCATCTGAAAAGTATAGATTACTTCAGTGCCTTTTGTTCATCACTAACTCTTTAGAAACCATATGGAGTGGGATTTTTCAAATGACTGTACCATGGACCTAACTCTGTTTGAGTTCAAACCAGAGAGAGTTTTGTCGTTAACTTCAGTGGAACCTGAAGTAGGTCAGTGCCAGTTGCTGTAGAAGATCCAATCCTTTAAGCTTATTGAAAGAGCTATAACAGAGGAACTCAATCTAGATTCAAGTCAATGGAATCCTGGGCATGAAAGAAACTCATGGCTGGCTCTTGTGTAAAGAACAGGACCTCATAAACTGGACTTCAGAGAAGTCCTTTGGCTTCAGCCATGTATCCATACCTGCTGACATAGGCTTCTGAATTCAGTTTCCAGAAACACATTGTTGTCACGTTGACAGTCCTACTGCAGGATTCAGTTCTGAAGGATGAGGTGGGCTGTGGGAAACCAGGTCTAGTGAAAGGTATCCCTGCCCATGGCAGATGATCTTTAAGGTCCCTTCCAACTCAAACCATTCTATGATTCTCTGATTCTGTGATTGCATGTTTTAAGACTGAGCTCAGTGCCACTCATTTTGAGTTCTGATGCCCTCATTTCAAGATAGCTCACACTGTGCTTGTATGTAATATTTAAAATGGCAAAAACAACCAGAAGTTCTCCATGGGTACCTTAAAGCTAAGATTCTGCTCAAGCATAACACAAGGGCAGGCCAGTGAACTCTTTCAAACCTCCATGGACTACACAGCATTTACAATAACAAATAATTAAATGTGAATCTACTGCTTTTGTATCTCAGAAAAGCCTTTCGGAGATTGTAGGCTTTTTGGAAGTAATTCAAATTCACATATAGCCCTGATCTCAGAGTGCATTTTGAGTGCAAAATAGGTCTACACCATTTTACTGGCCTCTTAGCTATTCTGAAGTACCTTTCTGGGTGATAACAAATTACTTAAAACTGATTAAAGAGTTACATCCCATTTCTAAATGTGCTGAAGAAGTATAAAAAAAAAATTCAATTTAGATAAGAATCAGGCACTATCTTTTTAGTCTGATAGCATTTCACATCACTTGTAAAGCTGAACGACTACTGAAGTGAAGGGCAATAATGAACTGATATTCTGCTTCAAGTGAGATTAAATTTTAAACAAATATCTGTAAATAGATGGAGATTTATAGAGGAGTCTAAGGAGAAAAATCCTTATATGCATTAATACAAATATACTTTACAAATCTTCAGCTTAACTCCAGAGTATATACCTCAGGTACAGTGTATTAGTATTTCATTTTACCTGAGTCTTACTTTGTTATTCCAGTCCTCTTCCACAATCTCGTAGGATGTATTTTTCATGGCATTTTGTTTTTATCCTAATATGCTAATGATGTGTTTCATTTATTTCCCTGTATTCCACTCCTCTTCTCTGGTTAGCTTTTGGAAGGTATTTTTAGGTTTTTTTAGGCTTTACTGTGATAGTGAACCAAGAAAGCCTGGAGACCTGGTGATGCCACCCCTATATGATACCTAAAGATCTGTAACATAAACATCCAAAATTAAACAGTATGATGTCTTATTTTCCCTCCAATAGCCATATTTAACCTCAGTCCTCAGGTTACGTAGGGCTCCAATAAACATTTTCTGCACAACAGAATATTTTGGGGCAAATCTTGTCTGTTGTCTGGCATCCTGCCCAGCTCACAGCAACAAAGGGTAGTGTCAGGTTCTTCCAGGTTTCTAAGTCCACAGTATTCCTTCTGAATAGATATGGCATGTATTTTGTGGGGCAAAATGCTAGACTAAGTCTGAGCTGAGTCTGGGGGAAGATGTGTGTCTGTGGGCTGTGACCTAGCATCCATGCATTTAGCCCCTAACTCAGTCTTGGACCATACCTAGCCAAATGAACTGCCACAAGAAAATCTAAAAGTAATTATAGCTCCATTTAATCTTTCTGTGAAATAGATGATGGTGAAGATTTGTATATGACCCTAAAATATAAATCAATGTTATGCTACTAAGTTTACCTTGACAACAGAAAGCAAGTAGGTATCATTATTCCAGCACTGAATATTTTTATTTTTGTAAATTATAAATATTCCTTCTTTTCTCTCCACCTTCAGCCTTAAGAATGTGGTTTCACATTTCATTTAATGTTAAATGGTTCATTACATAGAGTAGCAACTTAGTTCTCTTATTATGGTGTTATCTTTCACTTTGTCAAAATATGTCTACTTGATAAGAAATCTGACAGAAGTTGCTTATGATGGGATCACTAACAGCCATCAGTTTCTCTCTAGCAAATGAAACTGTAACCATGGAAACGGCCTTTTTTTGCCAGAATGAAAATGAGACAGCACTCTGCTGCAGCCATTAGTAGAATACACAAATGTCCCTCAAGGCAAACATCTAAAGCAAATGGACTGCAAAGTAAGGAGCACTAATTTCTATTTATTTAGGATTTGTAAACCTAGCAGAGCAAGATATTAACAAAGGAACAAACAAAAGGAGGTTAAAAAAAAAAAGATGTTTGTATTTTTCTTTCCATTTACAAAACTCCTCATTTTAAATAAAAATGCTTCATTCTGGTCTTATAGGTATAAGCTTAAACAGTACTATAACAATGCATTTAAATTAGGCTGTGGCTTGACTGTGCCTTTTCTTCGCAGAAAATTATTAAAAAATTGCACTAGAAGAATGGTTAGGGGTTTTAAGCTTTTGGAAATCCATCTTTAAATGCAAAGGTATTAAATGTACTGAGTGTGAGACCTTTCTTTCCACGCTGTTTAATTTTCAAACAACCATGTTCATACTGATAAGATACACCAGGGCTGATAATAAGTCTATTCTAAACACTATCAGCAGTCAGCCACAGGCTGTCAAAGACCTTTCAAGTGTCAGACTCTTCTTACTATCCTCTTTATTCAGTACTACACCCCTCTTGCTACAAACTGCTTATTGAATGCAGAGATTCTTTTGACAGACTCAGATTAGGTGAGGGGTCTTAAACCATCTACGAGGTACATCAGTAAGATATATCTTAACTTGTTTGCCTTCTCCTTTCACATTAAAAACCATAGTTACACTGGGAACAGCAATGTCTAGCTTCTGTTCTATTTCCAGCTCACTGAATAAAGCAAAGATACAATTTTCCACTAGGATAATTAGTTCGTTAACCAAAACTGTTTAGATAATTTAATTCATAGCTAGCAATGGATTGGAATCATCATGCCAATTACTTACAGATACCTTGGGGTGCTTCAAATACCTGTATTCCTGTAAATATGACAAAGTGACATGCTGTGACAGCCACTTTCAGAGAGCTGTTTCCTATGGTGTGATTAGAAATACCCACCGTTGTTCTGATATGTTTCACATAGGTCAGGGTCAAGGCATACTTATAGAAGAAGTTACTTACTGCCAGTTTGTTGGTTGTGGCTGTAAAAAAATTAAGAACAGGCAATGACAGAGTAGAAAAACTAACCTGAGTTAGTTTTGTACCTAAAGGCAGTGTTTGAGCTTTTATAAACTTGCAGTCCAAGACCTTTACGGTTTTCCAAGTGTTAATCATGTCAGAAAAAACTTGGGTAATTAAAATGGTGTGACAAAGACCACTGCCTCACTAGAAAGTTACTTGTCTATCCTATCTGCAAAATGGCACTAAAATATTCCCTTCGAAATCAAAGGTACATGTTAAAATAAGCATAAAAAAGGGAGAGGTGTCTTGGTTTTTGGATTTGCTTGATATTGTCTTTTAATTGTCCTAAGCATATGTTCAGCCATATGTGTGAGTACATATGTATACTCACATAGATGCACACATAAAATAAAAATAGTTTATTAACATTGCAGGTAAGTTTGCAAAATGTTTTTTCAGTCTTAATTAGCTATCTCCCTGAGTAGATGCATGTCTGGTAAAAAGCAAGCAAATAAGCAAATCTTTATATATTGAAAATCTAGGGAGCTGGTGGGAATACACAAATAGCTTTATTTTCTGTATTCTACTATAAAAACATAGGACTTCACCGATTTTTAAGGTAAAGAGCACATATTCAGACATAGCACTAGTTAAGTGTGGTGCTCGCATATACTTGTATACATAACAGCTAATTAAAATTGGCAAAATTTCCAAGTAAATAGGGTTGTTATTGGCTGCTGGAAGCTGACAGCTGGAGTTGCAATTCTCTTTAGTCCAGACGTCAGAAAAAGCTTTAGCTGAATAATACTAACCTAGCCTGAAACTCCACTTCAAGAAAAATGAAGAAGATCAGTTAGCAGCTGAAATGTCTAGCACCAAAATACAATTGATGTGAGAGGACAGAGAATAGAGTATGTCTACAGCCACATTCTCACTACTTGTATTACATTTCAAATTCAGTCACCTTTACCATAACCTAATACAATATCTTTGTAGTTTAAGATACAGACCTTTAGTGGTTGCCCGTGACTTGTTATTTCTCTACAAGATGGTGAGTTATATATATATTTATATAAAAATAAACAAATCTAGCAGGAAGAAGAGAAAGAGCAGTGTTCCTGTTAGCCGTACTATGACATTTTTGCCTCCTGATCTGGCTCTGAAGTAATGCTGACTGTGCCAGGAGATACTGGTACAGCTGGAGCTGCAGTAGCATTCACAGTCCAGATCCAGCCCTGGGATACATGACCTCCAGCAGGCACAGCAACCCAGCAACAAACGCTCACTGCAGGACACGTCAGAAAGAGAGCTGCTGGCACAACAAATCCAGTTTTACCTGTCTTCATGAATACTACTGTGGGTTCAGTTCTTCCTCAAGTAAATGGACAAGTTGAAATATATCTTGGGAAATCTTCTGGATTGATTTTTTTCTTCAACAGATCATTCCACTCTGAACTGTATCCGACAATCCTACCAATCACCATGGGTACAGTGCACTGCTACATATGATTTTATTGAAAAAGAAACTTTATATGTAGATATTGGCCTCTGGTAACTTCAGTTATTTCTGTCCTGAAGAGACGGTTGTGTCTATATGACAAAACAGAAATGCACTTTCACTGTTACAGAGACAAGTTAATTTAAAACAGATAATTCTGCCTCACAGAGAAGTGTTGAGAAAAGTCCCAGGTACTGTGTGCTCTTCACATTCATGTATCACTAGTTTGTATTTTACTATTTTCCTTGGGGCTGATGCTGACCTCAGTGATGTCTTAATAGCTGTTTACTATTTTATTCTTATAATTTGTTGTGAAAGAATTCTCCTTTGTAAAGTAGAAAAACTCTTAAAAAGAAAGGATGTGAATATGTGTTTCAAAGCACAGGTGAGAACAGGACATTTGCCACTTTAAAAAGGTATTTTTTAAAGATCTGGTTACCCCATCAGTCCATTTTCTTGGACACACTAACTTTACCTGACTCCAGTGTCCCAAGATTCTTAGGCAAATCACCCCTCATAGAACACCATCTCTTTCAGCTGCTCTAGAGAGAGACTAAATGTTTAACTTCTTATTTTAACAACTCACATTAGTTCTATGCCTAAATCTAGGCAGTCTGAAAAGCAAACCTTGACAGAGTCAGATTGTTCACATTATTTGTCCCTTTCAAATAACCCATTTCTCCCAGACCTGAGGAGCAGGTTAAGAGCAAAGTTTTTGTTACATGTATGTATGCAGCTTCTTTGGTTTCAAATCTGATTTCAGTTTTTGTATTGGCAGATCTTATCCTGGCTGAGTGCATAAGATAAATATCTGCATCATCTGAACCATAAAGGTCAGGAATTGCCACCAAAATTACTCGTGTTCATTCATTTGCATACCATGACTACCTCAATGAGCGTAAGAGTATTCTGCTGACTGATTTTGTGTTTTTCAGTATGTTTAGTCATCGAATGGCACTTCAGGAGCTCTACTAGCTGTTGTAACTTGGAGTACTCTGTGCATCATGAAAGTCTTACACGTTTTCCATAATAACTGAAATCTCCCCATTTATCAAATAAAGGAAAATTAATAAGTAAGCTGAACCTGCATTAAAAAAACACAAAAAGGCAAATTGATCACTAAATCTGGTAACTCTTAACTTCTGTAGCACACATATTTGGCAATATGTTCCCTGACACAAAATAAACCTGGTTTCAAAACACTAGGACACAAGCACATTGTTTCAATTGCAATGAGCGTAATTTCATGTAATTTTAAAAACTTTTATATAAAAAATTAGAGAAGTAATCATGTGAAAAATCTAATTATAGGGAAAATATAAGTCTGAAGATCTCCCAGTCTAAAATATCTCAGGTCTGTACAGTTTGATACCCAGCACATTGTTTAGTTCACAGTCAGCGTGTCTGTAGGGATCTGATCAGGATAATCCTTGGTTTTCTTCAAATAAACCACTGTTCTCTTGTACTGAGCTGTGCAATAGCTTTTACTAGAAACACTGCCAAGAAGGAGCACAGTAACAGGGGTCAAGTCCAACCATGAACTTTATGAATTGTTTAGTTGCACATTAAAGGACAGCATCAAGTTCAGTTATAAGCTTTGAAATGATCTTATTTCTAGCCTGTGCAGGTGGATGATTCCCTGTACATTTGATTCATTTGGTCAACATTTAACCCGTTGTCTCCTGCAGCTCTCCCTTATGCAAAAGTCTCTGCCTTATGTTTTTTACACTTTATAACTGTTTTACAAAAGAAAAAAAAAAAAACAAGTGGGTGAAAATCTGGAGAGTGTTTAGGATGCAGGGGTGTTGCTAATGCACAAAGCTACTTCTCAGCTTTTTGACTTCAGGCCCAAGATCAGGATGAAGGCTCTTCTCCACAGGGCTCTTCTAAAGCAAAGAATCCTCTAGTTCATAAGATGAAACACAGGGTGCTTCAGGCGCCACTGTGACAAAAGGAAGTCTCTTGCTTTCTTTGGTGTTTATCCTTTCAACACCTTGAAGAGTTATGACTGATTTACCTAAATCAGTGACTTGCAGTAGCAAGATTTTCCTAAATCAGTGACCAGTAGCTAAAAGGTGTGAGATCTGCTTTGCCAATTTCTTTAAGCATGTACTCTAAAAGTAAGACCAAAGAATTCAATCTTTCAGTGCCAACTTCCACATTTTCAGTGTCACTAGCTATCTACCCGGGAGATGTTAAATTCACCCTTGAAAAAGCTCTAAAGCCAAGGTCCATCTGAATCCTCATGGAAGTATCAGCATGCTTGCTCCCTGAGCAAATTCAGCTTCACTTGCATTTCATCCTTGGAGTACAAATCTGACCTCTTATGGGGAATGTGGAACCAAACAAACAAGACAACAGTCAAGACTTCATTATCTGGAAATTAATGTCAACATCCAGTTTCTCTATATCTAAAATTCATGTTCTGATTCATTCTTCCGTTTTATCTGGGAACGTTGTGCCAAGAAGTTTGCATGAGAGCAAAGAGAGAAGAGGGTGACCTGTGCAATACAAACTGGTGGGTGCTGGTCATGCTGTGATTGTAGTGTAAACCCACAGTCCCTTAGTGCCCTAATCATATTCAGCATATCCATATAGACGATATCCATGCAAGTAAGTACTTTTTTTTCCTCTAATGTAGTTAATTATTTTTTTCCTCCTGTTAAACTGCTGGCAAAAGAAGGGATGTCAGCAGCATGATGTCTATCAGGACTAGTCTGTTGCTTCCATCTACTGCTATTGCTGATATATCATTCCTCCTCACATAAGACATATTTTCTGGGCCAAAGCTGCATTAACATTTACAGATCGGTAACACCAATGCTGAAAACTTAGACATGTCTCTCGTGCATCTAATGGAGCTGAAATGGGTATTGAGCCTATCATAGTAGTATTACAGTAGTGTTAGAGGAGAGCTGTGTGACTAACTGAATTTTTTGATCAGTTGGGTAAAGAAAAATCAATTGGAAAAATAATTTGAACATTTTTAATATTCCGAAAGTAAAGAGATCTGAGACTTTCCTTTCAGATTGACCAAAATATTAAATATTCAGGGGAACATCTAAAAAGGTGCTAAATTTTTCTAAATGAAAAGTTGTTTTGAAATGAAAAAAATCAAAACATTTCACTTGAAAATGTCAGAGTGAAGTGTTTTGACTTTTTAAAATGTTTTTGCTGAAAAATGATAAATTATACATGAATTTTTGAATTGTTTCATCACCTCAAATATGCATTTTAGTTAAAAGAAAGTTACAGCTCCCTTCATAGTGTTGTCTTTTTCTTAACTCATGTCTCTGGTCTAGGAAATCAACTGGTTTTTCCCCAGTTGTTTGGGTTTAAATTTGTTTGAAATTTAGTATATTTAATGATCATAAATCTCAAAGACTTGAGCCATACGGATGTGGTAGGAGTATATCTGACTTCACTGAAAAGAAGTACTTACAGTCATAGACACTTTAACACACGCAAAAACACTCTAAGAGAGGGGCAATTTCTGCTCTGAGTTACAATAGTTTAGAACTGAATAATTATTCTAAATTGGATTGAGTTATTTCAGAATACAAGTTACAAGAGGTTTAGATCGTTGTGCTTATTGGAAATTGTAGTTATTGAGAAAGCTGTGATAAATCATGGCATGACCTATTGAGCGTTCAACAACATCTGAATAATTACTGCAATGATTGTTGCAATGCTCTCTGTACTGTATTATATGATATAGCCTCCATGATAGAAATTAAATACTGAAATAATGTTATTTCTGTTTCCAAAGAGTTGTTTGGACTGCTAGGGAAATGAGGTAGCATTCAATTTTAGGTTTTAAGTTAAAATACATTTGAGATCAGTGATTATTAAAAATCATTACTCAGATTGAGCCTGTTATTTCCTCCTATATTTCTTAATTTATCTGATTTGTATTTGAGTTAAATCAAATCCTAAGAGGAATAATTTCTGATTAGATCATAGCTGTTATTAAGTATCTGTGGAGGACTTAATGCAATTGCTCCTAATTCTTGAAATTTGACCAAGTGGTAGTTAACATCCTACAGATGAGTCAGAACAAAATACCTTCCTTTGTCTCTGTACAAAATGTAAATACAAAGACTATAAAATGTTATATTCTCTTGTGGTTATAAAAAGTATTTACTTTTTAAAATCCACTTTATTTAAGTCATCTTTATCCATTTTTTCCTATCAATGATATTTATTTGAACTATTTCCAAAATTGGTTTAGATCAAATATTGTGAAGGGTTACTGACTTATGCAGTTTTAAATTATAAGGAATTCTTTCCATTCTTTAAAAGCATTAGAAAGAGAAAACAGAAGCCATAGTATGTTATTTCTTTACATTCAATGCGAATTATACCTCTTTGGGTGTGATACAAAGATATTTTTTATTTCAAGCATACTTGTTTAAAACATAGCTGTTTAATAGTAGAAAATGAACTTTTTACCTTGTGAAGTCTTTGGGACATGATCTCTGCTCTGATAAATGGCTGCAATTCAGAGGAGCTCCTCAACGTTCTTTCATTTGTTTACACCACCAGAAAATTTGGGGCTCACAAAGAGATGCTCCATGGGCATCATCTGAAATGAATGATCAAAAGGCATATCACACTGAAATGAAATTTCAACATGTTTTTTGTGTTTCTGCTCTGAAATGGAAGAATGATTCAAAAGAAGTATCACATCAAGCATTGTGATGTGTTTGTGTTAGCTGACATTTTCCTGGCTATTTCAAATAGCTCTTAAACAACCGAAAAGAGCCTTCCAGTAACTTGCAAGTATCAGCTGTGCTGGGAAGACAAAAGCTTCCCAGGCTGTAATCTGGGCAGTACTAGAATCTCTACAGTTTCCCTTGAGTGTGAGTGTTATAAATAGTGGCTAACTGGAACTTGCAGACTTCAGAACAAGGTTTCATTTGTTAGGGACTTGGTGTGGGAGTATTGTTCATACAGAGGTGCAAAGAAAAACCAAGATAATTTAACAATAGCATAACTGGTTCCCTTTGTTTAAACTATTCCCAGGAGGTGCAAACAGTCTGGATTTCTAACCACGGCTTCAGAAGGACTGGAAGACATTTCTGGAAAAAGACATATGCCAACATAGTCTATAACAAAGGGAATATGAGTTGAGGTTTAATTTGGCATCCTTTTAGCCTTCATCAGTATTCACTTGTCTTTCAGATCTCAGCCTTACTTTCAGTTTACTTGAACTTCCTAGTACAGCTATGTTAGGTAGAACATAAAAAAAATAAGTAAAAGGTTTCTGTTAGACAATGGCAATATTTAGGTTTTTAAAAATATTACTGTTTGCTTCTCTTCAAGGTGTATCCATTTGCTTATGTACTCTATTGAAAGTATTTCTGTTTGACTCGATTACATTTACATTTACCTTTCTCTCAATGTTTGGTTTTATTTTCCAGTAAATATTTCACCAACATGAAGATATTTCTGAATTATTCTCTGTTTCTATCAACAGAAATGCTAAATATAGTCTGCAGCAGTGGCTGCCTTCATTAATATGATTTCAAAACAAACATGATGCTCAGTGCATACTTTATTTCTGCGAGGAGACATCACATTTCTAATTAAATTCAAATCATAACTGAATGAAAATACATGGAATTCAGAATTATTATTTATATTATACTCTTAATCATTATTACTTTTATTTTTTACCAGGCAGAAGAAAAAAAAACATAGGACAGAGGATGACATTTGAAATAAAATTATTTCTCTATGAGCAGGCTTTGTTGTCACAAGTATTATACTGCCAATAACATCTTTAGGAAAATTCTGTTTGTATCATAACACAGTATTCATCAGGAATTAGTAAATTCATCAAGGGAAAAAACCCAAAGGATTCTTTGCTATAGATCTCTATAGGACTTCTCAGGAAAAGTCTTGCTATTTTAGTCAATGGAAAACTTCTTTGTACTTAAAATGAATAAAGAGAAAGAAGGAAAAAAAATGTTTATTTTTTTCCAAAGAGCACTAAGGAAGATGATGGATTAAAGCAGATGCAGACTGTTTGCGGTTATATAAGACTATTAGGTACCCTGCTTGTTCTGGCTTTTGTAATTTGTCCATGTCCTACTTTATATAACTCAATCCATTGTGAGCAAAAACATGAAATACCAGAATAGTTCATATTTCATTTTGTCAGCAAATTAGAAGAAAAAATATAAAAACAAACACAATAGACATCATATTTGCTGAGTATAGAAGTATTTTTTTCATATCAAAGGAGTCTGAAAAGAACAGAAGGTTAAGAAGATTTCTTTTTACAATGAGCAGATGTGCTTGTTACTGTTGATGGACAAGCTTATCCATTTACATCAATTAATATCAACAGCAAGCACATCAATATGGAAGCTTGTCCTGACGCCTTGATTTTTTCCCATCTGACAGGTAATAGTAGGGCTGGGAAAATGTCACAACAATTTAGTCATGCTTCACTGGCTTTAACTAGTTCAGTGACAATGGGAATGCATCATGCTAAGATTCCTTATGATTCCTAATGGTACTGCATTAGTCGGCTATTGCAGAGGATTTAAACTAGTCTTTGTCAATTAAGGGTTTAAGGTCAAATCCTCTTTATGGTTTTTTCATTTGTGCATTAAGTAAAAGCAAGTTAAAATATTTATGAATGGCACTGAAATGTGGAAACTTTCTTTAGGAACCTGTCTTTTCATATTGAGTCATAACTGAAACCAACAATGTTTGACAAAGAAAGGCTATTTCATCACATGGCATGGCTTATCCCTCCCCTTCTCTAAAGGCCTGAGCTACAATCTACTCCGTTTTGGCAGGAAAACTTCTGTGGTTAGAAACCTGAAGTCATAAACATTTTAGGCACTGAGATGAAATTATGCCTCAGCACAGCTGACAACGATCAAGACATGACCTTAATATTGCAAAATAATATTATTAAATTGTTTGAATGCTCACCAAGCCAAGAAATGTTCAAAAACCAAAAGAAAACACTGAATATGGGTCAGTGAAAGGGATGCAGGGTAAGCCCTTTGCTGCCCAGCAGGAAAACCATAACAAGGCCTGACGAGCCTGGATAAGATGTGCTGTCCCTGTGGCTGCAGTGGGTGTCCAGCCCACCATCTGCAGGCTGTCCATTCTGGCTTCCTGGGGCCCACACGTCCTACTTTGAAGATGGTTCAGGGAGCACAGACAAGGAAGAATTGCCAGCTCCACCCCTGGAGCTTCACCTGCTGGTCAGCCTATTCAATTCAGGGGAACCTCTGCATCTTCCCCTTATTTCCCAAATTGAAAACTGCTGAATGTCCATATGTTTTCTTCTTGAGGAATAAGAAGTAATGGGACATCTTTTCCTTATTTGTTTAGATGCTGCCTCACTGTTTTCCATGGATTGCACCAGGGTAGCTGAAAGCACGTCATGTCCAATATAAGCATATTTTATTGTTATGCAGCATTTCAGTGCTTTGGGCAAGAAATGGCAACATGAATCCTTTTATGTAGAGACACATACATGCACTTGCATGACTTCTCCACTCAAATATTTTTGACTGAAATATCCATTATTCAGACGTTTTCTTTTCTGCTTATTCCTTGCAAAGGGAGCTATACTTGAAGTAAGAGAGGTTTCAATGTTCAGCTATAAGGCATTGATTTAACCTTTCTGTCATGAGAAAAGTAAAATCAACTTGCTTCCAATACAGTTAAATGTTTAGTTATATGAGAAACTAGATCTTTGGGAAGGATAGGAAATTACATTGTCTATAATCAATCAATCATCTGTGAAGAGAAGTTTATTTAAAGTGACTCCTTTCTGATTACTTCTAGAAGAGATAAATAGAAAATTATTCATAAATAAATCAATGTATTGATAATGTGACAGCTGAGAGGTTGTGCTCTTCAATGTAGATCATTTTACAAATGCCTGTGGAACAAGACAATGTTATCTAAATAAGCTTGTACTAATGGCATATGTATATTGCATCAACAGCCTGGTTAGAAATTCAATAGCAGAAATGAAAATTTTCTAGTCAGTCTATGGCAACTATATGTAAAATATCAGCATGAAAAATACATGAATACTGAGGATATTTTTACTAATTCAGAAATTGACATGATAGGTTATAAAAACAGATAATTGAGCTGTGTATGCAGTGAGTGTTTTTGGTTTTTTTTAATATACTTACCACATATTAACTCTTAAGTTGCACAAAGGTGTCTGGTGTTACCCCCATGGCTCTGCCCTGGCCCTGGAAGCCATATTTTGTAGACATGAATCATATTCTTAGTCACAGGACCTTGAAGAAGTAGCTTTGTGCCCATTGGCAAGGTGATGGGCACATAGCAGAACGCTTTGTATGAGGAAACATGGAGAGAGATGTTCAGTCCACAGGGAAAGGCATTTCTTGGGACAGCATGATAGTGTTGGAGAAACTAATGTGAGGGAAGTTCCAGAAATTATGTCCCAAAATCATGAAGTTGGCGGGTTTTGTGTGTCCAAATGCTGTGCTTAGTATGGCTCTGAGAGGAACGAAGAAGGCATTGAAACCTTTTAAACATCATCAGGTTCTCCTTTTCTCCCTCATTCTGAGAAACACCTTTTTTTTAGAATCCTAAACGTATTTGGGCATGGGGAGAAGAGATAAGTCATTAAGATACTGAACCTGAATGTTTTTAACTGGATCACTTAGTGCTCTACTCTTTGGTAATAAATGTCATCAGATTCCTTATGTGAAAAAACTGGGTTTTTTTCCAAAGATTAAAATGGTAATTTTAAGAGAAATAAAAATTTGCATTCAGAAACTTCAATTTTTTTGGAAGTTTGCTTTTCAATACAAAGATGTCTCCAAATCATTAAGAAAAGCTCTCAGAAAAGTTAAGACATTAATCCTATCTCAAAGTAGTTAGAAGACTACATATTGAATTTACTGGAAATCTCTTTATCAAAATCAGGAACAGCTTGGGCCTTTTTCTTCTTCTCATGTTAGTTGTTTGGGGTTTTTTTAATTAGGCTATTTGGTGGTCTCAATGTTTAGAAACTTAGTTCTTTACATTTAAAACAAAAATCCTCCTTCAAGTTGCTTTATATGTCAGGAGCATATCCCACAAACACAGTGAACTGAGAAAATAACAATAGAAGTATTAAAATGAAGAGTGAGTATAAGTTTCTTCAGATACTTTAAAAAGTTCTCTTCTGTTAATATGGAATTTTTGGGGGCAGTTTTTGAGAATTAGACAAGAACCAGCACAATAGTGATGGTGAGTAAAATATGGTGAGTACAGCTCTGTGCTAATCCCGGATTTATGAGATGATCCCCCGCAAGAGCTGCTTTAAGCACTGTGCTTGGTACTTAGAGTGTGGTTGAAAGAGATTCAGTAGAGAGCTTTTAGGCTTCTGAGTCCTCCAAAGGGAAAAAAAATAGAATACAGATATTAAGTGCACTGAAACCACAGGATTTAGGCACAGGTATTGCCCAAGAGATTATTAGGAACAAGACACCCAAAAAGGCACAGACAAACAAAGGGCAGGATTTGTGCATTTGGTCCACTGTAAGAATTTATTTCTATTCAAAACTATAACACTGATATCTACTGATACCTTACTCTGACATATTAAGGAGATATTAGAGGATACATATTTGGTCTAGATAAGATAGCCCTATGATTTGTAGTCAGCACTTACAGAAACTAGGCTCAGTTTTTCTTTTATATGAAGTGATCCCACCAACATCATTGGCCAATTATCCGCACAAGCCCAGATGGCAAGCAGCTATTGCTAAGCAGCATCAGTGTGTGTGGCCAGTAAGACCTCTGCTTTGGTGGCACAGATCTCCTGGAAGAAACTTTCTTCCATTTCCCTAAGAAGGAAAATCAAGGGGTTTTGCTGTTCTTGAGGTGCTGCAGAAACATCTTGAAATGATCATGTGATCTGTTCTACAAGCCAAAAGAGGTGTTTCTTCCAAGGCCTTTTTTAAACTGAGATGTGCTGCTGCTTGCTCAAACCCTCCCACATACAGATGAGGACATAATATAGGGCTATGTCTCATTATGCAACCTACCTCCCACACGCATGTTCTAAAAGAAAGCACTGAACAGCTGCACAGCATTCCTTGGGGCATGAATAGAGTCTTTAATACCAACTCTGAAATGAGAGTGATTAGTGCTGTTGTTGGCACACGCAGCACCTGAGCATTCATAGTTCAGTTCAATGCAGCTGATGGAGCATCCTGATTTTTGAGGGGAAAGAGCTGCCAGATTTACTCACGGGATATGCAATAGTGACTTATGGTCCAAGCATTGCTAAACCTTGTGCATGGCACTCTGATTTGTGTTGACTATGGGATCAATGTCACCCCCTCATTAATTAGCAGTTTATTGTGATTGTTTTGCAAGAATGAAATACCTAGGGCAATGCTACAAGTTAGAATAACCAGGATGCTACTGGGATGCCACTGCCAGCACTAGAGTGGTGGGTGAGAGCTTTGCCTGACCCACTCAACAGGCAGAGCCCTGCAAATAGCAACCATAAGAGGTCTACATCACACACTGAAGAGAAGCTTGCTGTTGTAGATGGATATGCTCTCTGACAGCTGAGAAAGGAAAAGGAGAAATAGATTTAGTTGTAAGCAAGGACAGTATACTGGTAAATTACTCCTATTTATATTCCTTGGCAAACTGAGCACTTTACCCGCCGTGTCAGGATGACTGCTTGACCTCAAAAATCTCAGCTGAAGGAGGAGGACTGTAGAGGCTAGTAACAGGCAGCGTGAAAAATTAATACTCACAGCTCATAGCTCATTGCAACAGGGTTATTTATTTATTCAGATTCCTGCAACTGTGAAAAAGCAACTTCTCCATATGGTCTAAATGCCATTGATATAATCTGAAAATACCTAGTGATAGAGTAATTTAAGAAGCATCTCTTCACACAGTGATCCTCCCTCCCTGCTCGATCAATGCTCTGCTTTTACAATGGCCATTGTATACCCCCATTTTCAAATAGAGTGAAAAAAGATGAGCCTTGCAATATGCCCTGCAGGTCAAATTCAGGTTATATTAAGTCAGAGAAGGGGAGGAATCCATTTTGATGGTAGTGAGGAGTGGATCTATTTATAAGGCCTTTTTAAACCCTCGCTTCATTTGACAGCATATACGACAGCTGATTTTCTCCAGCCCATATGACTATGGCTGTTGGAGTATCATCTAATCAGAGAAACTAGACTACAGATTTCTTATTCCTAGAAACAGAATAAATAAAACAAATGAACAAGGCAAAAGTAAAAGAGAACTGAAGAAAACATCAGCAAATTTTCCTTTAGTCAGCACAAGATGCTATGTTTTTATTTCTGTTGGTATTACAGAAGTTGTGACATTCTTTCAAGATGTCTAGTGTGGCATTTAGCACTGGGATTTTGTTCGGTATTCCAGCAAATAAGAACATTTGGAAAAATGTCCTGCCTTAGTGTTCTGTTCTAGTAGAAGGAAAAGTGTTTGTGGGAACTGGGCTACACATTTCAAAAAACTTATGCAAGTGTGGGTTCTCACATTTCTCAAGTACCAAAAGTCCAACCTTTGCTATCTGAAGATCTAGCTTTTGCAAATACTTAAGCACATGACAAACAGTATTTTCATTAGCAAAAACACACCTCTAAGGGTTTTTCAGGATTAGCCATCTTTGTACAAAAATTGTTTTCACATACATTTCACCATACATTATTTTCACCATACATTATTTTCACCATAATGTTTCATACTTTCTTTCCCTACCAAATATATATTAGTTTTAGTGAAACAAAATATTATATACAGATCAATCCCCACTTTTTATATTGCACGAAAAAAAGAAGGTCATTTTAACAGTGCCAGAATACAAGACTTGTTTCTTACATAGGCTATGAAATATCTTCAGTTTGAGTAGTAACATAGGATCAACTCTTTGCCTTGTTATAAAAGAAGCTTTTGAAACCTGCCTAATAAATTGTTTTGCGGTTAAAATCATTAGATAAATTATTTTCTACAGAAGCTCTTTTAATGTAAGCTTTAAAGCTTTTAAATCATCTTCTCAGATAATATCACAGGAGCTCTGACCACTATCCTGGACTGCCCTTTGTTCAAGAAACAGCTATCCTTGTATTAGAGAAGAACACTGAAATTATGAACATCTGAAGGTAATTTCAAGTCAAGGAATACTGGGCAGAGAAGAAGAGGTAATTTGCTTTGATTTATTTTTCATATCAAAACTATTTGCGTATTTATCCAAATTGCATAGAGTAGATACCTGCCTGTGGAAAGGGTAGAAAGAGTATTTTTGCAAATAAGAATCAAAACCTTCACTGTTACACCTTCGAACATTCAATGCTCTGCAGATGGCTTTCTGCTACGAAGGTCTGATGGCTATGTGCTGTTGAGTGCTGGTCTGCTGTAATCAGGAGTCAGGGTAACATGGCTTTTCTCAGAGAAGTGACAATAGACTCTGTATCCACTCATGCTACCACAAATACGGCATTTCTTATATATTTCCTAATGAGAAAATCATGTCAGAACCTCTTCAGGAATTATTGACTTGTAACTAGGAGTTTTAAAATGTATATGAATGCCTTATTTTCTGACTGCGAGTCAATTAAAGGAGTCTCGTCCTCTGTATGACTCGCCAAGGAGTCTCAGAGAGGACAAGGTGTACCCTAGTGATGAGTTTCCCCTAACACCAGCAATCTAAAATATAAGCCTCCATTATAGGATAGCTGTCTATGGTCTTTCTATGGGCAGTGGAGAAAACACCATATCTCAAAAAGAATATTTATCTTAGATGCCTGTCTTAAATTTGGTGAAACAGCCCCTGGAAATCCCTATATCTGTCTACCAGTTATGGAGGTAGCCAAGAATTTTCAATAGCTACAATTAGGAGAGCAACTGATATATTTTGAAAAACTTAAAATTTCAATATAATATCTCATAAATTACTGGAAGCAATTACAAGCTGTTAAAAAAGTAGAGGTACTGACAAGGTGTAGAATGCATACACATGACTCCTCTTGCTTTCTAGTTGCAAAGAAATATTAAAATACATAAGAACAAATAAACCTTGTAGGGGTTAAAAGGGGTTTTTTTATATCAGGAAAGTGAGATTTTTCTTATTTAGTTTGGCAAATACCTGGGCAGTGTGTTACGACAACACTGTTTGTTCTCAGTTCTGAAGGAGTATTTTCAAACTGTTCCAACACTTACAAGAAGCCACTTATCACCACACTGAAGAATAACTGAAAGGCTGGTCCTTACTTAGAACTCTTTGTTAAGGATTTTCTTATACTTAACTTTTGTAGTCCTTGAAGCTGCCACTGGAGATGTTTGTCGAATGGCTTGTGCAAGTCCCTTCATATCCTCTTGCCCCATGTCCATGCCTTGAGCATAACAACAGTTACTATTTCTTTCAAGTGTTTTGATCTTTATGTCTGAAAGGTAGTACTCCATGAATAAACTGCAAAAAGAATGTTGCAGGAATATTTTTGTTAGCACCATTGTGATTATTTGTAGCATTGGACTTCTAAATCCCCGTGCTAACATTGTCTAAACAGGATGGGTATAGCCTTTCCATTCTAAAAATCATTTAAAATAGATTAAAAAATTCCATTTTTTGGCCAGAGTCAGAAAGTTTCCAAAGCAAGAGGATCTTTCTTTGAGTCATTTGTTGAGGTGGATTACAACCTCACAGAGTTACTTTCCCCTCACACACACAGATCTGCGTGTGAATAGGCACAGGTATCACTGAATTACTGGAAGGTGATTTGGTAGATATTTACAACAGATCAGATTTTTATAGCAATGGTGAGAAACGAAGGGAAAACTATTGCACTATTTATGCTGATATCAAGTTTCACTGACTACCCTGTATTGTACTACAGGTACAGTAGTTTTCACTTCCAGAAACTGGGAGTAATTCCAGAGGAATGCATCTGGATAACATTTGCCTGTTACTCTCCCCAGAAAAGAATTAGTCACCAAGGGCCCTATTCATAAAAACTAATTCAGGCCCTTTCCACATGAATATCACATCTTTATGTGGAAAAAGTGTGGTGCATAGTTTTTTTATAAAAATCATTTTCTGTGATTAATAGAGTTATTTCCCCTGTCTGTAGTTGGACACCTCCCTGCTTTGTCAAAGAGAAGATTGAAGCCCATAGCAGAAGTGGGAGTGGGATGAACGAGAAACTCCCAGCTTTTAAGAGTATATATGAATGACATTTGAAAATGGTTACAGTATAAATGATTTGGCTGCTTGAGCAACCAAATGCTTGAAAATGTAGGGAAAAAAGTGGTCAGTCCTTCCTGAACACTGAGATTTTTATGAACTGGCATAACATTTTTCTTAAGGTTTACAGTTTCCTATTAACTTCTCAGCGTTAAGGAAGCCAAACCTTCTGCTTTGTTTTGCATTTTGCAAAATCCTACTTCAGCAGCAATGAGTTAATCATAATTGTGTGATAGCTTTAATCAGCCCACAAGGTTGATAAATTGGATTGATTGGAATCACATCATTAGCATGTGAATTTTGGTGGAATTTTAATAGTCACCAGGGGTGCACAAGATTTATGGCAGAGTCAGCTTATGATTTTCTTTTGGTTGAGTGCTCATTTTAATGTCCTGTAACATACACTAGACCTTGCCTACTGTTCAATTTGTGCTGTGACGAAGGGTTTCAACATACTGTAAGTTCAGATCCTTGCATTTCATGTGAGATACAGTATATAACTAAAATATTATGTTTTACTTCAATCACTCCAGGGAAAAGTATAGTTTTATTGAAGACATTTAATGCAGTTACAACTACAGCTGCAGAACACTACTTGAATGAGGCTCACATGGCAGTGAATATTTCTGGGTTTTGATGGATACAGTCCCCGTCTTGGTTTTACCAAGAAAATATTTAGAGAAATTTGCGTAGGAGTCTCTTGGATGTTTATGACACTCGACGGTTGCAGTAAAATACAGTGTATTACGTGTATTAACATTATGAGAAATGCAATGGAAAGGACAAGAGAACCCAAGTCTGAGTTAGTGGTTCAGACTGTGTGAGTGTACTGATTGAATGTTCTGAGTGAAGATGACAAGGAGAGAAAAACAGACTATTAGGGCTAATATGATCCAGATGATAAACCCTGATGCCAGTAGATAGAAATAATGAGATAATGTAACCCATCTGAAACATGGAGAAACAAAATGTTTTCTGTCATGAGACCCAAACCTTCAGCTTGTTATGCAGTGATGTGTACCCCTTGCCTATAAATTAGATGTGTCTGTCAAATCGTGAGCACTGTCCAGATTTTTCATAAAGAGTAACAAAATTTTCAACAGTAAAATGTCCATTCATTTAAGGACAGTATAGCAAAATGGCACCAATGTCTTCTCCATTGCCCTATTCACTGTGGAGCCTTTTAACAAACTACAACCTTTCTTGTAACAAAATATGCAAAACCACCAGATATCACTTCAGACTTTTCTTCATGCGCTGTTTTCTGGTTTGGTTGGTTTTTTTTACTGGGCAGCAGTGGGGGGGTGTGTTTGGTTTGGGGGGGTTTTTTTGGTTGTTGTTGGGTTTTTGCTGTTGTTGTTGTTGGTTTTTTGCACAATTTTACAATATTATAGCCTCAGATTATTTTTCATACAGTTAGGACTTTGAATGCAGGAAAAAAAAAAATTTAGAAACAAAGGATCCTGAGAACTAAAATTCCTGAGTCATCCAATCCACCACAAAGATTAGCACTGCCACAGGGCAAAAGCCACAGAACTAAGAAAATTAGAGGCTGTAGTGGTTTTTCAGTGCTTTGGTTTTCCTTCTTCCTCTGATAAACTAAGCAATTGACTGTTCTTCAATTGAATATTAGCAGTCTTTTCAGGTGTTAGAACCAAGTGTTCCTTATTCTGGCATCCATCAGTCCATTGACCATTAAGCAACATAATTTAGAAGTACAGTCAGTTATCACTGTTTTGCTAGAAGAATGGCCCTCTGAACTTACATTTCTGATTGCACAGGGCCTCCATACTGGAGGGCATGTTTAGTGATCATTTTGTAATGGTATAAAAACATTAGAAACATAGAAATAAATGGAGCATTCTTGGCCGAATTAGATTAGCTTGAGCTCTTTCCACACGTGATTGGAGATGATCTAATTGGCCTGCAGCATTAAGTAAGTTATACTGAGTGTTTGAATATAACACATGTATGTTTACAATAATAAATGCATTAGAAGCATTTTTATTGTTCATCTCTCTCTTAACATACTTCCTGTTAGCATGAACTGCACAATACTTGCCATGGTAAAATTAAATACTGCTTCATACCAGTGTATTTTCCTCTGCCTGCAATTTCACCTCTCCTTGAGATCTGTTCTTATTCAAAGCACCGATCCTTCAAAGCAGAACATTGTTGAGGAGCGCAGCAGCTATGTAGTACTGTATTGCTACTGAGGAATTTCCTTGGCACATTTTAAAAAGTTATAATCATTAAACACTTGCTACCACTGGTGATAGACCGATAGATAGATAGATAGATAGATAGATAGATAGATAGATAGATAGATAGACAGACTATTAGCTTCTTTCTATGTTGGTTGGCTTCACACACAGATCATCTGAATTTAGGTCCTGTTCACACTTGCAGACATCAGTGAACAAGCAAAGAGCATCCTTCCACAGCAAACACAAAAGGTAGTCTTTACAATAGCATGACTGTTTTTGTATGGATCTGTTTATAACAGGAAGTTAAAAAGTTAGGCAGCCTTACACTAATAGCTTTGTATATTGCAGAGAGTCTTAGGATAGCCACCACACATGAATTCATGACCCCACAGAGCTTTTTGGAGTTTACCCAGTGAGGCCAGAATTTCCCTCTGCAATTTACCGTGGTTAAAATACAATTTGTGAAGACATCAATTAGATCCTCTGAGAACTAAAAAACACTGGGGTTTGTTTTCAGTACAGAAAATAATAACTCCTAATATGCCAGTTTTATTATTACCCTGTAAAACAGTTCATCTACCACTTTTCATCATGTT
The DNA here is from genome assembly GCA_013398055.1 of Ifrita kowaldi. Classification (NCBI taxonomy): domain Eukaryota; kingdom Metazoa; phylum Chordata; class Aves; order Passeriformes; family Cinclosomatidae; genus Ifrita; species Ifrita kowaldi. The sequence continues at coordinate 297,130 of VZRS01012079.1, read as the reverse complement.
CTTTTGATGACCGTGAACACAAACAGCTCTAAAAAGATGGATGGAGGGTTGACAAGCAAGAAGGCTAGGGGCAAAATTAGACACAGAATATCAATTTGCTTTGCAATTCTTTCCTTTTTGCCAATAAATTTAATTTTGTGTTGAAATGAAGTAAAACACTTGACATGTCTTGAGTATATGCAGTTATAATAGCATTTTTGAGCAGGAGAAACTGGCACCCAGGATAAAAAAGAGCTTCTCATATTAAGCTTCTCCAACTGTTTTCTATACCCCTAAATCTCATTCAGCAACACGATCTGCTTCATATAAACAATCAGCTGTGACTGAGTGACTCCAACCAAGTTACAACAGGGATGAATTTGGCTGTTAGTTACAGAGAGCTTTCTCTGACAGTGACTTCAACCCTTAGAAAAGTTTTCTAGGCGTTGGGAGGCCTCAGGTTCATGAGGTTCTCAGTTTGGCCTGCGAAAAAGAGAAAACAAATCACAAAGCCCAATTTTACACCACCTCAGATCTCCTGGTCCTGACACAGTAGTTTTAGCCTAACTGCTAACTGATGTTTCCTGTAAAAAGATGACTTCTGAAACTTTGTATTAATCACATGCATAAGCAGAGACAACAACAACAGCAATAACAACAAAAAGCCCCTTAAAAAAAAGGTTGCATTTCTCACCTCTAAAACCCCTTGAAAAGTATTAATGCAGAATGTATTCCTTTATCTAATTCTATTTAATTCTCCACTACTGGTTTTGCCTTTTACTTTAGTTAAAGACTATATTACCCACATTAGTGATAAAGATCACTGCCTTTATCGTCACAAATATTCAAAGCTTTCTGCATGTCTGACCTGAAGGAAATTGCTTACTCATTGTAAGGAGTTATACACACAGCACCAGCTCCCAGAGACAGTACACTTTTTGCATTTCCCCACTGCTGTACTTTGTGCGTATGAGAAACATAATTTGAGTGGGAGATGAAACTTCCGCTGAAATGCTATCTAACTGCCAAAATATACAGAAACTTTCAAAAAGGAATACCACCCAAAACAGCTAATCAGCCTTAGCAGAGCAGAAATTTGTTTAATATAGTTAGATTTCTCTTCATCTCTTTTCAATCATTTGTATCCCTTTTGACCCAAAGGTAGCCATTGGGGCCTGGGGGGGAAGTAAGAGGTTTGAAACTTGCTTCCACCTCAGGTCAGGACATGCATTTCTATGCATAGTGCCATCTGTTTATTCAGGTTCGATCCTCTGCAGACAGCAGGGATGAAACAAGGGGAGCCAATTTATTCCTTCCTTCTTCCAAGCCTTTTCTTGAACAGGTCTTTGCCCAGAAGCTCTTCCAGTCCTAGCTGTTCCTCAGGTTTCTGCTTCAAGTGTCTGTGAGGCTTCCTGTTGATTGCTCTACATTCTTCTGCAGTGTATCTGCTCTGCTCTTTTACATCCAATCCCTCACACCCACCACCACCTTCTTTGTAGTAAAATGGGAAAATTCCCTTCAAACAGAGGTCAATCCCTTAGCTGATTTACACAAGGCATGTTCAGATTGATAAATTCCTTTTGTTTGTACCACTGAGAGAATTTACTCATCTGTTAAATTACATTTATTATGGAGAAAGCATATTATTGTATATACTAGCTTCAAAAGGTTTCATCAAGCCTGAATGCCACTATATTAGGCCAAATCACAACTCTGCACATTTTGTCACTGAACTAAAGATACTTACATTTTTTTCCTGTGTAGGTTTGATCCCATCTCCAATCCAAGTTCATATCCATAGATTTTGCAGGAATATAACTAAGGTTCTTCACAAAATTATCTCCCTTATGTCTGTTACTGGTGATCTTATCTGAGAGGACTTTTCTTTAAAAAAAGCATGACACATGTATGCGTGCTTAGACCTAGTACTTGTTTCTAGTGCAGTCTCTCAGTTTACTTTAGCTCCGTAGTGCATATCTGTGCTCCTGCTTCTGAGTGTTTCAGGCTTTTCGGGGGCATGATCTTTATCTCTGTGCAGAACAGTTCAGTTGCTCTAGAACAGTAAATAAAGACTTAATCCCAAACCTTAGTGTTGTCATAGATATAGTTTCTCTTTTGCAACTGTCCTACATTCTCATTTATATTCTCATACAAATAAGAATCAGGTCCTAATTTTCTAATGGGATTTGACGTTGAAAGAACACTTCACATCAAAGATCTAAATTGGCTGCTTTTGAATTCAATTCTGAACTAAATGGAAAGCGGCTTCATCTCTCGGTATAAATCTCTAATGGTATCTGGCCTCGCTGACATTTACAGGACTGCTGCTCTGTATTTTCACTGATACGAGCACTCTCTCTGGGGAAAACACCATCAAACTGTAGCTCTTCTGGCAGCTTTCTTCAGTCAAATTTCTTTGCATCCACTTCCCTTCTCATTATTTTGAAGTGGAAATCCCACGGCTGTAAATGAAAACACATTATATCAAGTCAAATCATGACTGTTGTTACTGGATTTTTCTAGCTCTGGTGTCTCTGCGTCTAATTTAAACTTCATGTCTCACTTTCTGCTTGATCCAAAATTTTCTCACCAGAAAGAAAGGCAGAAAGCTAGTCAGCTTTGCTTTCTTTATTTTCATTTCAGAAATTAAATGCTTCAGGGGAAAAAACAAAAAAAAAGAAAAACCAGTATGTTCATTTTCCTTTTTTCCAGTTTAACATAAGAGTGTAATGCAATGCCCAGCTCTAGACATCTGATTTGGGACTACAGAGGCTCCAGATGATCATTCAAAGCACTCACATGAAGAGCCTGTATTGACTGCATGTGAATGTTGCTCAGGTACGAAACAGGGATGCAGGAATAGAGGGACTGCACACCAAAATATGTCACTAGCCCATCTATCCTACTTCCAATTTCCAGCAGTAACCATGTCAGATCCTTCAGCTGATTCACATCTAAATACAGGAAATCCTGAGATAAATTGTTGGGAAAAAATTATGTAGCAACAAGAGTGTCTTAATCCTCAATGGATATTGAGGGTTTGTATTGCATAGCTTTATCTTTTTAAATCTTAGCTGTAGAAGCTGAGTACTTCTATAAAGTTGTTACATGTTCAGTCTTATGTGGGTGTTAGCAAGCTTTTCTAAAAAATATGCAACAATGTGTTCAAAGGGCCAATTGTATATTCTGGGGAAAGGTTTTCATTTTATTAATGCAAAACTCACTGCATTCCAGATTCTGTGCACAGCTTGTTCAGGCTCCTTTTAGGACCATCAGTCTCTGTCAGTCTGTAAAGGCTGAAACTCTTATCTTTATGAAAGCTGGAGTGCAGGTAAGTACAGGGCTGTTTCATAATCAGGTCACAAAGTACCTGTGCTTTGTTTGTGGGTTTGTTTTTATTATTTCTGAAGGGTTTTGCTCTTTTCAAAAGAAATTATTCTAGCGCTGTCAAGGCAGAACCACATTCTCAATCTTATTACCCTTCCAACTGTTAGAGAATTTGAAGATTCAGCAATATTTTCTTTTCTTCCAGCTTTCGCTGTTGTTCATTCTGTGGACGTTGTTTATGAATGAAGAACAGTTATAAAAGGAGGCTGATAAAGCTTCATCTAAAATCATTATCAGCAACTACTCCCGGGGTTTGGGAGTACAACAGATGAATAGAGAATTCTGTACTTGAATGCTGCTCATCTTATACAACGAATAAGCTTTCACCAGAGTGCCAAAACCTCTCCTCTGCAAATTAGTCAGTCTTAAGATGTACCAAAATTTAAAATAACTTATTCAACAGACATATTACTCGTTCTGATTTTTTAAAAGAAATTTTGCATTAAATGTAAAATGTAACTTCTGTTGAGCTATACTTATCTTCCCCTGCATGAGATTTTTCAATGTTGCTTTAGGATTAAAAACTAATTCAAGGTCCCTGGGCTAAATTCTGATCTCACATTTCACCAGTGTCAAGCATTACCTGGCAAAGAATGGAGTGTCTCTGGGTTATATCAGTATAAGTAGGTCTGCAAATTTGGGGCCCAGGTTACTATGACAGTAAGTACTTCTTACTCTGCAAATGTTTGTAGACAGTTTCTAATGTTTTTGGCGCATATTTTCTAGGTTTGTTCCAAGGTAAAATGTAATAATTTCACTGAAAAAACACAGATTTTGAGGCAAATATAAAAGTTTACTTCTCTACTCAAATATTTGTATTCAGAAGTATCATCATTTTAACAGGACAGCAAGCTTCTATCGACAAAAAATAAAATATTTTGCCAGTGCCAAACAGTGAGTGACTCCACAGCTCTCACTGAAACTCAACAGCAATTAGTTGCATAGGCCAAAGACTATTAGGCTCCACTGAAATCCTTAGGCTTAAGGCTACTAGTTTTTATTGAAAAATTTAATTTTTTTCAATCAGTCTTGCTAACAGTGAACTGAAAATATTTTTCCCTACTCTTTATAGTACCGTTTATTTTATCATCAGTTTTACCACATAAAGTGAAGACAAGTACAGCAAAGATTAAAACAAAAATATTTTTTCCCGCATTCATGAAATTTCATCAAAAAACATGGTTCTTTACAATTAAACATTTTTGGGAATTTTATGTTAATTTTCTTTCTGTGTTCATTAGTAGGAGCAGTGAGTGAATTTATACAGTTTGACTCAGTTTACTACGTCTGCATTTTACTTGTGGCAAAACCAAACTGTTTTGTTTTCCTTTTTGATGGACTATATGTATTTTCACTCACAACACCCACTATTTTAAAAAAAATAACATTTCTTCTATATTTACTCAGATGAGCAAAGTTTAATTTATTTAGCATACATCATCAATCAAAAACGTTTGTGGCACATTTCCAAGACTGCCTTGATAAAACATGCTCTGTAAACCTCAAGTATTACTTCAGCAAGCAGTTATGTTATTTTCCAGTGTGTAAATATAAATCACAATGAGACTGCATCCTGAAACATGGAAAAATGGGTGGTGAGGCACTGGCACAGGTTGCCCAGAGAACTTGTGGATGCCACATCCCTGAAAGTGTTCACGACCAGGCTGGATGGGACTTTGAGCAACCTCGTCTACTAAAAGGTGTCCCTGTGCACAACAGGGGGATTGTCACTGGATGGTCTTTAAGGTCCCTTCTGACTCAAGCCATTCTATGATTCTATAATTCTAGGGTCCTATGAAAAAAAGAGCAGATTAAATGATTTAGACTTAAAACCCTGGATCCAGGTGTCTCTGCTTTGGTATACCAGACAGATCAGTCACAGTTTTTAACTGATCTCTTTTTAATCTTTGAACAAAAAACTGAAGTGGATTTTTCTCTCCTTGGGGTTGCTGGGTTTTTGGTGGGGGGTTGTATTATTTTATTTATATTCACAGGAGTGGGTTAGGTATATAATAGAAAATAAAATGTCTTTTGTGATAAGCATTTGTAATCTAAGTAAATAATAGAGAAAAAGACAATGATATGACAGAGTAGAAATCAGATATTTTGTACAGTAATATAACATACAGGATAATGACATATAGCTGTTGTTCTTTACTGCCTTATTTTTAATAGCTCTTTGTGGAAACGCCTGGAGTTGCAGGTCACAGGGAAAAACCTCGTGTTTTAAAGAAAGTTTAAAATAGTAGATCTGAGTGCTTTATCATAGATCAACTCACATAACTAATCCTATAGTATTTCTACCATCAGTTAATGATGGGATTAAACATGATGGCCTGGATGGTTCTTTGTCTCAAGGAGACCATAAATCATAAGTCTTTCAAACTTGGAAGAGGAATGATCCCTCCCCACAACCTCTGATTTTCACAGACATTTCATAGTCTCTCCCTCTGCTAGAGGCAAGCTAGATAGACCTTTGATCTTATGCTCTATGAGCTTGTGCAGTCTTTGATTATCATTCTATGAAAGTTTAGCTTCAAATAGAGCGTGTTCTCACTGTGTCCTGATTCTTTGTCTATCATTCTCACTTTTCCTTACATTCCCTCATGTGTAGCCAGCCTTAGCAAAGAATACCACTTTGCACGGATTTTATCTAATACTGCTTCCTATGGGGGCTGGATGTGAATGGGAAATGGCATTTGATAATCTCTGACTCCATTGTAAATGAAATTTAAATTAAAAGCAGCTGTTTCTTTTAAAGTGAAAGACACATCTGCATTAAATATAATACAACTTCATCTGGCTTGGGCTGCCAGCACTTCAGTGAGTGTCAAACAGAAGATTCATATAGTTTTGGTCTTGTTGCTGAGTGCCATCCATTTTGCTAAAGCTTTTGATTTCTTTTCAGAAAGGTGGGAAGGAATTAATTTAAGTAGTTTTTAAATAGTTTAATAATTACTTTCCTTTCTCCCCCTTGCAAAGTATGCAGCTTGATGAATTTGGATAGTCTAGTACTAAGGTTATCAATATATAAGTGGTGTTTGCCTTTGATGGTGGTGTCTCGTGAACACTGGATTAACCAATAACAAAGGAGGCAGTTGGGATCCAGGCAGCCCCAAACTCGCAGCCAGTCCTGGGAAAGACCTTTTCTGGAGGTTGGCATGTGGGTGTTGCAGCTGTGAAAGCTCAGCAGATGAGTGGCTACAGGTGTTGGCTGCATTTTTACTCCACATATATTTGTATGAAAATGGGCATTGGTGGCAAAGACAAAGAAAGATTGAGCCAAGCTGTTATAAAGAAAAAAAATTTGCTTGTGACACAATACAATCTGTGTTGCTTGTATGACAGCTATATGGTGTTCTGGAGAATTCTGTTTATGAATAATAATGGGGATTCTGGCAATGTTTGCGGCAGGACTCAATGGAGAGTGAAACAAAGGGCATTTTTTTTCACGGTCATATCTTCTGTAGTCAGGCATTTTGGAAATTTATAATCCCAGTGTTTCCCTTTCTAGTTTCAATTAGGTTCTTCCAGTCTTGTACACCTTTTTCCACTGGTTTAAGCAAGATTATCTAGCAGAGTTTTAAATTAATTGTCCTTAAAATTACTCATTCAAATATGATTGATTAGGTTGGCAAAACTGGCTCCACCTTCTGACGGGTGGGGAGAAGGAAAGAAGAAAGCAATGAAAACAAAAACGAAAAAAAGATGAAGAGGAAAGCTGTCTAGAAGGACTTTTTGTAGAAATGTTTTGTCTGAGGTGGAAACAAGGATAACCTCCTACCTTTATACTGCACTGATAAACTGATGAAAGCCAAAAATTCAGTAGATTGAAAGGAAGGGCATTCCTCTAGAACAAAAATATGTGACTTTTTTCCAAATCAAATATCTCTTATTCTGGATAATAACTCCAGAATTTTTAAATTGACCTTGAAATCTTTTAGTTCTTGAACAAATTCTTGTGACGAGGAAAAAAATATATTTTCTTCCTTGTTCCTTTCTGTACCATTTCTTCTCTGTTTGTCTGTATCCTGGTGGAAGGAGAAAAGGAGAGGCATGGTGCAAATGTCTGACTAGCACAGAAGGAGTAGGTTGGAGAAGATAGTACTCTGGAGATGGGAGGGATCTCCTTCCCAGCCTCCTAATTTCCAGCATGGAGGTCATGCAGCAGAGCTGGGACCTTGGAGTCCATCAGGTGGTCAGCTGGTGATGCCCCTTCCCTGGGACCCTGAAAAGTAAAACCGCATTGAAAGACAAAGCATTATCCTCTCTGGTGTAATTTCAGACTATTTCTCATTCTTTTTGGCCCATTTCCCTCCTTGTTCACTTTATGTTTTAAAACCAGATCTGAGAAACAGCCCCAAAATAGCTCGTCAAAATCACGTGTCACATACAAGAGACTGATTGATGGAGAATACTGTCTTCAGAGAATTTGCTGGAAGTTGGATTCCTTTGCAGACTTTTCTCTTTTCTTTAAGGAAACAGACAATACAAACAGGTGAAAAATGGAGTACTTTTCTAATCCATTCTTCTATTCATGAATACAGACCTTTCTTTAAAAATAAAAGTCCTGGACCACAAAGAGGATAATTCTGCCCAAAAATAGCTCCCCATCTGTCTATACAGATTTATGTATATATATATGCAATTTGCTATTTCTTCTCAGACAGGACAATATTTTACTTGCATATTTAATAGGCCTGTTTAAGTAACACCAAACAAAGTAATTACAGGATTTGTGGGATTTGCTACAATAATGTGAACTGTACCCGATTTTGGCTTTGAGAAGGGACAGTGTTTGACACTTCTCAACGAGCAATGAAAAGAAACCACAAATGGGGAGTAATCTACCTATCAGCACTGAATTTTCTCCTAATCTTTATTACCTAGCAATAGATTTACACCTTGAATCATATATATTAGTGTCACTTGTAGATTTGAAATTATGGCAGTTCAGGAGATACTTATTATCAGGAACAAAATCATAATTTCAAATGGCAACATTCTTACTGAGGACTAGTTGGGGATATTCGCTTGGGTAGAGTTAGGTCTTGTTTATTCTCTATCCCACACTGGTAAAGTAGTAATCCTTCAAGGGGTTTTTTTTGATGGAAAGGGAGGTGTTTGGCTGTACACATACAGAACTTTTTGCTATTTGTTTGGAAAGCAAATCAATCTAATTCGTAGGATTTCTCACTGAAGGCCTATACTTTTTGACCTCCGGTTTGGGCTTTACTTCAGGCTTTTTTATTTTCTTGTATGTTTCCTCCTCATTGTTAATAAACTTGTCAGGTGATCATGCCTCAAATCATCTTGGTAATCCCTCCTATTTCTCCCACTGCTTGGATAGAAACCCTAATAATTCAGCACCTTGACCTAAAGAAAAATCAAGTTCTCTTTGAATGTATATTCCCAGACTACTTAGTCCAGCAGCATTCGTTAACCAATGGGCAAAACTTTCCCTGCTGAAACTGAGAAGCAGCTTTATAGACATGACTTGGTTAATTCTTCTCTTTAACATAAACTAGGTCAATTTCTGGTTAGCTCAATGCAAGGTGTGGAGCCAGCAGTCTCTCCTCTTTGTGGTTCCATGGCCGCCTGTTGAAGGGAGCAGGGTTACCCTCCCGTCTCTATTGAAGGAACCCTGGCTGCCATCCCCGGCCCTGCCCCATTCAAGGTGGTGGGATGGGGTCCCTGTCAGTGAGGCCACTGCCTTAGACAGACTTGTCATGACACTTGGGTGCTTTTGCCTGGCTCCTTGTCCTGGCCAGCCCTCACCAGCCCCTAAACAAACTGTTCCTGCTTGTTTCTTTTCTAACAGTTTTCCCTGGATAACTTGGACCCAACTAGATTACAATTCTGTCCCACTTTATTTCTTTACAATGTGTCATACTATTAACCATTTGTCTGTGTTTTGATTAGTATTAACTAGTACATCAAACCAGATTCCTGCTACTCAGAGTTTGAGTAATATGTGGGAAATAAGTTCTGAGAAAAATAAGACACTTTCTGGCAGGTATTTTAAATTTTACATAGGTTAAGAAACTTTTGATTGCTCTGGGTTTTGCTTTCTTTTTTTTAAATCCTTTTGTAAAGTCAATTCTCTGTTGTGTCACCTATGCTCCAAAAGCAGCAGACTGTAAGCCAACACATCTATTACCATGGAGCTTTGTCAGAAGCTGTGATCAAGCCAGTGGAGCACGCTGGGAGCAGAGCAGAGCAGAGCTGCTGTACAGACCCACGGCAGTGCGCTTATGCTTCATGCGGATGTGCCTCGGGCAGGCTAGATCCCCATCCCATGGGAGACTGTGGCACACGAGACTGCTCAGCAGCTCCTCCTGTCCTACCTGTGTGAAGCTGCTGAATCACCAAAGAAACATCAGTGGGATTCGCAGGAATGAATTTTATCTTTTAACGTAATGGGGACACCATCAGTGGACTGGTTTCTGTTTTGATCAGTACCAGAGCTGTCTCACATTGTACAGATGCTTTTTGAGATATTTCTCTGTGTCATCCTATCAGATGACAGGATATGCATGCCATTTTTAGATTATATACCTAAAGCATGTTGGTTAGCATATGACAGGCAAAACTGAAATGTTAAGAACTGTGAAAACTTGGGATAAACTTGAATATGTATGACCAGTAAAATGTGGAAATCTGCTATGTAAGATAATAGAAGCACTTATTTCCTTTTCTTAAAGTTTTAAGAAAATAAGTGAAGAAGGTGGGGAAAGGGATTGAATCACTAGCCTCTTGACCAGAAAACCATCAAAAGATTTTGTAATTGTTGGTAGGCAGATTATTCCCATAACTTTGTGTTATTAAACCACACATTGAACAACCATATGTTTCCCAGTATTAAACCCTGAGGATTTCTATGGTAGCTGCTTCTAAGAAAATGCAGGAAGGTTAATTATGGTCTAACATTACAATCTAACAGGCCAGTAGTCCAGTCAAGAATTCATGCCTCTGCATGACTTGGCTCGACAAAGTCTTTAATTTTGTAGGTTAGAAACAGCCTTATTCTGTTCATTGTGCCTTACATTGAACCTCTCCTACTGATATGGATAACCAGGAATATCTAGAGAATTCAGTCTCTTTAATTATTTAGAGATTTTATGGAGCTTTAAATATAACATGTTGCTGCAAATAGTTATTCTTGGCTTGTCAGTGAAAACAAATATCTCTATATGGCTCTCTTGACTCCTTTCAGCATTCCTCTCCCACAGTACCGGACCTGTGTTCTCTCAGCCATTCCATGCAAGAGTCAAGGCATATCCAGATTTTCATACAGGAGGACAAAGAAATAGTCAACGCTTTGGAAGCAGAACTAGATGTTTTGGTCTAGAAGAGAAATATGCTCTAGAGTACAACGATGCATTGCACCCTTTTGCCTGTATATTCTTGGGAAATCAATTGCATTACTCTGATATGGCCATGTGTTACATAAAGGGATATATGTTATGAATTGTAACAGAGCTGGCATCCAGAATGTCTACTGGCAATGGTGTAGAGCATTACCACACAGAGCTTTGTTACAAAAGTAAACTGTAGTCTTGATAGTGGATTCCTCATTCCAGGATGTAGTGACTGTATTTATTTCATGGAAGAGATTAATGGAATGTTTAAACAGAGATTTTGCAACCTTCATCCTTGTTGGTAGATGCTTTTGTCTTTCTATCTTAGCTTGAAGCATCATGTGTCTTTCAATGGAGCTACTTGACAGTTGACATTTTCTGCTTTTACTTCTACTCCAGCTGCTAATTGCATATTTACAATCCTTCAATCAAGAGGAAAAGAGAAACAGATTAGAAAAATTTTCAGTCTGTCAAGCAAACCATACATATAATGAAACATCCACTCATTAAACATGGAGAACTTTTACGGCTTTAATAATAAGTGTTATAAAGGGCACAAAGGTATTATTAATTCTGAAGGAATGCAGGGCTGGAAAAACAATAAGTCATTTTGACAGTTGCTATGAAGACTATTACCAAATGTTATGTTTACTTGAATAGGTTCAATTTATAAAACAAGACCCATAAAAAATCTACAGCCTAATCAATTGAGATGCCCTACTACAAACAACAGCTAATGGAGAAAGGTTCTGATATATTGATTAAAGACTGAATTGTGATCATGGATTTTATAAAATTAAGATAATTGGTAATGTGTGCTGCTTCTGTACATTAAATTAAACACTGTGGCAATTAATTGAATTGCTATAATAAAAATTTAACACTGTAAATATTTTTTTCCTAAGTTAAAGAAGTGAATTTTTCTGAATGTGTGATTATCTTCCTAAGTGGAATCCACAAATGTGTGTTTATTATGCAAATATAGCAAGATACAGGAGCTTTTGTTCGTGTGCTGTAATCACCGATTAATTCCTCCATACATCTCTCATGAAAATTAAATTTGGGGGACATAAGAAATTCTCCTTTGTTTCTGAGTGTGCTGGTTGCAATCCTGAACATAATCAAGCAAGCTGACAGTATGTATGATTATATATGATACCACTCTGCAGGAGACAGCTTCAATATTGTATCTCCACTGCTCCATTCATTATTGGCAAACATGTGCCTGGAACTCACCGCAATGTTACAACTGGCATTTTGAAATACTGTGATTTCTTTTTCTTCTAGCCAGGACTTGTATTCCCCATAGGATTTATGTACTGCATTGTATTATTCAGTATATGTTCATGACTTCCACTACTATTAGGAAAAGCTGTGAGTATACATTCAGAGTAGAATATATCTCATAGCGGATTTCAGAAAATATAACAGGCAATTACTTTAAAACATGAGGTTAACAAAATAAGGACTGAAAGACAAGGAAGAGAAAACAAGAAATTTAAAAACCACTCACCCACTAAGTTTGATCCGGTACCCACTCTTTCCATAGCAAATCATTAGTTACTTTTAAAAAGTCGATACAAGTTGGCATAAAGCTGGTAGGAAATCAAACTTGAGCCTATCCTGCTTAAAAACCTGAAATATGTTATTCATTTTAAAGCAACAATTGCCCTGAAACCTGAGAACTGATAGACACATTCAAACCACTCACTAGGTCACAAAATACTCTTTAGAAGACCATAACTGAGTGTGGCAATAATAGCACTACAAAAGACTGTGGCACAGCTAAAAAGGCTAATTGGTGCTTAGGCCACCATAATGGGGCTTACAAACTCAGATTCCAGTTCTGCCAAAATACTATCGGCGAGTCACTTTCCCTCTCAGAGGCTCTGCCTTCGTGAACTTAAAATGAGGATACTGATAGTGTTGACAGCTTAGAGATCTACAGACAAAGAGCAGAAGGATTTGTATCAATACAGTTTATCAGTTCCATCAGTTCGATAGGGATGCAACCAGTGGAGCTGAGCCAGCTTGCAGAGAAGCACAAATTTCTAGTAAGGTCAAATATCTCTCTAGATCACAAGGCACTCACGATCACATCTTCTACTGCTTCTGTCTATTCAAAGGATGTTTTTCTAAGGAGTAGAATAAAATCTGATTTACTTAAGGTACCTGCTCCCTCATCCTCATTAGGCAGAAGAGGGGTTAAGAAAGTATGTTTATCTGATCCTCTGCAGGCAGCTGCAAGCTATCTTTGGCTCTGCGTGGAGCAGACATGGTCTGGCCACTTTCAAAGGCAAATATGAGAAACAATGATTAATGCTCCCTTTGACTGAGTCAAAGAAACCTTTGTCAGAGCCATTTCAGGTCTAGCTAGCATCGAGTCAGGGCAGAAGACCATGTGGACATCCTTGGAGCAGGGAATGCTGGTCTCCTCCAAGAGAAGGACGTGCCACTGTACCCAGCCTATGTTGGCCTGCTCAGGGGAGAAAACACTGGGCTTGGTCTGGGAGGTCTCTTGAACCAAAATCTCAGATCTGGAAAGCTCATGGTTTTCCAGATGCTTCCAGCAGATTGATGAATAAAGATGATGAAAAATAAAGGAAATAAAAGGCTACAGAATGAAATATAAAAGAAGTCTCTAACTTTGTACCCAGCACCTGTCAGGAAAGGTTGTCTGTTTTACAAGGCAGGAAATGCAAAACAAGAGCATCTGTAACTATTTGTAAATAGTGTCAAATTTATGGAGCTGATTTGACGTCAGGAAAAAATATCCCTAGAAAGGAGCTGCAAAACATTCAAAGTAGTTTCTTTTGACATTTTAAAAACTTTTAAAAATGTTATTCTGCTTAAAAATTTATCTAAATTTACATTTAGACCTATTTTGCAAGTAAACGAAGGACATCAAAGTGAAATAAAGCATTTCATTTGGGTTCAAACAAAATGTTTATTTGGATCCGAAATTGATCTTCATTTCAGCCAGGGAGCCGAAAAAATATGCAGCTATTTTTATGGCTTTTACTGTAGCATCATTTTTTAATTTTATTTTTCCTCGTTTCTCATATTTTCTTTGAAGAACACTCCTGATTTTTTCTCTAGTGAAATGTAGAGCATTTGATTTTGTCATAAGGTGCCACCATCTTATTTAAATGTTGAATTCAGTGATTGGCTGTCATCAACGTTGTTAATATTGTTATTACTTACAGTCATTCCAATGCAATGAACCCATTTGCTTTTCACTATTCTCCTTTCACTTCTGTTTTCTAAAACTTGATATTTCTTTAAATCATACTTGCTTGTCTTCAATTACATTTTTACTTTTATATTTAAGGTTAAACTGATTGAAAGCTAAGAACAGCCATGAAACTTCGCTAGCTCAGTTTGGGGGAAAATTTTCAGAATGTTCATTGAATCACTTCAAAATTTAGAAAACTATTAAAAGCTGCAAGTAACGACTGAAAAGAAAAAGCCTGAAGTTCATAAAAACTTTTCGAGATTTTTTCCTTATTTTAGCCTTAGTTATCTTTTTCTCCTTTTTTCTAACACTGTTTTTTCTTCTCTTTACTTGTAGGTCTGAATCAGAAAAGTCTATCTGCAATTTAGATTTATTGGAATAGAGGTAAAAAAGAATAAGATCAACTTTTCACTGTCAGATTTGTACAAAGGAGTCAGTGCAAGTGAAAGCCAAGTTCTTTCCCATTTATCTCTTACACTTCTTTATCTCTACTCACTCTCTCTATTTCAGTCCATTCCATCCCTTTTCCTTGCCTTTCTTTATACTTTTTTACCTCCCCTCTATCCCTACTTTTAGTTTTTTTAACAATCCCTAACACATCCCTCCTTATTATCCAGGGACCTATTCAGCCACAGAAGTCTTGAATGTTAAGCGTGAGAAAGTGAAAGAGACTGTTGCAATGAGCATGATGATAGATGATTTTCAGAAGGGTTTTTGGGGTTTTTTTACTGAAATGTTTTAATATTTTCAGCCAAAAATGTTCCCATCCTTTCAATATGTTAAAAAATAACCCCTGAAGTATAGGTGTTGGTAGTATATATTACTATTGTTACAGAAGCCAGCCAGAGGGAGGAAATGACCTTTAAAACGAGAAGAAAGTTCTCATTCCTTCCTGACTCGTCCCTGCTTTCCATTTACTCTGCATTTTCTCATTTGCTTCTTTTTTTTACATCCTTCTCTTTTCTCCTGCCCGTTCCATCACATTTTTCATTTTCATTTTTTGGTGATTAATAAATATAACGTTTATAACGCACTTGAAATCCACCTTATTAACCTAATTTGAATGCAGAGCATAAGGACAACGGTGAGATTGCCTATATGTACCCAAACTCCACAAAACCATGGGAGAAATTAAAACAAGAGAAAGAGTGTGGGGAATGTAGCAGCACATTTACCCTCTAGGCTGCAGTTTCACACTGGTGTAGTTCTTAAGCACATCCATCGCACACCCACACACTGATCTCTCAGCATTTCGGGGTGCTGCTATATGACACCAATTTATCTTTGGAGTCACACTAAAGGATTTTCTTCATGTAGTGATGTCTCACATGAAGAGGAAGGTGCTGTGGATTACTGCTGCCTCCCAGAAGGCCCTCTTTGCCCCCTTTGCTGGAGGCAAAACCAGAGACACTACGTGCTTGCTTCTCTAGGACAAAGCTGGTCTAGACATGACTGGAGCAGACAGAAGGGTGCTCTGCTCTGTCTTGTCTGTCTGTGAGACCGAGAGAAGCATCACCCAAGGGTTTCTGAGGGCATCTCTCTCCAACCAGACCAGCACATGGAACAACATCATTTCAATGCCATGTCAAGTTCATACTTTGGGAAGAGCCATATATACATATAAATATCCTGTGCACAGAAGCACCAAAAAATGTAGACAGGAGATACACTATAACAGTATCTGTGTTGCAAAACAGATCAAGAGGTGCTGGAGCATCTCTCTAATAAGTACATTTCTTTGGGAACAGAATCTGCAGAATGGATTCCTTGAAAAAAGATTCAGATGTATGCTCACTCCTCTGCTAAGTGCCCTGAGAAACAAAGCTTCAGGCGTCAGCAGGAAGTTGGTATACATAGTTGGGAAACCTTACAGGAAGGTTGTAGAACAAACTCCTTAAGGAGTTTGACCTTATATGAGCTTGTATAATGTTGCAGGAGAAAAATGAAAAAAAAAAACCAAAACAAGGTAAAGACATTGAAATAACTGATATCTGCCCAAAAGAAAAGAGAAAAATTAAAATTCTAGATTTATTTAATGTTTTTATTTGAAATAGGTTTCAAGAAAGAAAATCTTTGCTTTGTCTCTAGATCTTCTCACATGAACATGACAGAAGAAGACTGAGAGGGGATTATTCGCCCTTCTTTTAGATTTTATTTTTGAATGATCCAGTGAAGTAGCTGATTGTCATTCAGTTTCTGGTTCAAAACTGTTCTACTCATTGCAAAAAGTGCTGCATGGTTATATCACAGTGACCATGACCAAGAAACTAAGAACAAAACACATATCATTTGAAATGTTTGTTTTCTGGGCTTCTTTATTAGTTTTAAGTTTTGGTACTTACCTGCCCATATGAATTTGGAGACTTTGCTTTTCATAGCTGTAACCCAAACTGATCTAATGAATTGACAAAACCCTATCTTCACAGTCTTACTTTAAACCACCCTTCTTAAAATTGAAGCCTGGATTTTTGAGATGCGACTCTTTCATGGGCCCAGTTTTGCACCTCGTGCAGGCTGACAACACAGACATGGGCACAGCCCAGATTTAGCCCAGAATGACCACAGATGTCTGAAGAATATCACCTTCCTTGCAGTTCTATATAGCTAGATGCAGATGCTCTCTGTCTTCTCTGAACCCGTTGCAGTCATATCAGAGTCAGATTTGGAGTTTGTTTGTTTGTTTTCAAAAATTTACCAAGTCAGGCTGTTCTTTTGCTTGAAATGTATTTGTCCTGTACTTGAAAGAAAAAGGAGAGAGGAGGAGCTGGCTGGCATATTCCGAACTACTATATATTGCAGAACAGGCTTCCAGTTGTCAGCGTCTGCACCCTGTAGAAGTATGGTTTCAATTTTACTTTTGAAATCTGAGTCGAGCAATGTTGCCAACACATATTTTTCCCTGTCAAAACATTTCACTTATTCCTGAGTCTGTAGACAGCTTTTAAGTTACATCTTTTCCCCAATCTTATTGAAACAGGATCTTCATTTCTTTTGAAATCATTTTTCATTAGTGTGGGAGCAAAAAGTAGATACTAGAGCTGATAAGTGGCAGCACCTGGCTTAAAGATGTTCCACCAGCTCTTAGTTTCTGTGTGATCACTTCTGATAATTGCAGGATGAAAACCAAAGCAGCAGTCACACTCAAATCATGATAGGTGAAGACATTGTCTTTCTTCTTTCTCTGTGCCCTTAGTGCTGCCTGTGTTCCCCCTTGTTCTATGGAGCTGATAGAAAATGCAAAATGCAGACTTCAGGTTTCACATGTTGCTTCAGCAAAAGATTTTTTGACTAATTTGGTCATGATTAGGACTGTCTCACTGTTCAGTTAGACTTAAATTAGCTGAAAAAGCATATAATTTTTGGTTTTGGTGAGCAATTTATAAACTTATTCACTTTTGTAGTTGTCTTAATTATTTTCAAACATATGCACACATTTCAGTCTAGAGAATTTATGCAAACAATTGCTTTAGCTGTTTGCTGTTCACTAGCTATTGTTCATGGCATGGAGCAAAGTCATATGAACTACATTGTGTGATTCCTGCTTCCTAACTGGATGTCTGGCAAGAAAATGAATAATATTGAACAGTAAGAGACAATGTAATTTNATCCCCATTTCAGATTATAAATCTTTGTATTCAAACTAGTATATGCTCTGGGAACCACATGTCTGAGAATTTATAAACTTTAGAGGCAAATAACAATTCCCTTAACAACTATGAAACGGGATTCCTTACATTAAAGCACAAAGATATTCAGAATCAATCACTGTTTGTATTGTTTGCCAGCTGTATTTATTGTTTCATTCATGTCTCTGGATTAAAACCACCCCTAGTTCCAATAGCAAACTCCCCAACAATCTGAGTTTAATCACTTGCCTGACATCAGACTGCAAAGAAGGAGCAGATCTGAGCAGTATAGAGGGAAGATGACACACTCTTGAAAGCTTCACCTTTTATTTCTATCCCAGATTCCTAACAAGATGAGGCTCAACAGCTGTACTGTTTGCAAGTCTGTGCATCAGCAACAGATTAGCCAATAGAAAGCCAAGCCAATAGAAAACGTGGGTGGCAAGAGAGCTCCAGAGTTCATGTAGACCATTCTTTTCCAAGGCATGATCAGCTCTTCCTTAAACAATTCTCATTCGCCTGAGTCTAGCTCTGTCTTAAAGACTTTCTGTAATGGCTATTTTTTCCAGCAATCTATTACAGGGCTACACTCTTGCAGTATTAAAAATACTTCATGCTACCTTTGCTGAACCTTCCTTGATGCAATTTCAGTCTACTACTTTCTGTCCCACTCAACTAAGACCTGACTTAAAAGTTTTCTGTTCATCCTTCATATTTACCCTTTTGACATCAGCCATCACGTCCACCCTTAGGACCTCCTTTTTTATTCAGCTGTCATCACCTGCTGAGTCTTTCCTTGGAGGTTGTGTTATAAAGACTGATCCTTCATTTTCCTCTTTGGATTTTCTTCAAGCATTCCATAATCATCTTAAAGTGGAGAAAATATTTCAGATTGTCTTACAGGAAGTATTTCTATTTATTCAATCTAGTGTGTTATTTGGTTTTCTTCACAACAAAGCACTATTTATACATTGTGATCAATTACAATCTATAGCTCTTCTTTTGCTACCTAGTTAGCTGCTCTTCAGTTTGCCTTTGGGCAGCTGGTTACTCTTTACTAAATGTAGCATTTTGCACCTGTCCCTGCTGAATTTTCAGTGAGCTCACCATACTAACTTTTGAACCTCTTGGTCAGTCTCAACTGAACAGACTTTGGTTGGCAGAGCTCAGCTGACACTCAGTAATTTCTGACTCAGTTTGTGAAAACAGTCAGCTAGAGGGGGAGAACATCCCCATGGAGGGGAAGGTTATGATGTGAACTTGATGTTTCTTGGATGCTAGCAACCAAGTACAACATGACTCTGAGGGAAATACAGCTTCATAGAAATATTTGTTTTAAAATTGAAGAGCTGTAAGGTTACTCATGTACTTGCAGTCTTATGTCAGATAACTACTCTGGGGTGTTTTTCCTGTAGTACATCCATCAGCTGCCAGAGAACTTACCACAAGGCTTCATGATCCTGGGGTTATGCTGACTGTAGTGCTCGGGTCTTTCCTTGGGTGATACAGACTCCTGGAATTAAACTGAGAGATCTCACATTCAGCAATTACTGCTAATGGTTCAGTCAGAGGCTGTGGGCTGCAAAATAATGGCCAGTACAGGAGACATCTACTTAAAGAAAATTGTTTTCTAAAATGGCTGATATCTTTAAAGGGGGATTTAGAGTGCATAGTGTTACAGGCTACATCTTTACTAATGTTAGCAAGGAGTTAAATTCTCAATTGCATTCATTTTGTGAGCAAACCTTTCATGGTATGATTTTAGCATCATGAAAGCTCATTAAGTATTGAACTTCTGAATTAATAAAGTACAGAATATCACTTTGCTGCAACCACAATAGAAAAGAATTTTTACTCCACAGTATTCTGGTCTATGAGACAAAAATTGGTACCTACAGTTATGAGAAAAGAAATAGACAATTTCTTTAAGTATAACATTCCTATAATTTTGACAAAATGAAATTGCACGTATTAAAAACAGAGTAAAGGGAGGAAGAGGAACAGAAGAAATATAAAGTGAACTGGAAAAATAAAGATCTCTTTCTACATGACCACTATTCCCATCAGTTATTAAATCTCAGCAGAACTGCACACAAGACCAAAGACAGTAATTCAAAAGTTATAGTCAAATACCATGATGTTCTATGGTGACAGTTGTCTGAAGAATATATGATCAATATGATTTTCTTTTCATTATTTCTACTCAGTTTAAGAAAAAGTCATGTAAAAGAATATTACTGAGAAAAAGAATATGAAAGTACTTCCCCCCTGTTGGAAAGATATTGCATTTTATTTTGGGGAATGCTTGGGCTTTTTATTGAAAAAAAATAAACACTGAAAACAGAAGGTATCATATTGAGGGGTTGCTTTTTAGGACATCCTGAAGTGCTGATAAAAACAGAGATATCTGTGAGGAATTACAGACCATCCAAAATTATTTTCTCCTGGAATAAAGATTGATGATGAATTTCTGGCTATTTCTTAGTCTTGATTGCCTAAGTAGAAACATACAAGCTGTTTGCAGTGAAAGAAAACTGAAGGAAAAATTGACTGACATATGATAGGATGTTGAAACGTATGATTTGGGGATTTTAGGTCTCTTTCTTCTATTGAAATAAGAAAGTTTAATCCCATGAGAATGTATAGAAAACAGAAGTGAGCTGGCTGAGAATTTTTTACTCCACATTTTCTTTGACAGAAAGATGCATTTCTGATTAAACGGGGTTTTTTTTAAGTGTTCGCCTTCATTTAAAATGTAACTTCTTTTTGTCTGAAAACAGAAATTCATAACTTTTATAGCATAAAAATGAAGTAAAGACTCTACTTTTTCATGAAGAGTCGAAAGAGTAGGCCAAGCATCTTCAGTTGCCATTCTGGTTTTATCTGTGGTTGTCATCTGAGGTGAGTAGTCTCACAGTGTTAACTCTTAAGAACGTATCCCAGATGATTTTATAATTAAGCAAACAAATGACACAGTAGGACATAAGAGTACAAACAAGAAAATAGAATGAAGGAAAAAATAACAGGAAAGTATTACTATTTAAATTAAAAATTTAAAAAACCCAAAGCAATTGGAGTTAAAAATAAACTTGCTGTCTTAAGTAATGGAAACATAAAAAAAAATGAAAGTTTTGAACAATGTCAGCAATACCATGACTAAATATAAATGACAAAATATTACCTCACTGGTTTGTTCTAGCTGTGTCAAAATTCATTTTTTGCATTCACTTTTCTATTCTCTTCAGTGCCCATAATAAATGTCCTCATAGGAATCCAGCTGCTGATGTAATTTTTCATTTGGCCAGCTGACTATCATGCATGCACTCCAATTTTAGGATTCAAGAGGTAAAATTAGTCCTTAGAAGACAGTTTGTCGTACCTTTAAACCCAAAGATGGTCACCCAGCTTAGCTGGTTAGACTATGGCATTAATGATGCCACGGCTGTGGGTTTGATCCCTGTGTGGGCCTGTCACTTGGGAGCTGGGCTCAATGATCCTTGTGGGTCCCTTCCAGCTCTGAATATTCTGTGTCGTTCTTTGTATCTTATCTCTTCGTGTTTCTATTACCCTGCATTTTTTAATTCTGTGGATGTCAGACAAATGAATGGATAAGAGAGCTGTGAATAATGCAGTGTAGTACGAAGTGTATAGAGGTACTGATTGCACAGCATGTTTGGAAAGGTTCATGTGTTTGTCTGAGGCACTGCTTCTCTGCTACCTTTGGCTTGCAAAAAGGGTACTGCATTGGGCATGACAGAGTGAACTCATGCCCAGAAACACCACATTTACTCCTGATGCTTAGAAAAAGCCTCTTTAACATGTCTCAGGGTACAGCTTCTCTGGGTATCTACCTACGTGCTTGTATTTGGAGTAGCTGAAGTCCATGGGCAATGCGTGGGCATGCTGGCAGGTATAGGCAAGTTTCAATAAGTGAAAAGCCTATATCCCCACAGCAGGTAAAATTCTGCACTACAGAGGTGAGTCATTGGCATATGAGGAACAGAAAACACCCATCATTCACTAGGGACAGCTGGTGCCATTTACAACAAAATCCTGCCTTGACTGTTGCTTCGTCTCATAGCTGTATTACTAGGCGCTCATCATAACTACATCCTTCTTCCTTCTAGTGGGAATGTTTTAGACTTAATGAGGAATGGCCACCTTTCAAACTGAGAGCATTCCCCAGGTTTCTGCGTCCATCTCTCATCTAATATTTGGAGAAGCAAATCCATCACCCAGCTGAGTGGCTCTTCTGCTTGAGATGGTATTTGTGTACACGTACAATGTATTTTCAAGCGTTATCTCTCTTCACCTTACACATCATAAACATGTAAGTGTAAAGGAATACGATTTGTTTCTATAGAGACAAAAAAAATAGTACTTTACGAAAATAAAAGAATTCATAAGAAATGTTTATGCCAAGTTCTACACACTTTCTAAACATTGCAGGGGTACTTGGCAAAAAACAGGTTTCTAACTAGGCCTTGAGGCAGCACCCAAGGCATAATCCCTTTTTCTTCCATCTATGACCGAAAAGAAGCTGAGAAAATATCCACTCTGCCCTCCTCTTCCAAACACAATCAGCTCTTTCTAATTCTTTTATCTTTGTCTTAAGAAGTCTCTCATGATAAATGCTCACTAATTGTAATTAATTCCAATGCATCATTACCTTTGTCAATGCCTAATTTGAATAGGTTTTCATGCAATGACCTACTTAACATGGTGTTGTGGTTTAACCCCAGCTAGAAAAGCAGATTGGTTTTTCCATAAGCAGATTTTTGGTTTAACTCCTCTTTTTCTTTCTTTTTCTTTTTTGTCTCTCTTTTTTTTTATTTTTTTTATTTGGTGGGTGTTTTGTATTGGGTTTACTTTTGTTTTTTGATGTTCACCACCTGAAGATCACACTGTGACTTACCTTGACTCTACTGTGTGCGTATATAGCCCTTTGGTGTGCTGTAGATTTAAGAAGAAGAGCTGAACAAATCCTAACATAATCAGAACACTTTCTCTTGCCCTTGGGCTGGAGATAGGCCAGGACAATGCCTTTTATTGAAGAACAGAAATACAAAATGTATCACGTCTTTTGAACTGACATGTAGAATTTACCAAAATGCAAACCACATGTTTCTAAAAATTTAAACACAGAGGTGGCTGCACTGGCATTATACTCACATCTGGAAGCAGCCATCTCTCACAGAGGCAGCTTTATAAATCTTTTCTGGGGGCACCGTCCTAAATTTCACTTTGCCTGGGCTAAAATACAATAAGATACACTGAAAAACATACAGCTAATGTAGGAACATAATATAAAGAATAGACAGGAACAAGAACAAAAGGACATACATCAAATGGGAGAGAAGGAAAAGCAATTTGTGTCATTTCAGAAAAAAATCATGAGTGTACCTTTTGTTTTTCCTTCTGCCCATGAATGCATTTGGCAGCACAGTATGATTGTTATCTAGCTTGCCTTTGTTCAGCTTGCAAGTGTATGCTGAGAGTGACCAAATTAAATAATACCTTCTTATTCAAAAGAACAGTTTCTTCTGTGTACTCAAAACCACATCTTCTTTATTGGCTGAAATAAGTTTTTACTACATTTTGGCACAAAAGAGCAGTGGAACATTGAGCAGGACTATCTGCCTTGTGCATTGTCTGAAGAATTGCTAACTACACCCAAATTTCACCCACTTTATTGCTGGTAGCACAGAAGGTAGAAGCACTGTGGCTTGACATTTATCAAGTGGCTCTGTATAAATTTAGAGAGAAGTACTGCTATTAGACATATAGTATGGAGGAGTGATTCATTCCTGTGACTACCAGAATGAGAAATTCTTCAACTCGCAGGCTGAGCTGGAGGTAGGATTTCCTGATCTTCACCAGAGGATTCTCTGGGCCTCTGATTTAGAGAACAGGGCTTAGGTAAGTGAGCACAAGAAGCAAAGAACATGTTATATATCTCTCTTTGAGGCTTGGCTGCTTTGCTGAAGAGATGCCTGGTGTGGAGGTCTCAGCAGGAAGCAAATGCCATGTGAGTTTGAGCTCTGTAAAAGAGAAATGGGTATATTGAATTCTGCAGTATGGAATAGAACCATATTTTTATGAGGAGTGTTGACAACATTGAAAACATAAGCAGCAGGTCAGAAAAAGATTACCCATGCCTTTAACTGTCCCTCAGAAACACGTCCCTCTCATTAAACATTTGGGAAGCTCCACTACTGTGTACATTTCAGTCTTAGTGCAAGCATTCAAGGGAAGCAAGTTCCCAAGTAGTGTCACACAGCTCTTCAAAGAGTTGAAGGTAGGTAGCTCTTCTAAGCAGAAAAAGGGCTTTAGCTTTTCTGCCTTCTCAGCTGTTGGAGACAGATTCCTGCCAAAAGAGCCAGCAGTTGGGAAATGGCGAAAAAAAAAAAAAAAAGTTATGTGTTCCTTTCAAACAGGTGCACTATGCCTGCAGCAAAGAGAAAGACACATGAGAACATGCATTTGCACAAGGAGGCATTAGAATAAAAAAGGCTTGAGCTGCAGAGACTGAAATATCTTTACAAGATGGCAGGCAGCCAGAAAGCTGAAGAGTGGGGGGATGACTGCTTTTTCTTATTTTTCACATTTTTGATTGAAGACACTTGATTCTGATTTCAGCTACGTGGGTACATATTGATGCTTAAAATGTGAAATCAGCTGTTATTCAGAAGCTGATTTAACAAGCTAGGCAGGAATATCTGCCAGCATAGCTAAGTTCAGAAATCAGGCACAGGTTTTCTGCCAAAAGAATTGGGAACCAAGAAACCATAACAAAACACAGCCACATCAGCCAGTATATGTTGTTACAGATCAGACCCATATTAAAAATATTTTCTCAGTATAACAGGAATATTTAGGTGCCTTTTAAAAGATTTTATTGAGTTTAAGATAACACAGTTTGCATTTTTCTACACAAAATGCTGCAATGCCTTTCAGTGTATGCCTCTATTTCTGTCCTTATGTGCAACTGAGTTCTTTATGCCTGCAGAATTCTAAAGTAACATAAAGATAGCTGTACACGTACAGAATATCTGTCAAAGGATTTGGCCTTTGTTATAACAGCCATGAGTTTGCAGGATGTACATGCAACCATCTGTACCTTTCCCTGAAGTGCTTATCTATGTGATCCTTCAAAAAATTAAACCTATTCTTTGAGTCACACAGATACATATTTTTCACTCATATGTAATTGGTGTTTAGAAAATAAAAGCTGTTATTCTCAGTTCCCGTCTCTCAAACAATTTAACATTTTCAAAGAAAATATATACTTTATAAGTGAATCCAAGATCCCTCTAACTAAATATGTTCCATTTTCCTCACATCTTGAGAATTTTATTCTGCTTCTTCATTGACAAGCATAATGGAAAAAGTGGCACAGCAAGAGCTCTGCTTATTATTTGCTTTGATAGGCATAACTGGAAGGAGATGTTCTAAGCTCCTAGTATTTCAGGTAGCCATTTTAAAAGGTAATATTTACAGAGTAGCTCTCTGAGCTAGAGAAAAGCCTTACAATTCAAAACTCCTATCTGATAACATCCTGTCCACTCTTTCCAGTTTATTTTGCTGAGGCAATTAATGTCACGCAGTTGCAATTTTTAGGCTCAAAATTTTATGTCTGTTCTCATTGCCTATAGTATCAAATTCTTCACATTTTCTGACAATGCATATGAAGGTTTCTAACACAGAATCAAATCTTTTTGTCATCTTTTTGTCATAATCTCATTGCTGTAATATCATCACCTTTGGCAATCATGTCTGACAGTTTGTGAAAATGCAGATTGCCATCAAATCTACAAGGAAGGAGCCCTCAGATGCCAATGCATCCTTAGGGCAACGAGTCAAACTACAAAGCTTATTGCTCTTCAAGTGGTCACATCCCTTTGGCATTTTTTGCCAGTCTTTCTCCTCCTTGAATCTTACACTCAAGAAAATAAAGAAGTCATACAGCAAAATGAACATGACTATACAGATTTTTTTAGAAACTTTGATTCTGGATTTAGATGAGCTCTAGGTGGGTAACAAATTGCACTATCAATTTCCATACCTTTTCTCTCAAATGACATATTTTATTCAGGTTTAAATTTTGTTTGTATTTTTTTTCTTATCCTGACTGTTATTTTTGAGGAATTCAAAATTAAGAAATATTAAATAAGCTAAAATTATTTTTTTTAAATAGCTGGTGGGGAAAAAGAAAACAAATAAAGCAAAATTAAAGTGGACAGTGTCAAGAGTTGAAAAAATAGGGATATTTAAATTCAATTGAAGTATGTAAGAATCATCTGTGCATATTATATAATTGTTAGGTACTGTTAGGAAACAGCATGGTCCACAGAGCCTATCTGAACACTAAGAAAAATAGTTGTCTGACAAGGTCTACCCTGACCAGACATGAATTATGCCAAAGAAGATAAGAATGTGAAATCTGTAATGTATACAGGAGCTACAGTATAAAAGTCCATCTTAACCCACATGAATTTCCCAATAGCTTTTTGTCTGAGGCTGAAATAAATCAGCCAGAATAAAGAAGGATTCAGTTCTGTTTGTATTTTCCTATATCCACATGGGAAATATCCTCTACTCCACTGAAAAGTCAGTCTTAAAAAAAGGAACGATCTATTTTTGTGTCTTGAAGACACATAAATGCTAGTGACTGATTATCACGACGTGTAAACACCAAAAAGCATAAGATTCATTAGGACATCAGCATAAGAAACATGTCTGAGACAGAACATATAAATCAGAAAGTCACTGAGGATCAGAGGTAGAAGTTACTGACAGGTATCTGGTAAAAAACAAGATAATCCTGTCATCTGACACCCTATTGACTACATTCTGGTGTATTAATTAAGTCTTCATTGATAAGGGTTATTCTTCGAGGGTACATTGTGTTTAGAGCAGCTCTTGCAATGTTTGTCAGATGCAATACTGACTCTGTGACTGACTCAAGTCTGTTGTTCACTGGCACCTTTGAGTTTCCTAGGAGAGAAGTTAAATAGTGTTAAGCTGCAAAACAGGGCATGGAATAAGAAAAGGGGATGAGAAGGAAATTGGAGATACCAGAGGCAGATGAAAATCTACGATCACTTTAGTAATTAATTCATTATTAAGAGAAAGAATTTGCGGGCTTTCTTTTCTGATGTCACAGGTTTGCACTCACTGTAAAGTGATGAGAGTTTCAGAAGAAATACAAATAAGCAAATTCTGCAAAATTGCAGTGATGAGATAAAAAAAATCCAAACCAATTGTTATTAACCATCATAGTGTTGTGCAAAATCATGCCATTTGTGCATGACTAGAGGACTACATGGACTCCAGAGTCATTAGCAAAAATTTCTTAATGTGCTGGATTCTGAGTTACAGAGGTTATGCCTCAAAACCAGACTTAAACTTGCCAAATGTACTGCTGTATTGTAAGAAGGCACACAGCAGACCAGGGACATACCCTCACATAATCAGGACCCGGATCACAGAGCCTCAGGAAGGTCAGAGCTGATCCCATCTGCTCCATCATTCCTTAAATTGTTCAGGTCCTATCCTAATACAAGCAGTAAGCTTTTTCATTCCTCTTAATTCTTTTATTCTTATGAAGTTCATTCCAACCATGAATATTTGTTGTTGCAACCATAGTGATAACAGATAGTTACTGGAGACAGTACACTCAAAGTATTTTCAACAACTCTTTTTGAAATTTGACTATATTAGGGTCTCTCTGTGGTAATGCTGCAATAAAGATACAATGTTGACATAATTCTTGCATCAGTTTTCAGTTACGACATTAGCAACTGTTCTGTTTAAGACTATTCCAGAAGCTATGAAGAGAGATCATTCCTTCATCTCAGCATTTTCCTGAGAAAATACAACTTCTCAGTATTTTCTTCAGAATTTCATTTGTGCTTAAAATCTTCTGGGAAGCCATCTACAGCATTTAACACACTCTAAATGTAGAATAAATTTCCAATATTTGGTTTTACATGACTAAAATAAGTAAGGAATTTTTCTTGAGGGCACACTGATATAGGCATAAAGGAGAATTTGTACTACTTTCAGAGAAAATCCATTTCTTTCACAGGACATAAATAAAGACAGGAAAAGCAAATGAACTGGGTAGAGAAGAGAGTAAAAAGCACGAGGAAGGAAACAATTATATATATTTTCCAAACAAAATCGAACAGAATAAATTCTTTTGGACTCAATGAGATTTTTGGGTGAGATGCGGAATCTAGAAATGTTAAATAATTCTTACTTCTATTTTTGTATGTTAGGCACTCATATATTCTGTCGCTTGCGTGCGTACATATGTATATGTGCATGCACATACACTTGTACATGTATATCACAGGCTCTTCTCACAAGCTGTTAAAAGCAGAACATATCCACCAGCAAGTGGAGCCGATGGAGCAAACAGCTTCCCTAGCTTTGCAGTGTGCCATTTGTATACGACAAGGAGTAAAGGAGAGTTGCAATTAGATCTGTGCAAGTAATGGAGAATAGATCTCAAAACTAGCAATCAAATTAATCAAGTAAGTTGTCCAAGGAATTATTTCAGCTAACTATGTGTTTAGCATGAAAAGGTGAGATAGACATTGTCAGCAAAGAGGGATTGAGAGCTTTCTTGAAAGGCATAGCAGGGTTAGTGGTCCCTTAATTGGGCCCTTGGTAGGAAATCAGAGCAGAGAGATTGTTTTCTTTGGACATGTGAGAAATTGTGGAGATGTAAAATCAATGGAACATTAGAAGTTTGAATTTTTGTAAGTATAGTAAGGCTGTGAGTTGGCTAAAGAAAAATACAGTAGGAAATGTCCAACTGGAAGTTTTAGCAGAAAAGGATTAAGATTGAACCTGACTTTCCTCTTTTCACTCCTCAGTACTTAAGCACTACAGTTTCTTTGCAACTCAGTTTACCAAGTGAGTTTCTGCTTTTCCTGCCCATATTTATGCTATTTTCATGCTCATACTGGATTCTTTCATTTTCTTGACTGAGTAGACCTAGTAAAATCATCACATTAGAATATATTTACTCTGCTGAGAGTATTTGAAAATACAAAAGCCACAGATTTCAAAAAGACAAGAACACAGCATAGCATACCTTAAAGAAGAACAGCAGCTCAGGAGTATTAGGCATTTCAACCCTCTCCAGATTCCCCATGGTATTTGAAATTAGTTGGAATTGTTTAAAAGTGGAGAAAATTAGTAGTGTAAAATAAGAGGGAAAATTAATCCACCTGATATGTCTCAGTCTGGAGACATGATACTTTTGACTAGGAAATGCATAAAATAGTTATAACGTAAAATGACAACCCCTCAGCCTACCCAACCTGCCAAACTCACAGTAAATTCCTACCATGACACAGGCAGAAAAATAATATTTCCAATAAACTTTATTTGATTCAGTGAAAAGAAAACCTTGTTTGTGTTTTGGGTGCTTTTTAAAAATTTTATTTAAATTAAGAGGAAAAAAATCCGGTATGCAGAATGTTTTCCTTTTAGATCTCTAAACTGACTATAGTCTGATATGGTGGTAATAAAAGATTATCATCTGGTTTATGACCTCTATAAAAGGCACTAAGTGGTCCAAGTCTATGTTTTCCTGGACATATCACAAAAGCAGCTGCCCTGCACAGTATTCTCACCCTGAAAAAAAATTACTTGAATAGATTCCATGGAAGACAGTGGGATGATGAAATCTTTCCAATGAACCTTCCTGTATGGATCAGTGCAGAAGGGACACAGGGCTGATCAGCTCTCAGATTTTCACTTAATCATTCTTCAGCCATTTAGCTAGTAAATTTTTAAGAGGAGGAAAATCAAAGCCTGGGCTCAACCACAGAAAAGGATTGTTCATTCTGGCACTGTGAATGAATATTCGGATAACAAGACGCATGCTTCAGTTTCTACTCCCACAATATTAACTCCCTGGTATTTCTCAAACCTGACTACTGTCTCATGGCAAATTCCCTGGCAAGCAAAGTTGCAACAATTTTTTTTGTTGAATAAAATAAAAATGTTTTCTCAGATTTTTCCTGAGCAGTTGTTTTCCAAATTTGCCAAATATATCAGCTACCTCCGTGATTCACATGCAAAGACTGCTCAAAAAACACCATCTAGACTTGAGTAGAGCTCAGCAGCTCCTAAGGGGTTAAACTTGCTATTCTGAGCTGAGCCAATTTCACTTTGTATGTTCTGCAGTGCAGTGGAAGTTAATTCATTCTAAAGCACAGAGCTTTCCAGCAACATTGTTAATATTATAATGTTCCTTTGCTGCACTGTCCTAGCTAGTTTATTAGATGAAAGAAAAATACAGATGTGCTGACAAGCAGAGTTATACCTACCCATACCGGAAAAATTTTTATTAAAATTACTTTAAATCATTTTTATGCAGAATTATAAGCTCCTTTAAAATTCCAAAGTAGTTATTTTGATTTTTAGTAGTATAGCTGATTACATTTGATCTAGGCCTGCTGTTTGTTTTCTTTTAATAAAAAGGCATGCTTTTCTGATTGTGTGAGGATAATTTTTCTCTTTTAAAGCTGCAGTAGAATTTCCTGAATTAAAAGGTAATTGGGTTAGATGGGTGGTACATTTAAAGATATAGAAAAAATTAATATACCAAAATAATAACACAAAGACAGACATTGTCTGTTTCTAATACGAAAGCAAAACAATCTAGTAGTCCTAGAGTGATTGCTGGGGAAAATACAAAACCTGGTTGATCCCACATGCAATAGCTGTAGTGAAACAAACAAACAAAAAAATCATTTGTCTGCAGAATGGAGTGAAGGTTGACAGCACATTCAAAGTCTAATGCATTTATTGGGCAGTCTCTTCCCTATCTGAGCTCTGCAGTCAGATAAAGGCAGAAACAGTTTATTACAACATACAAAGGGCTCTAAGAAAGTCATCTCACTGGTTAAAGTTTAGCAGTAGACAAACTGGGAATAAAGGTACCGAAACAAGGTTTAACACCTCTTCTTTCATTTCACTCAACACAACTCTGAATTCTAGTGGCTTTTGCATTATTTAAACCTTATTTTGTGCCCGTATCTTGTTGGATGTTTAAATCCCCTTGACACATGTATGAGACAGTTGATTTTGCTTTCATTTCAAGGCCTCATCCTGAGTTCTAAACACATATAAAACAATGTCATTACCATGGCATCAATGTACCTGAAAATCCACAAAAACAGCTCACACCTTGCTGTACCTGACAAACTACCC
The DNA here is from genome assembly GCA_013398055.1 of Ifrita kowaldi. Classification (NCBI taxonomy): domain Eukaryota; kingdom Metazoa; phylum Chordata; class Aves; order Passeriformes; family Cinclosomatidae; genus Ifrita; species Ifrita kowaldi. Next base: position 266,306 of record VZRS01012079.1, on the reverse strand, counting down.
AGCTTATTTCCAAGCCAGTGACTGTCATCACCTCCAAAGGCTGAGCTCTTTGTAAAATCCACTGTTGAGGACAGTGCAGCACAGCCCCTGTGCTGTGCAGAAGCCGATGTGAAGTGAGAGCAGATGCACAAACATCAGGGTTAGGAGAGGTGGTCTCTGCTCCGCAGTAATTCCAGTTGAGGTCAGGGCCAAATTCAGTGCTGGCTCCAATGGCTGAGCTATGGATTGGCTGCAAGGGATCCAAACTGGAAGAAACCTTGGACAGTGAAAGGTGAGGGGTGTTGTGTTCATTCCTGTTCTTTGTCTCCATTACTTCTTGACAGTCCTGCTGGCCATTGGTTTAAAACTATAACAGTCCTTGGAACATAATTCTCTTTTTCAATACCTCAAAACCAGCTGAGGACCCACACTTCAAGGCACACATGTAAGACAGCTCTCATATCTTCCTTTGTTTCTGATTCTGAGAGTTTAGCCAGATAATTTGATTTGACTGCTCAGGACACAAAGAAACATGCAGCAATTCCACTCAAGAAAAAGTTCAAAGGAGATTTTAAAAGCTTCTCATGTGCATAAATTACTCACATTTCTCAATTTCTGAATTGATCTAAAAAGGGAATTAAAGAATGCTAAAAGTGTAAAAATAAAAAATGTAATACAAAAATAAGGATGTTTTTAAAAATCAGATATATTGTAGAATCAGCTTACAGTTTGAAAGAGTTATCATGTCCCTGAAATAGAGACAGGTTATCATTCTTTATCCTCAGGCATTTTTAAGCATGATCATACAAACAAGCAAACAAGCAAGTGCAGTGTTTTAGAGGCAGGAGAGTAAGACGTTTCATTGCATGAGGAAAATAGGAGAAACTGAATAAACAGGATGTCTTTAGATGAAAAGACAGAGCAGATAACAACAGACACTCCCATAAGGAAGGAAGTATGAGATAAATGCCAAGAAATAAGGAAAAGAATGAGGAAAGCCAGAAAGTGACACATTAGTGATGTGTTGAGTGAAAAGCAGAGAATGTTGTCCCTCATGTGGGACATTTGAATATGAAGATACTACATCTAAAATTTCCATAAATTAAAAAATATTCATTGTGTTCCTGAAAGTATCCTTTTTTTTTTTTTTTTAACAAGCTGACTTTCTCAGGACTGACTTTCTTTTCTAGAACTTCTACCAGTTCTTAGAATTATCTAAGTGCATCACAATAATCTTGAAATAACGCAGTTTGTAAAATTAGCTACCTTGTGCGTATCGGAGAGAACGGTGATTCAAAGATGATATAAATTTGATCTGAGCTGAAGGTTTCTCAAATGAATGAGCAGAGCTAGAAATAAAGTTGACTAACAAACCAGGTCCATACCATGAGGATTTAACCTTGGTGAATAACTATGAATGGCTAATTAAAACAATGCTTACAGAAGGAGCAATCCCAGACATGGGAAGGCATGGGAAGGCATGGGAAGGCATGGGAAGGCATGGGAAGGCATGGTTAGCATACCAATACGGGGTCTTTGGACAGCATTGTAAGTGTTTGGCAGGGAGGTTGGAACTAGAGGACCTTTAAGGTCCCTTCCAACCCAAGCCATTCTATGACTCTATGATTCTATGTCCAGAAATGAGGATCTGACCACGTTTTCAAGCTTCTGGGCTCACCAAGCTTCGCAGGCACATCTTGATATATATACCATGGTATGACATATAGCTGCTGCCTTTTCAGTCTAGAGAAAGAGGAAACCAACACTGCATGAACCAGATGAATTTCAACCAAGCCCCCAGTAATCTGCAAGTATTTGAAAGTCCACTCAGATGCTGCCGCTTTTCTGTTTGTTCTGGTATGAGGTTGTTGTGGTGGGTTGACCATGGCTGGACTCCAGGTGCCCACAAAGCTGCTCCATTACTCCCCTCCTCTGCTGGACAGGGTAGAGAAAATGTAACCAAAGACTTTTGGGTTGAGATAAGAACAGGAAGACATCAGTCACCAAGTGCTGTTATGGGTCAAAACAGATTTAGCTTAGGTAAATTAATTGAATTTATTACCAATCAAATCAGAGGACAATAATAAGAAATTAAAGTAAATTTTAAAACACCTTGTTCTGCTTCACTCATGATTTCTCTACATGCTCCCCACAGTCGCGCAGGAGGATGAGGAATGGGGTTATGGCCAGTCACAGGTTGTCTCTGCTGCTCTTTTATCCTCACTCTCTGGCCCCGACCCAGCACGCAGTCCTTCCCACAGGAGACAGTCCTCCACAAACCCCTCCATAGTCTTTCCCATGGACTACAGTCCTTCAGGAACTGCTACGGTGTCAGTTCCTTCCATGGAGTGCAGTCCATCAGGAACAGATTTCTCTAGTGTGGGTTTCCTATGAGCTCCTCCCCAGGAACCTGCTACAGCACAGGTTCCGCTCTCCAAGGGTGCACAGGTCCTGCCAGGAGCCTGCTCCAGCATGGGTTCTCCACAAGGTCACAACCTTCCTCAAGCACATCCACCTGCTCTGCCATGTGCACCTCCACGGGCTGCAGGTGGATCTCTCTCCAGCGTGGACCTCCATGGGCTGCAGGGGCACAGCTGCCTCACCATGGGCTGCACCACAGGCTGCAGAGGAATCTCAGCTCCAGCACCTGGAGCACCTCCTCCCCATTCTTCACTGACCTGGAGATTTGCAGAGCTGTTTCTCCCACATACTCTCAGTCCTGTCTCACCACTGGTGTTGTACAGCAGTTTCTTCTCCCTTTTCTTAAATATAGTACCTCAGAGGCACTACTGCCATCCCTGATGGGCTCTGCCTTGGCCAGCAACAAGTCCATCTTGGAGCTGGCTGGCATTGGATTTGTCAGACATGGGGGAAGCTTGTAGCAGCTTCTCATAGAAACCACCCCTCTAGCCACCCTTGCTACCAAAACCTTTCCACAGAAACCCACTACAGCTGTATCCCTGTGTCTGTAAGAGTATAATTTGTTGGCAAAAAAACAACGTGAGCTGGCAGCCTGCGCTCATAGCGCAGAAGCACAGCCGTATCCTGTGCTGCATCTAAAGGAATGTGGCCAGCAGGTCAAAGCAGGTGATTCTCTCCCTCTATTCTGCTCCCATGAGACCCCATGTTGAGTACTATATTGAGCTCTGCAGTCCTCAGTACAAGAAAGGTGTGGACTTTATAGACCATGTCCAGAGGAGGACCACAAAGTTTACAAGGGGACTTCCCTGTGCAGACAGGCTGAGAAAATTGGGGCTGTTCAGCCTGGAGAAGAGAAGGTTGCTTGGAGACCTCATAGAAGCCTTCCAGTATCTGAAGGTGGCGTACAGGGAAGCCAGAGAGGAACTCTTCTTCAGGAGCTGTGCTGTTAAGATAAGGGGGCATGGGTACAAACAGAAAGAGAGTAGGTTTAGATTAGATGTTAGAAAGAAATGCTTTACTGTGAGGATGGTGAGGTTGAGGCACTAGAACAGGTTGCCCAGAGAAGTCGTGGATATACCAGTCATTGCAGTGTTCAAGGCGAGGTTCAATGGGGCTTTGAGCCACCTGGTCTAGTTCTTGACCATGGCAGGGGGTTGGAACTAGATGATCTTTGAGGTGTCTTCCAAGCCAAGCCATTCTATGATTCGACAATTTTAATTTATAAATTGAATACATTTTGTTTTGTCACAATACTGATAATATTTATTACATGCAGCAGTTGACACATGATAATATTTTATTTTTAACCACCACAATCTTGCTTTTGCTCTAAGAACATGTGTTTAGGTGAAGTCTAGCCTCAAAGACATACTGAATGAGGAAGATCTTTTCCCAAATATTGTTGTTTTAATACAGCTAAGTGCAAAATTGCACATTCAGAGACACAAAAAAAAAAAACAAAAAAAAAAAAAAAAAAAAAAAAAAAACAAAAAAAAAACCACAAAAAAAGAGGGAGAACAAGAGGGCAGATATATATATACTGTAAAACTGTTAAAATATAGTGGTGGTTTCATGTGAATTTGTAGGTGTTACGTTGGAAGAAAAGACTGTTTATGGTTTGGCATAAATAATGGGAAATGTAATTAAAAATAGTCAGGTGACAGCCTAGTGTACAGTTCCAGTGAGGTTAATAGGAAACTAATCCTTAATTCCACACTTCATAAAATTACAGAAATTGGAAAAGGAAGATCGGAATACAAAAATGTTGCAGGTCCTGAGAAGATACCGCACAGTGAGACATTTAGAGTCTGTTTTATTCACTTCAGTAAAGACAGAGTTCAAAGTTCTTGATCATAGACCCTAGTACTGTGTAGAAAATAGTAGATACTAGGAGGTAATTTAATCTAACAGAGAATGGCATAACAGGAACAAAATGGCTCAAAGCATAAGGCAAGCAAAATCCTAATTAAAAATAAAGCACAAATGCTCCTGAAAGAACATCATAAATTGTTAGAACCAAACCTTAAGAGGAATTGTGGCTTTTCTGTCTCTGCATTTATTCAAATAAATACACTAAACTTGAGCAAGAAAGGTATTTTAGCAAAACACTTAACTATTGGGCTTGATACGGGGAAAGCTGAATGAAACTTAATGACCTATGATTTAAAAGAGGAGGTCAGACTAGACTATCTAATAGTGCCTTCTGACCTCACACACTATGAATCTATGAATAAATCTATGAAAATGTTGTGACTCACCATTTCCTTGAAAAAAAATCCATTTTCTTCTTGCATTTAAGACAAGGCGGGTTCTCCAGTGCATTGAGGGCAAATTTCTGCACTGGTCAAAGCTGCCTGGAAAGCCATGGACACGTTGATGCTTAGTACTAGTTAGGCTGTTTTCTTGCATTGATTTCACGCTGGCTAATTGTGTCGCATATCTATGCTGGTAACTTCTGATTATAACACTAATTATGACACCATTTCCCCTTTTTAAACCATGATTGGGACTGCACATCTTGTTGTCTCTTTCTGTGAACCACTATTCAGTCTCTATCCCTCTTTGAAAGAAGGCACCAAATCAGATGTGTAGGAGCTGTCTAATTCTGGCCTTATCAGAAGAAACTGTGTTGATTTTACTATCTGAAAAGAAATGCAGACGATAGCTGGATAGATAGAATCCATCCAAACCAAACCCTTAATGACGCTAAGGATTCTGAGATAGGAAAAATAGCAAACTTTTAAAAGTAGAAAAATGGGCAGGATAAAATGAAAGTGAATTCTACCTTAATTCCAGACCCATGACATCATACATAGGTGTTTATAGCTGAAAAGTAGAGCTCCCTAAGCAGAATATTTCAAGGGAATATGGTCTAAAAGACAAAAAGAGTGAGAAGTTTTAAAGAGAGAACTCTATCACGCCACCCGAATGAGCAAAGATTGGTGAGAAAGAGGCACTTCTGGGATAAAGAGGCTGCTCTGTATTTTTACCAGGAGGGCATCTTTTAATTTCCAACAGGAATGTGGTTGTTTTCTGCAGAGAAAATACTGAAAGTCAGTAACATCTGAAATCTGTTCTATTCTCTCAGGATGAATCCTTTCTTGGGATATAAGGGGCAGGCAGCTGATTTAGAGAGATATTGCTTATATACCTATGAGCTGGCTTTGGTGTATGGGTTTTTTTGGCAGGTTCCTGTGTAAATTTTACAGCAGTGTATCACAGTTTGTTTAGCAAAAAAGTAATAAAGTTAAAACCATATCACTAGGAAAAAAAGAAAAGCTTTTCATATGCCATGATTATGAATTTGTGTTTAAGATGTTAACACCTCTATATATCCTGCAATAATGATTTTACTCTTTCTTATGACCAGTTCCAAACTCTCAGAGTGTTTTTTTATACCCCAAAATATCTTCTTTTGCTGTTACAGAAGATTAGTTACGAATAAGAGGAAGATATTCGTCCAGTAAAGGTCACATCATCTTGATTACAGACAGCCAGTAAAGCAGACTTCTTATCTCTAGTAGAAAGGAATGGTACAAATCTGAAAAGTTTTAATCTCATTTTATTTAAAAAAGAAATAAATAAATTTTTAAAAATAAAATTTAAAAATGCCTTTTCTTTACTATTAAGCCCTAGAAATCTGCACAGCTCATTTTAATGCCATGCTAACTAAATGGAATTAATTTGACAATGCCCATCCTTGAACTTCCCACCTCAGGATTTTGTAAAGTTTTTGTTTCCCTCATCCACCACCTTTTATTACTTGAAATGTGTTTTCTGAGCATTTGTCTACAGGCAACCTGAAATTTCATTTCCTTGCAAATTTCTGCATCCTATAGTCAGGTAATTGTGTTGTATTATTTATCAGGAGCCAACTGTCTGTTCACACTCCGCAGATGTAGACAAAGACGTGTCCTGCCCTGAGGAGCTTGTAGGCTAATTCAAACACTCATGCCATGAACACTATACATGTTTAAGATAAAATCGGCAGGTCTGGTATGGTAATTAATCATAAACACTGCTTACAAGGTTAGTATTATTGATTTCAAGTGTACTACTTATGTGACTAAATTGTGAAGTGCAAAAGTGTTTGTAAATTAAGTTATTTAAGAGCTGATTTTTAGATGTGGCATGCAATGGCTGTATTATATTTGGTAAATGAATTATTCCAGAATGCTTGGGAAAAGCATGCTACAAAGAATGGAAATAAAATATTCATCTCAAAAAGGTGATCTTGCTATCGTATCAAAAAAGGTGAAGAATCAGAATTTTGGATTTTTTAATGAAACCAGGATGTCCCCCTACAAGTTTTTTTTTATATATTGAAATGATTGACTAATTCAATTGTCTTCTATTATCAGCATTAATACATACTTAGGACAATTCTGGTGGAAAGATAAGAATTAAATTTCTTTGACTTTGAGTTCAGAATATGGAAACTGGCAGGTACCATTTTATCTTAGTTTCAATGAAGTACAGGGGTGAGAGTGAGAAGAGTGCAAGAATTTGTCCCTTTCACTCAGTGATACCGAGTAGTATCCCTTAGAGGTGACATGAAGAGGCACAGAAAAGCAGGCAAGGGGATGGTTCAATGTGGAAAGGAGCCCCCCTATTGCCCCTCAGACAGTAACCTGCTATGTGCAAACCTTTTGCAGCAGTTCACAGGGCACCCAGCAACATCCCATTGTTTCCTGTGTATCTCAGTGGAAAGGCAAATAGGATTAGTGGCCCTTGGTCTTGAGTAGCACAGCTCATGTTGGAGAGAGCTGCTAATGGTTATGAGCTGCCTCTGCTTCCTACCCCACCTCTCTCCAGTTTTCCATCATCTAATGCTCTCTTTAACTCCCAGAGGTCATAGTTACACAGCAATCCAATGCAGTACCAGGATCCAGAATCTAGTACTGAATGAGTTCTGTTCAACACTGGATAAAAATGGAGGGACAGCTCTGCACAGGAAGGTTGGGCTAAACACCATCGTTTTGAGGGACTAAGCACCTTGCTGTGCTGCTGCGGTACCTCACATGTGTACTGTGATACAGAGCACCCTTCTACTTCTCCAGCTGTCCGGGCCATGTCATACTATGCTTCCTGCAGTGTCGCAGAGATCTGGTCCCTGTTTCTAGCAAATTGGGGGAGCCTGGACATCACTGCCTCAGCGTACTGTGGCAGAGCATCTGAAGGAGAAGTGTCACATGGGAAGCAGGCCTGCAGTCAGAATCACTTTGTCCTCAGTGGCCTTTACTCCCACTGGCTGTAGCATGTTCGCAACAATATTTTTGTTCATTTTGAACAGGTTCCACTAAGTTGTTCTTACTCAGCTTTAATTCTGAAGAGAACAGGTGCAGCCAGTTTTGGACCCTGAAAAAATTCTGTGCATCTTTTATTTTTCTCCCAAGCTATTTTTTAACAATGTTTGCCCTGGAATTGCCCTTCATGTGTTTTAATACTTCTGTTATCTCCAGATAACAGATCACAAACCTTCACTAACTGCATTTAGACAACTCGTATATGACACATGTTTTTTATCCCAGCATCTCCAGCGATGAAAAACTGTAGTGGTGGTGTCAAAGTTAAATACACCACAGGAGCACTACCTGGCTCCTCATAAGACTTCATGTTAAAAAAAAAAAAGACATATTTCTTGGAGATAGTGACATTTTTTCAATATGAAGCCTCAGGCTAATAGAAGTGTCCTTTCCAAAAGTAATCATATCCAGGTAAAGTTCTGTGGTTGGATAGCCCGTACTATAGCTTGCTGCTGTGATGGTTTAAAGAGGCAAATTTCTGTTGGCTGTCTGAAGATCACTCAAACTTTTTTTATTTGTTTTCTCCCTCTTCAAAATTATCTGCCTCACCCAAGCATCTGTACCACACCTACCCTCCTTCTTAACTTGCTGAGTCTACTGTACACTCATTTCTCAGATTTTGCCCTGAAATCCTAACAGATTATTCCTATCAAACCAGCTTTCACTAGAGCTAACCTGTGGGCCAGTCCATAAAGCAAGGCTGCTGCTGCCCAGCTTTGTGCTGCCATTTCTCAGGATCCTGTTGTAACCCAGGCTGTAGCTGGAAAAGCCAGATATTGACATTGCTGGTGAAACTGGCACCAGGATAAAGAAAATGCCTTTGGGTGTGCTGCTGCTGTCCTGCTTCACTGCAATATTTCCATTGTAGAAGAGAAAGGGCTAATTTTGGAATGGGAAAGTGAATGAAATGTGTAATTTCTGACTTCTAAACAGTATGAAATATCAGAGCAGCACTGCAATGGGGGTACCTGTCTGCCATGTCAAGAGAATCTCCGTAAGTGCTTTCATGTCCTATTTTGTTTTCACCAAACATTCTTTGCTCTGATTTGGGGCTGCAGCCAGACACATCTTCAAACAAATTAATAAGCTTTTCCTCATGAGGACAGACTGACTTCAAGTATGACTACAAGTGGGTACAATTTTAAATTATGTGTACTCATCTAAATAAAAAGTAAATAAAAATAGGGCAGCATGAGGGAGTAGTGAAAATATTTCATCATTATGTCAAAATAAAGCTAAAAAGTAAAGTTACAATAGTGAAACAAAAAAAAGAGGAAAAAAAGTAAATCACCCCATAACAAAACACTGAGGTCAGTAATTGAAATGGAAACACTGAAACAAAATGGGAAAAACAAAACAAAAAGTCAAAATCTCTCTGGGGTCATAGAACCATAACAAAAGAGAGAAGTGGAAAAGTGTCTATTTTTAATCATGCCAAAAACCTTTTAGTCAAAGGTTTGCCCAGTTTATTCTTTTTTTCTCAGATAAATTTCTGTAGGTTTTTGCAAACACAAATTGAAAAGACAGCTTTAATGGTAATTAGAAAATGGACTGCATAATAAGACATGAGAAAGCAAAAAGTAAAAGGTGGGATGAAAGAACAAGAGAGGAGTCTTTGGAAGGAAACTGGAGGAAATGCAGACATTTCAAGGTGTGTAGGTAACACGGTGCCAGGCAGATGTCATTTGGTTTGTACTGAATGAAATGTTGCAGCCACCAGGTTCATCATGGAAGCTGCCCTAATTCTACAGTAAAAGCCCTTACTTGTATTGGACACAGCAACCTGGGCACAATGTGGGTATCTGATGTGTTTTGCTGCTTGGCCATGATGCCTTACTCACGAGTAATTAAGGAAAGATTTCTCTGCATGACTAGCAATGTACACAGGTGATTATAAAGCTGAAATACAGCAAACTATGTCATAGGCAAGACAGAATAGAGAAGCTCCTAGTATTGAAAGATTTTAGCAACAGACATGGCAAAGAAAGTAAAGTATTAGAAATGTTGTACAAACCCATGTCTTTGTTGTAACGTATTATGGTGTCTGCACTTTAGTACAGACATTTGCTTTTCAGTCTGCAACTGGAGAACCACTAGTATTTGTTATATGCATTCAACATCCTGAAGAAATAATCTCTTTTGTGTCTGAAACGGCGTTCGTTCTCTTCACTGTTAAAGTGCATGTGCATGGGTGAAAAGAGGAGTCAAACACGACACTGGTTTCACAGGAGGTGTGGTAGCTTTATATTTGTTCAAGAAGAGTTAGACAGATTTTATTGTACCCTTTTCACACAGATTAACAAACAGAATTTGTGAGAATTCTTAGAAGATAATAATGTAAAGTAATTGTATATCTAGTCTAACAGTTGTATGTTCTGAATTATGGCACAGTTTTGATTTGTTGATATATATTAAAATCTAAGTGGTGAAGATAACATTTAAAGAACTCTGAATTCTTTTCAGAGCTCTAGCTTTTGTATGTCATAGATTTAGATATTATAATATAGATGCCAAACTTATATCTTTAAAACGTAAATCCCACTGAATAGTGAAAAGAGCACACAGAGATAAGGAGTATAAGCACAAGGATGTGGCAGGGGATGGGTTTAAAAATGCTGTGCCACATCTGAAAACCTGGCACAGCCATCTGCTTTCAGACCCAGGGAAAAGCTTGCTTCATGTCTCTAACACAATGCCATGTATTATTTCTGCCCTATTCAAAAGTAACTTGCTAAACATGGCTATGGTGAGTAGTAGCAAGATTGCCCATTAATTATTGCCTCCTTGGCCCTCTCCCCTTTTGCTCCTTACTACAAGCAAGCCACAAACAATGCTTCATGGTGGGTCTTCCACAGTATTAAAAATGTCCCAACTAAAGTGTACCCTGGCACATTTGTTTGTAACAAAACCACATCTCACCTGCATAAAAATCAGGGCTGACCGGAGAAAGGGTCCGTTGAAAGGAGAATGGATGCCTGTGATGCTTTCTGGAAGTGCTGTTACCCATCACAGGCACAAGCCATCTGCCTCCCCAATTCCTGACTCCAGTGTCAGCCAAGGGAGAGCGGGGCATGGGGCTGGCAGGGACAACGCTGCTACTTGGTGAGGGAGAACCTTCTATGCTACAGGCAACTGGAAAGTATAGCAGTAATTCTGCCTGGGGCAACCTAGACTTCTGCTTGGCTTCAATTTCTCCCCCTGCTTTTCTTCCTGCTTGGTTATTTTCCAGTTATGACTAGACACATGATGCAGAATTTTTAAGGCTGTTACGACAAGTTTAATTTTTCAGCTGCTTTATTTTCTTTTAAATCTTTTAATTTCCTTTATGTCTGACTTCAGCTCCCCTTCCTTCTGTGCTACAACACTGCTGAACTTTAATAAAGCAATACTGAATCCAAGTCTGGACAGTTACATTCAGATTATGAACACTCAGTGAAAAATTTTGCTAGGAATTGATAGGTTGGTTAACCCAAAAATTGAGATAATCTTTAGTACCTCTAAAAGCAGATATTTGAACTCTGTTTCTACCCAATCTACTGCATAATAGAACAGGTTGAACTGGTACCTTTTTCTTTCTGCACCTATTCGCATTGCAATTGTTCTCTCGGAAAGTGATTTGTTTTGTGCTGCTTTCCATTCACATCACGACCCAATCAAACCACGGAATATAGGAAAGATCAAAGTAGTACAGCATACTCGCCTACAGTAATTCACAGAATATATGAGGCATTAAAATTTTCATTCCTCATTCTCATAAGAAAGACTATAAAGGTAACAGAAAATGATGCAGAATATGAATCTGTTCTTGAGACAATGATTGTATCAAGAATGGGAAACAGTATAAACCAACAGACCCTTTCTTGTTACTGTCTTTATCACACTGAATGCAGCCCTCGCTTGTGTCATTCACAGTTTTATTTCTTTTTCACATGCTCCTGGTATATCTTTCTTAAACAGAAAGCACAATAGAACAAAAAAAAATCTAACATACCTTTCCAGAGAGTAATAATTTCTCCTTTTGAAATGTCTGGTTTTGCTTAGAAAAATTCTGCCTAGTACATGATAGAAAAGAGGTGGACAGGAAGGATAAAAGTTGTAATGAAAATGGTTTAGCACGCAGTCCTGCTCTGAATTGCATCTACAGACCAGATCTTAAAATGCAAAATCTGGAATTGGAAATAAATGGAAATAGTCAATGAAAATTCAAGTTTGGTAACACTTCACAGAAATGTATTCTGCAAGATCTAAATGGCACCCTGGAAGAGATTTACAAATATGAAAGCAAACCTAGGAAAGAATTTACAAACTTGTTTCATAATAGATTTTTTTAAAGTAATTGATTCCCTCTCTCTCTCTTTTTAATTTGAATGTGAAAAGCAGGTGTAAGTTAAGTTCCTGGAAGAATTTCATTCATTGCAGGGGATTCTGGCTTGCAAAGGAATTATACAGAACTGTGACAAAAGAACAGTAGACCACTGGATCATGGGCTGGCTATGACGTTTCAGCTCCATGCCACCAGCACTTGAAGTGCAATGCTGTGTATTAGCACAGCATTGTGCTTTAGAGATTGTTCTTGTAAAGCACGGATCAATTTGGTCCTCATTATACCAAATCAATTTAGCACACGCTAATCCTTAACTACAAGGTCCTGTTTAGTCATGACTGGTGTTTTTAAATCATTCACATACCTGTTCAAATGAAACTCCATTGTGAGATCTGGTCACTCTTGTTGTGGTCTATCTGTCCTGGAGAGTGCTCAGGTATGTCACACTTTTAACATCCTCTTGACTCATTTTTATTTGGCTACTAAAACTCATCATCATATCACTCTGACTTTAACAGCTATACTTCAAAATCAAACTCCCTTGCTTTGGACTCCGTAACTGTTAATACAGATTTATTTCAGGTACACAGGTACTTGGATCGCTTAAAGTGCACTTCATGTGATCCTTATTTCGTAACTATTACCTGGTCACAATCAAGCAAGCATTTATGCCACTATCTGGCCAATGTGGTCTGTACAGCCCAACGCTTATTTGGCAACCAGCATTCCACACTTTCTCATGTTCACAAAATTTGCTAATTTAAAATACCATCATTAGCAGAAAATAAAGTTCATTGTGTACATTCTTCTTTGCAGGACAATAGACTGGCTTACTTCAAATAAGTCTCCAATCAGATGTCCTACAAAGACATAATATACCTTATCATGTATGCTAAACTTTAAAAACTTTCTTATCAGGAATAATATAGGCAAATCTTTTTCTACCAACCAGAGAGAGACAGATAGATCCACCATACCTAAATGTCTCATATGATTAGGCAGTATGCCATCCAAAATTTAGCTTGTTAGACTTAAATGAGGTGGCATTTTCCACTAACTGTGGAAGGAACAGCTGCTCACCTTGAGAATCTATATAGTCACCAAGTATTAAAAAAATAAGAAATATTAACATCATCAGAACACTTTACCAGTTCTTCTTTTCTGAATATCAGTCCAAGAGGAAGCACATTGGTAGAGATATTAGCCCACCTATCTGCATGGGCTTTTACCTCCTAATCATCTTAAGGTATAAAAGTACTGATAAATCTTGAGAATGTTGCTGCACATATTTTCCATCTACTTTGGATCTGGTCTTACTGCTTAGGACATTTGCTTCTCAAGTGTTCAGGCATACAAACTTGTTAAAAAGGACCCTGTGATCTCCAGCGGAACTTACATGTAGTACAGACATCTAATTTGCTTTGACTTATCATGAGAATTCAGGCAGAGTTCAGGTTTCTGTCAAGCTTGTCTAGGCTGCGATAGAGATGTAGGAGAGAGATTGTGTCCATCTCTTCAGAACAGGAACTTGGTGAGTCGAGCCAATGGTACACCAAGAGTAAAATTCAAAGGACTTCGACTAAATACCAATACTGATGGAGATACGTGACAATTGTGTTTATTGTTCCTGGGAAAGAAACAGAAAACAGTGGTTAGAGATTTAGGCAAGAAGCAACTCATTCCAGTTGTAAGAGGGGTTTCATGACAGATAGGGACTAATTAGCAAAAACCACTCGCTAGTATCTAACAATTAATAGGTTATATGTATCTTATTACACACTTGTTAAACATAAACAGAGCAGTTAAATAATGTATTGGCATTTCATTCACATAAAGCTGTCTTACTAAACTTAAATTCTTATTTGAGAGACTTAATTTAAAGTGTTTTCTCTAATGAAATATCAATTTGTTTCTTCACATCACATGTTCTAATTGGTGCTTTTGGTGATGTCTAAAACCTAGGGGTACAACATGTGGTTGCACCTCATGCCTGTCATCTTTGAGGTATCATAAATATCCCTTAAACTCTTGCAGCTCTCGCTCTAGAAATGCTAGTTTACAGCGCATGACCCGAACCCCCAAAATGAGTTTATTGTGATGAGCACTGTGGATAGCTCTAGTTAATCTGTCTGGAGACACCCTCCTCTTCAGATAAGATCAATCCCTATTCTCATAATTTACAAATTGTTCCCAGATATCAGACATCATCAGCCTTGTTATTTTCCTACTGCAGTAAACACAAAAGGACAAGGAGACATAAAAGGTAAAAGGCTTTTTGTGACATAAAAGGGAATGCAAGGTTGATATATCCTTTGCTCATGGTATTTTTTGGCAAAAGATACAATAATGCAAGTATCTTTCTGATTGATTAAAGTATTGAAGCGGATTCTTTGCTTCATAAATAATGCTCTATTACTTTTCTTCAAAGACAAGTAAACCTTGACAGACTGACCTTTTTCAGGGCAGAGAGTTGTTTCAGTGCCATAAATTATACTGTAAAACGAGTGGAAATGCTACTGAGAAGTGTGTGACAAAATAAGATTAAAGATTACTACACACAAAAGATTGTTGTTTTATTAATGGAGTCCTGTCAGTAGGATGAAAAATTCTCAGCTTTTTACTGGATGCTGAGATCACGTCAAACAGAAAATTATGAATGCATTTTCTAAAAGACAACCAAATGTGTCAAAATAACAATATACTGATTAGTTACCCTCCCCCTACTTTTATGTATTCACTTAAAACAATTCCAGTGCTTTTCACATAAAGTCTAAGTGCTGCAGATCAGCTTGTAGTTCTAAAAGATCATACAGGCTGTTGGCCTGTATACAGGCAGGTGTATGAACATTACAGGAAGATGCTTCCCTAGAACAAAATCTTAAGCATCTCCTTTGTCAGGATACATTATACCAAGAGAAAGAGCATAGAGTATTTTTACATCCATTATTGTGACCAGTAAACACTCAGTTTGAGAAAGATATCAAGAATTTGAGAAAGCAAGGCAGAGCTGTCTGGGGAAAAATAAACCTAGCTTAAATAAGTATCATTAGGCCTTGCTTTAGTATTATTTGATAACTTGACAAATGACATTGTCATTCCTACACGTAAAACCTAGCTAAAATGAAAAGAAGAAGCACAGAAGCTCATATGAAATGAAAGAGTTTGGTGTGTTTATTTATAGGAAGTCTGTGAATTTGTTTTGGTCTGTTTTATTCTCCCTTTCAATCAATTTACCTGAAAGTTCTGATCAATGACTTTTGGATCAGTGACATTTATCGCAATGATAGATGGTATTGGGAAGTCAAGGAAAATGGAATACTGCATGAAGCCTAAGTGAACCATATAGAAATCAAAGGTTTTCTTGATGTCTGAATCAGTACAGCTCACTTAAATAACAATTAAAAAAAACTGTAATAATGCCATCAAACAAACCCATGTTACACTACTCAGTACAGAACATTATTAGGATGATTGGATAAGATGCCCATGTGTTGGCTTTCATTATTTTTAGCAGCAAAGGCCTGGATCAGAATTACCCCTATTACTGTAAGTCCCACAACAATGACAGGTTGTGTCAGAAGCTGTAAACACATTTCAAAATACATGACAGTTCTTGGATACAAGAGCTAAAGGCTAAAATAATGATGGGTTTGCTCACAACTCACCAGCTAATGCAAATGCTATGTGGTACCTGGGGCCAGCCTTGGGCACTGCACTGCCCTGACCGAGCTGCAGGAGATGGCCCCTGTCCTCCAAGCCCACTGGTCTAACTCCTCACACTTCTTTTTCTTTCCTTTTATCTGCCTTCAAATTTCTTATTTATCTTAACATACAGAGACCAAAGGTCTTCTAAGAAATATTTATATAAAGCTTTCCATTGTATATGACCTTTCTGTTGAATCTTCTTTTTCTTTATTTCCAACAGTCCTTTTCCTTTCTGCTAATAGCATATCTGATCATACATCGTCCATCCCGATTCTTTATATTTCCCTTCAGATTTATTCTCGTGAAAAATAAAATGCATCCCTGTTTCTGAATTTCACCAGCTATCTCCACCTTCTGACTCTCTCTTTGTTCAGTGCCTTCCACACAAAAATCCCCTGAGTCCTGGCTCTCCTAGTGTCGGCTATCCTTCCACATTCTCCTTTGCAGATCTGCAAGCACAAACCTGGTATTTTCCAGGTCTGCCAACTCCATAGCACATGACCTTACTTTTCTGAGCAACATGCAAACAGCTACTGTTCCCTTCATCCCATTGCTCATCATGTCTGTTCACGCTCCTTCCTAGAAAACTCTTAGATAAATTAATAAAAAATTGTGTCTGGGTTTGGGAACTCTGCAGGCCTTATTTGTAGACACAAAAAAGATCTCACTCTTTACTTTAAAATTACACTGGTATATTCCTGCAGATTCCTACACAGCTCTGTTGATTGAAGTACCTCTCAAACACTACATAGATTATCGCTCGCCCTTACTTGACTGGATACTTACTTTATATGCATAAATCCTAAGTACCCTGCCACACAGTATCTCCATTCACAAGCATCCCACATAACAGGGTACTTCCCCACGGAGACCCAACCCCTCATTCACAGGTTACCTGCACTCCACAGAGTGTACTCTCTACAGGAAAAGCTTTCCCATGTTCCAGGAGGCTGCTCAGAGGAAACACTACCCCCTCACCCTCCACCCACGGAGCAGTGTCCTTCCTAAGCGTCGTGGCTTGCACAAATCCCAGCTGATTTGCTGGATAACTTGAATGAGCAAAGATATATGAATTCTGGACTCCAGGTCTCTTGCCTGAGCACACTGAGCCACCGCGGGCTGGGCTTCATCTGGTGATTTCTGAGAGCAAAAGAATGCAGACAAGTGGCCACTGGACTGGAAGGGGGTCTTATGTTCCAAAATAGGCCCATACCATGGAGAAGTTTTAGGTATAATGGACTTAACAGTGTAACTTCGAAGACCCCTTCAGGAAGGATACAAGCTCACAGCCTTTCAGCTGTCTCATAAATTGGATAAATAATGTGTGTTTATTTGAAATCAGATGTGAATTTTGAAACATTTTGAATAACTGCTTGATAATGCTTTTCTTTTTCAATGTTAACCAGCTCTGGTTTGTTTTTCTAGCCCATATGGTTTATTTTCCCTCTTGCCTTCTCTGTTCTGCAGCCACATGATCTGTCTTTAGGGTGGAGTCAGGTCTCTTTATCCCAGATGTTTAGAAAAAGACACAGATTACTGCTGCATTTACACATAAAGGAAGCTTAAGAAACTTGGTGGTGCATCAGCTTCACATTTGCTATTTCAAAGCTTCTGTCATTCCCTACAGTTATATATACTTCCAGCAGTTATTTGGAAACCATGAGTTCTCACACAAGGGAAACCTCCTTTCTATGCCAATTAGCAGTGATCTGTTCATCCACATTAACTATGAGCTATTTGGACATTCAGTTATAACATTTAAACTCTTATCATTTTGCAGCATTTATGACTCAGGGATTTAGAGTACATCTTTGACAATAAGCATTGTTAAATTCATAGGCACAGCAATGACTCAAAGTGAAGCTGGAAAAAGAACATTGCAGTAACTGCATACACAAAATGCAATTGGACAGGAAATATGAGATGCTACTTTGATAATGTCAAGCACTGGAAATTTATTCATTCTGGTTTTGTACACAACAGACTTCAGCATCTTCCAGAATCATATATAAAATTAATTTTTCAATGTTTTTGAAGTTCTAATCATTTTAATGGCATTTTAATGCAGAGACACATGCTGTCTCTCCCTAATGTTTCTCATGTTTTACAAAGAGTTGACATTTTTCTTCTAACTTAATTGCAGGTATCTAATTAATGTACAGAAATCTTTTATGTGTGCACTTAATGGTCACTTGTACTCCTTAAATTGATAAATCCTTCACATACTTCACTATGCTGTCAAGTACATTAAAAGCATAGAAACAAATGTCCTTTCATGCTGTGACTTTGCTTAGTCAATGCTGACTTACTTCAACAGAAGTAATGACATAAACATAGGAGCCATTCTTCTCCCTATAACCCATACAGGGAGTGCAAGAAAATTTCCATACTCTCAAATTCTTACTCATATAGAAAAATTTCAGTTGAACTCTTTACAAAGCAAATGAAAAATATTCACCTAAATTGATCTCTGCCAGAGCGAAGAGAGAGCACAGATGAATTTCCTCCACTGAATTTTAAAATCAGCATGTTAAGATAATTCCAAGTTACAAAGCATTTTATGATTCCAAGAATTGCATTCTGACTTGGATTTGTTTTGAAACATTGTGCCAGATTTCAGAGCCAAGAGGTTTATAAAAGGGATGAGAATGCAGTAAAACTCAACTTCATTTTATTATTCTATCAGCTTAGCTTGACCTACAGCAACCATGCAAGGGGTTTCTATTAGACAGTTCTTCACTTGATAATAAATTGGACCAAAGATGATTTTCTTGACTGAGAAAATTCTCTCATGTTGACTAAAGAATTTCAGCTCTGTCTATAAATATTAATGTACTTACTAATAAATTACACACATGAATGGCACTTTATTACTTGAAACTAAACTATTAAAAGCCTTATTTAGATTGCACAGAAAAAAAAAATAATGTAATTAAGGTCAGCTAAGCAAGGCCAACATACTAATACTACACATACTAAGTGTCTCGAGCAAAATCTGGGCTAAACTCGTATCTGTCCACTCATAACCAAGTGTTTTCCCACATCAAACTGCTTCAGCTATCAACACAGTATTCCTGCTGTGTCTTTTCCTCTTATAAAGCATTTATTTCTGCTCACTCACCTGGACCTTTCATTCCTGCTTCTGATTTACAGTTTGTGAAAGGACTGTAAGAGGGAGTGCTGAAATAAGTGTGCTGAAAAGGATTCTGGGATCCATATGAAATCCGGAGATATCCACGCTGCATGGCAGAGAACAATCCCTGAGAATCTCTGTTCAGAAGAATGGAAGAGCTGGAGGACTGATGGAGAGAAATCTTTAAAAAACCTGACAATATAAGTTCACTGCTGATTTTATTGTGAAGGAGGAAAACATTTTCAGCATCATTTCAGTGCCTGCGTGGAAATGTGGCACCCTAAAATCCAGCAGCACAGACGGCTCTTTGAGGTCCCTCTCCAAGTAATTAACAGAGAGGAAATGTGTCTTATAAAGAATTAAATTGCTGTAAGTGGACTTCCTTACTTTGCCTATTAAAGTATGTTTCAGCATAACAATTATTAAGTAAGTGTGTCACCATCTGAATATACTGTGTTCCTGTCTACTTTTCTAGTTTCATCAGAGTGAAAAACACGGACAAAACATGATTGGCAATATCTTATTTCTTGAGCAGCACTATAAAAAGTGCTCACTCTGTTCCAAAACTAGGCCCGGGGGCATTTCTGAGCCTGCAAAACCTTCATTGCTTGTGATGGACAAAAAGGAAGAACCCAAACTCACTCTCAGATATGCAGCTGAATTTGAAAGTAGGCTTAGATGAAGATAATATGTTTTCACCGATCAGAATTTAGTTGAAAGTAGTGAAGAGCTAGAGTTAGAGTACAAACAGATGCCCAGCAGAGTTTAAAAAAAGACACTTAAGTGTCTCATCTAGCAGGAACCCAGTCTTGTTCATATATACTATCAAGTACCTGTCTGCATCTTTGAGCATCAAAATGCTCTAAAACACTGTCCCTGAGACCATCATTGTGAAGTACATTCCTTCAGGCTGTCTTCATGTCCCATCCTTCAGGCCACAAAATCCCTTAATGTGAACAGCACTTTCAAGCTGTGGCTGACGGGAGAGTGTTAAAAATGTACACTATCTTATGCTTTAGGTCACAACTGCTACTAATGGCCAAATATTCTGCAAATACTTATTCGGATCTGTGACAGATTGGGAAAATTAGTTGCTATAAATCCCTAAAATAATGAACCCACTCCAGAAGGTAGAAAGTAATGCAAAGGTTAAAGAATTTGCACCTGATAGCATCAAATTTCATTTTAGTAAGAACAGAAGAACATTTCCTCTGTATCAAGAAGTGTATATATACCAGGTGAGAACCATTTACATAACATTTTTCAATAAAAACCACTCTAAAACATTATTGGAAACTGAATAGCACTGGGGCTCACTTGATCTTCAGTGGAAAATCTGCCTTTTTATTTGTTCCTAAATTTTCACTTTTAAAGTTTTTAGAATTGCCTGAAAATGCAATTAGAAGATAAAAATGTGGGCGATGAAATATGATAAATATGAATGTTTAAGATGATGGTATATCCATCAACATTCAGAAACCGAAATACTCACTGAGCCTGATAGACTTAGGTCACAAACTAAGATTCCCTGCAGTAGAAAAACTGTAAGAGGAAAAAGAAATAGCATATTTTCTTCCTTGTTTCTGACAGTTGCTTCTGTTGAATAGGTGATTTCATCTTTTCCTTACTGTGTTTGTAATTCTAGGACAATTGCCAATGACACATTTTCACAACTATTCAAAGGCATCATTCAAGGCTTGTTTACACAAAAACTGCCAGAGAAAATATTCACCTGAAATACAGTTCCCCTTTCTCTGTGGTCAGTGTTACCCATCAGAAGTGCTAGGATTTTTTTTTTTCAGTAGCAATTAATAGGAAATTGCCACCATCCATCATTTTTTATACAACTGATATTCATATCCACTAGGGAAATATATGAAAGACAAATACCCGAATTGCTGAAGGTTGATCTCAAGGTCAGTCAAAATGATCCACAGGAAACATTTACAGGCAGCTGAAATTGCTTATAATTTGTCAGTAATCTTTTGGAGCAGTCTATTGTAGATAAGTTGTGTCTTGATAATTTGGAGTGGCCAACATGAGTTTTGATTCAAAGAGACAGGCTTTGAGTAGGTTAAATGAAAGAGAATGCGTTTATGTAATCTTAAGCCTTCCAAGGCAGGGAGATCAGTGGTAGGCATCTCCCAGTGGTGCTCTCTTACGCTGTGTGGGTTGATGCACTAGTTTGATTTAATACCAGATTATAGAGCCATAACCTTGTACTTCTTTTTTGTTTACTGAACAAGGCAAAAAAAAAAGCCGGTGATTTGAAAATGTGTCATTTGTGTGTGTTTATAGAAGTCCTGTCAATAAAGCACATTTGAAACAAATATCTCAGAACCATATCAAAACTGTAAATTGGATGTTCAACTGTTTTTAATATACATTTTGAAAATGCCACTATTTCCCTTATCAGAGATGATGACCCACCACTGCAGAAGTTTTGCATGCAAGATATAAGACATTAAGTAAAACAGAACCATTGTATCACTATTGCATTGAAAATTCAGGAACATAAACTCCAGGAAGAAAAATAAATATGTAATTTTTGTTGGGCTCCAGAGAGAAGCGATTTATGGATCAAATCACCAAGGGAGTCAAAAGAACAGTCAGAGCAAGTATTAATGTAGTGGAGCAGTCATCCAGTGTTAAGATTAAGGGAAGAGAACTAGAGGGCATTTTCATTTTTTTAATGTTAACATTTGTCAGCTATAAAGAAGGATAATATCAGATGCAGTCAAAAAGATTCTATGATTTTGGACACTACACCCTCAGCACTTGGAATTAACCTTTCAAAATTCAGTCCTTTGGGTTTTTTTTTTTTTCTCCCAAATGCTTTCTTTCACCTTTATCTAACTGTACCTAAATATTAGAGTACTGGGCACTTCCAGACAGCCCTAGATGGGAATATAGAGGCAGTTATAAATTAACGGCTTTTTTCTAAAGGAGAAATCTCTGGAAAATGTTAGAATTTATTCATATTCTTCTGCATAAGTGAGGCTGCATATGCTGAAGGAAATTAATCCCTGTGCAGTTTTCCTATAGATGCTTTTCAGTCTGCGTCTGAGTGAATTCCATCTGAAGAAGATGAAAAGAATGTGATAAATTGCCCCATTTTTAAACACTTTAATTTTTTGTTCATCTTGCTTAAAATTCAAAATTATTTTCTTCATACAATTTTTAATGCAGCACAATCTCCTAGGAAAAAGCTATATCATTAACTTCTGAGAGAAGACGTCTGTTCCTCTCACTGGTCTGGTAGCTGTTCTCTGCACCTCTGCTAGCTGTTACTGCCTCTGCTGGGAAATGGAAAATAAAAATTATATGCTGGATCTGGTGCCACCAGTGTCTTGTACAGCATCATTCACAGCTTTTTGTTTCTACTGGAAATACCTCTATTACTGAATGTTACAAATGCATCTGTTCTATTTATTTCATTTGTTGGTTTATGTTACACAGTTTTGGCATCTGAGAAACATCATCTGGTAAAGTAATTTATCCAGTCCTTCCCTCAGGCATTTCCACATGAGGACTCCTACTTCTTAGTGCTTGAAGTGCAAAAACTACCACTTCCTATTAATGAGTTTTATCCCATTGCTATTATTCGAATACCGGGGATCTTCTGATGCTTTCTGTCACCTCTTACCTTTGCCAGCGGATTTCATCAGCCACCTCCTAGTCTTTGTGCCAAAGTCATTAGTGAAATTTTATGTCACATTGCTCCCAACACCAAACTGGTGGGGCTCCCATTGCTAATTTCCCTCTGGCCAATGCTTGCCTTTCATCAGCAGACTCTTGTCATCCTTCCTAGCTAGCTCCTTAGATATCATGATCTTTCCACTCTGCCTGCTCCAATGTTACTTATAGTTTTCCATATTGTACCACATCAAATACTTTATTGCACTGATACTGCTGAGATCTCTCTCTTGGAAAAGTCTGCTGTCTCAAAAAGGGAAAGATGCCAGTTTAGTCTCACACAATATATCTTCAGTAAATTTGTATTTCATTATAAACACATCTCTTCTCATTGCCATGGTATTAAATGAGTCTCTTCTTCGAAACCTTTTTCCACAGCTGGAATAAAGTAAATGTTGAGCTGAGAAATATATGATAAGCAAGGTCATTTTCCTTTCACTTTTAAGTACAGAATGTGTGTTTTATACTTTCCAGTTATAGAAAGCATGATATACATGTAAGGGTAAAGAATGTCATAAAAAATAATGATGGCGTTTCTTTTTATTTTGAAATTAAGTTTGTAAAGACTGAGTTGATCCCTTTCTCACAAGTTTAAATGCAATTTCACCTCACCCTTAATAGCCGCATGCACACTTCAACAAGAAAACAAGTACAAATTAAGCAATGTATAAGTCTTCCCTCATTAATGGTAAGATTAAATTTTTTTGCTACTGAAGTATTAGAAATTTGGCATGAAGATTAACAGATCTCCCACAAGCCTGGGTACTCCAGACATAGAACAGATTTTACTTTTTCCTGGTATTGCTGCTGATTACTTTTTTTTAATTTCATTATTATTTAGATGCTAAATTGCACTCAATGGTTATGTTTGTTCTCCATTATTATTAAATAGTTCTTGAGCAATTGTTTTGAAACATGATACCTTGTCTCAACCCAGTAACAGAAAAACTCCCTTTCCCTCTGAGAGCAACAACAAAACTACACATTATTTATGTACTATGCACTTGTATTATGTATTTGTTAGTACATAACAGAGGCGAGGCTGCCACAGCTCCACTAGATCCCTCCGTTTCTCTACCTTTAGGTCCTCCTCTAAACAGCATACAGTATGTCTTGTGCTCTTCCCCTGTATCCCCCAGTGAATCCCATACTCCCAGGCTGTGACCCCATGAGTCAGTAAGGTGCTCCAGAGGTCTGCTCCCCTTCTCTTACTGTGATGGATACCTGGCCCATGGGGTGACCACTCTCCTTGATACTGCTTTTAAGGTTTGCCCCCATAACAGAATTGAACTTTCACCTCAGCTTGTGCAGCAGTGCTCCTTTTTGCCCTTGAAGACATAGTGGTAGGAACAAGAGAGTGCCCTTTCATGGGCTATGGTAATTCCAGGAGTAAGCAAAGGTTTCACCATACTTCTACCCACTCAAAGCATGAACTCTAGCCATAAGTGATTGCCCTCTGAGCCTATAAAAGATCAACCCAAAATGAAAATATCAGAGTAAACCAGAAACCAGTCTGAAGATTTCCTGTGTTCTAAGCGTGAAGGGCTCTAACAACCTTTTTTAATATCCCATGACCTTGTTTCTGTCCTCCTCTTCAGCAGTCTTCCTTTGCCAGCTTACTCTGTGTCTTCCTTTTAGAAGACATTATTTCCATTATGAAGATCAGCAAAAGCAGATCTGACCACCTCAAAGAAAGAAGTACTGTCCATCTATGTTCTTCCATGAGTGGTGAGGCACTGGAACCAGTTGCCATGGGAAGCTGTGGATGTCTCATCCCTGGAAGTGTTCAGGGCCAGGTTGGATGGTGTTTGAGCACTCTTGTCTAGTGGGATGTGTCCCTGCCCAAGCAAGGGGGGCTGGAAGTGAATGATCTTTAAAGTCCCTTCCAACCCTAAACATTGTGGTTCTATGGCCTCTGCAACTTCAAGAAACCTTTTAGTGGTTGTTCTGTATCCAGGACAAAGTCATGAGCTCAATTTACATATTAATTTCCATTGCAGAATTGCAGAATTTCCATTTGACTTTTGTGCCTGCTCCCACGATAAATTTGCACCGAGATACATGCATTTGGTCCCACACATTTTTTCAGAGACTGAGTCAAATTATTATTTAGGGCAGGACCACGGCTGAGTAAAAGGTTGAACAATGGGTGAAGAGATCAAGAAAGATTGAGAGGGATTCAAAAGACTTTGAAATACCTTAGGAAATCTTACAAGAAGAGAAAAATATCAGCCATTTTTTTTAACCTACTTTTACATTTTATTTCCATCCCTTTTAACTAGAAATTCTATTTCTTGGCAGAACAATTGGGCAAAAGTAGGTCTTGTGTAAGCCTCCAGTGGTGTTATAGTGAGTTATTGCACATCTGATTCTAACTTGGATAGAACTCAATGAAGTGCTAAATAAATCAATGGTTTCTACTTCTTCCTAGTAATATTGTCATGGAATCATTTTATAATTGTGATAAGACTTCAGCAGTGCCTGTCAGTGATCAAATAGCCATTTCTCTGGGTAATGCAGCCAGCCATCAATGTTTAGTCTGACCCACAGCAATATAAAAAATGAGCGAGAATGCCTTAACAAATCTCACCTTGTAAGGTTTTTATCATCTGCATGGAGTACTTTTAAGGCATAGTTTCTGAATTCAAAAGAGGAGAACAAAGAAAAGGCAGTGGTTTGGCCTGACACTTTTCAGATGAGATTTCCAAGGTGAGAGATGGTGTATTTTTGGCATCTACCTTTGGCAGGTACGTGGACTTAGGTTGCGCATGACCATCTCTTTCCACCACTGCCACCACTGATATATAGGGAAAACCACACAGAAACTCTGGCGTAATTTTGAGGTCAGAAGGTACCATCTCAGTAGTGAGAGAGAAGAGGATAAGGAGTGTCTCCTGAAGTTATTTCAGGTTTCGTGTTGACTGCCATCTCTACTGTGAAGGCTGTGAAACTGCAGGCACATGATGAAAGACATGCACATGAGATACTGAGGTCAAAATTCATAATTAATATCCAGATTGACATTTAACATTCCTCTAAGAATGATCACCTATAACCCCAAATAACCGAATACTTTTTGTAGATCGGACAGCTCCTAAAAAATTCTTAGACACAATTAAGAAAAGCTTTCAAATAAAACAAAAACCATGCAAGCCATCATGTGAAAACATCAGAACAATGCAAATTTAAAAAAAAAAAAAATTAAGTATTCCTACACTTTTTTTTTTTACCCTTTAGAAGAAGTTTTCAGTCAAGTGTTACTACTGTTCCTGTTTTGCTGTTGAGCACCCCCTAAGATTTGGATCCAACTATGGCTTCAGTGTTAGTGTACTTGTGCAAACTTTTTCTTATTTTGCTAGATTTAGTTCTTTTTATGTAACCCCAAGCAAGTATCTCAGCATCTCTATGAATCAGGATTTTGATGTAAAATGAGATTAAGAATGATTTTCCATCTCTCAAGAGGCTTGCAAGGATAGTCACTCAACATATAAAAAAGCTAAATAGTATTTATATCAGTTAAGATGGTTAGAATGAAAGACATGAGAGAAAATGAAAGTAAAGCTTCCCTTCTGAACTTATAATGCTTTTTTTGCTGAATATAGAATATATTATTGGAATTAAAGTAAATAACAACAGAAAGTTGAGAAACAGACTGCACCATGAATTAGGATTATAAGTGTTTAAGTGATATTTTTAGCTTTTCCCCTGTTATCACAAAATACTTCTGATTCCTAGTTAAACCACACCTCACATTTCTCTTCTGCTGTCTCAAAAATAAAATTATTCTAAATGTTCATGTTCCAGTACAGATGAGGTATTAGAATTAGGTAAAGAAATCTTTGGTTTGGGGAACAAAACTAAGAAGTCATACCCTGTCAATAAAAATGTCCTGGTGCTCTCTTTGGCTATACAAATGACACATCTCTTCTGGCTGACTGTTGTCAATTATTTTGCACATATCAATCTTGACAAAACATGGTACATCTTAACATTTTATTTCTTAAGCGTTATCCATATTTTGAGCCTTAATTGCTGCTGCACTAGCTAGCATTTCTTCATGTATTTGAGTTAACGCATTAATATTTCAAATCATGAAATGACAGGACTCTGCTGCTGTCTTTTATAATTGGTACACTGTTGTTTCCAAACAGTGTCTTTTATACGAAGTACTATTTCATACAAGCTGACAACCTGATCACTGTGATGCTGAAATATTAACTTATATTTTGGCAGGATGACATTTCTTGTGACATACATACGTTGTATTTATTTTGATTTTATTCCTAATCCAAGAAAAGTGTAGCGCCGTTCTCTTACCAGACAAACAAATAATATGTTTCATTGGAAGCATGCTTCCTAGAGATGTTATTTAAGAAATAATATTCTAAAATTTCTCATTACCTCAAAACATAAGCATTTGGCTTAGAAAGATATTTTATAAAATAGCTAGAATTTCCTCAAAAATTATTATAAGAAATAGTGTTATGATTGTAGACAATATTCTTTCCTTTAACTAAAGCTCACTAGAGGTAAGGTGATCAATATTGATGCCATTTTCTTCAATGGAGTTGAATATGTTGCTAAGCTGATAATTGTACCAAATATTCCTAAATTGTTAATTCTGAAAATTATACGTGGAGATCTGATTGCCCTTGATGGTAGATACATTAACAACTCCACAGCATAACCGTGACCGTCACAATCTACCTTGCCAAAACCAATGCAGATCACCCCCTCTAGTCCTTCTGTTGAATACCTTCTGAGTATTAACTGAGGTCTGTAAAGTAAGGCCAAAAATCCATGGATTTTAACTTTCCATAGAAATTGCCCTTGCCTTAAACAAAGAGTTTATCATAAAAGTTTGTTATAAAAGTTTCACATGGACCTTAAACACAGTTACGTAGGATATTGCTTTTATGTTGTCTTAGAGGTCTTAGTAGCAATCAAAAAATTAGCCTGACCAAGATAAATGTGAATCTATAGCAATTTTGTAGGCTAACAGACTCCAATCCTGAGAGCACATAACTTCCATTAGTGCCGCTCAACCAGGACAATATTGCAAACTGGGCTATTCAATAGAGAGATAAATAGATGGGTCTAAACAAGAATAAGCAGTTTCTGTCCTAGTTTACAATTTGTGTAATAACATTCACAAGTAACCATGAAGCTCTTTTTAACTATCTGAGCTTACTGAAAAAATAGAGCTGTGCTTCCCAGCCCTTAACAGCAAACCCTTACCAACTGTGGCTCAGTAAATGAGAAGAATCTCCACTTTCCTCTCATGCTTTGATCATTCATAGGTAGAGAACAGGTTTACATTACTAAGATGAACCCTAAGACTGTCTCATATTTGATATCAGCTATTTTGTAAACCTTGTACAATTGTCCCCCTTGTGCTGTGCCTTGCTTCCTGCCACCTACAGCTGCAAATTCCCTAAAAAGAGATGTGAATACTCTAGTCCCACAGAGTGTTACCCTCTCTAATAGCAGGTGCTGACAAAAGAGGTTTCATTTAAACACTGCAGTGGATTACACCACCCCTCTCTTCATGAAAAACTGTTGGAAAATATGCCACAGAAGCTAATAATTGTTCATTAAGCTGTCAGCTACTCCTCCTATGTAGCTATCAATTTTGCCTCTCTAGAAGAATTGAGAATGGAAAAAAGGAGACAGTGTTAAAGGTAACAACAACATGGAAAAGGGAAGCTGTATTATTGCTGAGCAAATATTTCACAACAAATTATTTACCTAACCCGCTTAACCTCCAATTCTGTTTGTGCAGTATCTGCAAGCAAACAATAGGCTTTTTCTCAATCAACTACATTTGTTGCTCAGAATTAACAAACCACATTTTGGGCTACATTTTGTTTAACTGCAGATCAAACACAGAAACTCGTTTGCAATTATTCTCTGTTTAATAACCTCTATTTTGTCAGTGTTAGCTAGCCATCACTTATTAAATAAATCATGTGTCATTGTCTGCTTGCCTATTACACACAACCAAATTTGGTGCAAATATTTGAATGTGGAAATTTCAGAATTGTTTTAATTGCATTTGTGTCATTGTTTTCTCATTAGCACGAGGTATAATGGAAAATCAGTGCAGAAGAGGTTCAAGCATGGCTGGAGCAAAACCCATTTAAAATGTGAAGGAAAACTTGTGGAGCAAAAGCAGGAGTCTAGTTCCACCTTCTATATTGGCCTGGCTAAATTTCAAAAGAATATAATAGCAAAACAGTCAGGAGGTACCTGCAATTTGATGCACAATATGTTTTAGACACACAGCAGGACATGCCAGCCCATACTATATTCATGAGCCTTAATGAAGAATGGGAAAATAATAAACTTCATCCATTCACAGAGGGATACCAAAGAAGTTAAGAAATCTGAGCATGATGGGAAAAACTTATTGAGAGTACACTCTGCCTAAAAAACAAGTTACAACCAGACTCCTTTTATAGTACAAGAACTCAGCCTTAAAAATATTTCCCATCTTGGAGAGCAATGTGTTGCACATAGTCCAAACCTGTGAAACCAGGACACTAAAAGAACCAGGCTACAGGCTGTAAGCATGAATAAAGAGGGTGCCAAAACATGGAGAAGGGTGAACCTGCATTGCTTTCTAATGTTGGTTGCTTTGGAAGAGGAAGATACCTGATTTCACATGCCACATGTACACTCAAAATAATTGCCATCCTGCTAGGGGACTTGTCTACTGCATAGTGTACATTATTTATTAAGAATGATTTCTCTCTGTCTAGTAATTTTTAAAACCCCAACATTTGCTACCAGAGGCTATACATTTGTCATATTTATATTTATTCATGCTTTACAAGGAAAATATAATATTTTCCATAGCATTTTATTTCTTTATTGGCAATGGTTATCATAAAATTATTTACAATTCCAAAGTATCTGAAGAGAACAAAATCATCACTAAAGTAAAATTAAACAAAATAAAACACAGTTAAAATATGCCACAGATGAATTTCTGTGTAGCAGCAAAGGCAAGATGTGTTTAAGTCTGTCTTACAAGAGATGGAATTTTCCTAGAAACCAAGCTGCTGGCATGAATATGCCTATGTGAAGAGGAGCAACTTGTCTTGTATTCTGCAGTATTGCACACAAATCTGAGCCATCCTACTTGAAAGGTTTGCAAAATTTATTACCTGAAGATACTCAAAAGGTTGGCAATGCTTGAGGTGCTGAATCCAAGTGTAAGAAAAAACTTTTATGGAAAAATCATCCTGGGTGTCAGGGAGTGACCTCATCTCACACAGACTGCGTTTTCCATTCTGCTCAGAACAGATCATCAAGCCAGGCTAAGTGAAATAGTCTAAGTATTAGCAGAGCTGAATATCATACCAGTCCTGCTAATGCCTTCCACAGGTCAGCTCTAAACAAAGATGAGTCATGCAACCACAAGCATTTATTCCACAACTCTGCCAAGCCACAGATGATTTTCTGAGGATGATCCT
Source organism: Ifrita kowaldi (assembly GCA_013398055.1). NCBI lineage: Eukaryota > Metazoa > Chordata > Aves > Passeriformes > Cinclosomatidae > Ifrita > Ifrita kowaldi. Next base: position 236,264 of record VZRS01012079.1, on the reverse strand, counting down.
ATGAAATATCCTTTTTTATTTCCTTAGTACTTCATTAAATTTAACAAATTCTAGGTGATTGTCTTGCACAGAACTTAAATTAACCTTTCTGCAACATGAGAAGGAAATTTAAGGAAACGCAATGCATATGGAAATGTGATGTATTTCACCCAACAAAGTGTCTGGAGCAGCTGAAATTTGCATATTGTGATTAAAAACAGGTATAACTGTTCCCTATGGGCAATGGGGATGCTGTCATCAATTCCTTTCACTGAAGTACTGCTGCCTGTATTTGTTGCCCTCCTTCATCTCTCCTACATAGGGTTTATGCAATGATTACTCAGCATTACAACTCAACCTGTCTGATGGTTAGTGGGAATATGCATACTGTGCAAGTGCTGTGAAGCTTGGATTTACAGATCCTGGTGAGTCAGCTGGCCCTCAGCTGGAGTTGCTGTTGGTTTAACATTATTTAGATGTATGCTTAGCAGCTTCTCCTAATGTTTCTCATAATGTATGTTTTAGCAGTTTCTCATCTGTTTCTCATAATGTGAAATAATGTGTCTGACTAAACTAATAAGGGAATGTGGAGGATGCTTGAACACAATCTGCCAGCCCTGACTCTCCTCCCACACATCACCATCCTTTCATTCAGCTTCTTTTTGAGTGGGTGAAAAAAAAAAAGGAATTATGACAATATTAAAAATCAATTAAGAAAATAAATTAAAACATTTGAATGAATGGTGTGTCCAGTGTCCTTCAGTAATGTTTCATATGTCTGGTAACTGGTTATACATTTAGCTGGACTCACCATCTTATGAAATTGCTACATTTAGTGACATCCATCCATTACATCTTCCATTTACAGTTTGTCTTCTCTCATACAATGAAATCAAATGTCTGTGCTCTGTAGGAAGCACAGCTGGCACCAAGAGACTACTGCATGGCTACAGACATTTCCTCAAACAGCTGTAACCACACAAGTGGTCTACAGATTGCAAATCCTTTGGTTCATGTAGTTTCTCCCGTCTGCCTGTCAAACATCAAGCTCATCTACATTCTCACATGAGTAAACCACTACGTGGAGAGAAAAGGCTGAGCACTGGATGACAACACCATCCTTTTGATTCTGTATTTTCTACTCAGTTGTGTTACAGTGGTCAAGGCTTGGAAATGGCACTTCATTATTTTCTTAAAGAGATACGGTGGGAGAACTTTTACAACAGGGTGCTTAACATTTTGGTTTCAGCTGCTTGTGTTGCCTGTTCTTTCAAAAGTAAGGTGGCCAAATGTTGTGTGATAGGGGGTTGTTCAGTTGCGCAATTTTACTCAGTTTCTAGAGACCACTTACCCTGGCTGACCAACAGTAGGACACTGCCAAATCTCGCTCAGGGCTGAGAAATTTTGCTGAAATCTAGAAGTGATAGTACACGGGGAGTTTGAAAAAAACCTCACAATTTGCAGCATTTACATTCTACTTAAGATAGAAAAACACTGAAAAGACAGAACAAGAGAAAAGGACAAATGACAGAAATAATTGGGAATAGGATACGATAATTATTTTTATGCTGCAGAAAGGAAAAGAGCAAAGAAAGGAAAGAAAACACCTAATAGGAATAAATGACAACTCTGAAACTTTTGAAGATTGCCCATCACTAACTCAGGACAGATTCATTTTCGATGACCATGACTTCAAGCAATGTCAAAAACTTTAAGGCCAGGCAGAGGTAGTCACATAAACAGATATTGGCTTTTTTTTTTCACCTATCAGAGGAGATGTTAGAGATATGGTTATAAGTATTCATATAGTAACATATGATATGGTTGTAAGTATTCATATTAAGGGCGGATCTTCCTTGTAGTAGTGTGATTCTAGTGCAGTGGAGTCTGCATGTGTCACCACTCTTCCTCCAGGCTTTTGTACATCTTGCATAGAAATCTTCACAGAGGTTTTAAGGGTCGTTTTGTAGGGAAGAACCCTAACTCTGGTATCTACCTCAACTTGTGCAAAAATGCCTGAACCTCTGTATAATATGTGATTTGCCAAGTTTAAAACCCAATGGGAACCAATGTCCCCTCTCTGAAGTAAGGAGGTAAGGTGGTACACGAGCTAAGTATCTGCCAAGTGGAATGTCAGTGACAGTCACCACTGTTATCATCATCACCACTTTTAAAGTTCACGAAGTCTGAAGAATGGTACATAAAACCAAATTCTGTTCTATTTCTGTGTCATTAGTATTACCATTAAGGAGAGTAAATGACCAGCATTTACTGTATGATTAAAAATTATTTCCTACTAGGTAAAATACAGGGGTTGAATCTGGAAATACAAAGATGAGTTTTTTCCATAGAAGCAATCAAGTCTAAATATCTATAAAGACTGACAAGCACTATGAACACAAACTTTAAAAACTAGATCGAAGTAAGAGAAGTGGTTGGAAAAAATCAGTTTTTGTCTTCCTGCGTTGGTCCAATCCTAGAGTTAACAGCCAAGTTGCCTTAATTTCTGAAGTACAAGAAATACACAGCTAATGATGTATGCTGGAAAAATGGCTTCATATTCAAATCAGCCTTCAGAGACTCTTAGAAGAGTTTGTACCTCTATTCTTGCAGAGGTCTCCTTACTTCAGTGTCTGTGGGACAAAGCTGTAGCTCACAAAGATTACTGGGTCTATGAGACAGGAAAAGCACAGGGAAGAAAGTCACTGCACTCATTCTTTGAAATGTGCCTGCTGAAAAACATTTTGTCTTCTTAAATTACATACAGCCAACAACCAAATCCTTGTTGCATAAGATAAGGCACTAGGTTTTTGTGTCGGGGGTTTTTTCTATTCTAAAGGGTTTGCTTTTTTGTTACAATAGGACTGAAAATTTTATTTTTGGAAAGATAAGAATGACTTCCTCACTTTATATGACAAAGATTTTATAGCTAAGTAATCAAATGGTATTTGTCTACAGGGATAGTAATATACTATGGACCCACAGAATATTATAATTTTGTGGTAATATCGAAACAGACTTCTACGTTGTTGAATGAAACATTTTGACTTTTCAAAACAGAATTTCAGTTTTCAGAATGACTTTCTACTGAAACATTTCAAATTTCCACAGTTTATCAAAATTTGAATTAAAACCCAGTTCTGAAATTATGACCTTCTGGTGGAAGGAAATTTGTTTGGATTTTTTTCTTCTGTGAAAGGGAAAATCCTTAATCACCACAAGCCACCAAGCAGCTGCTTAACTTATCTTAGTTTGACAGCTCAAAAAACCATCTGCAGTGCCACTTCTTTCTTACACCAAAGAGGGTGCTGTGAAAGCTCATCATGATGATAAATTTTCTTACCTGGTTCTTATTCTGCCTCTGTCACTGACCCTCATGTGGTAACCCAGCACTAAACCATGCACTAAAACAGACTGTAGTCCTACAGCAAGTCTGTCAAGGACTGTAGTAAGTGACAATTTGGTGCGTAATTTGTATTACAGATTGAGGTACCTTGTTGTCAGATAGATCTTGTGTGTGCAATTATGTTTGCAGTCTTGCATAATACAGTTTTCCTTGTAATTGTCAGGTTATTAGCACAGTGTTTTAATTTTGCTTTCTCCCAATTATTTGCATGTCTCTTAATTGGAAGTCGTTAGCATATGTAAATACTCCATTTCCATGGTGTTTTGCAGCATGAGCTCATTGTGTTGAATTAATTTGCTAGCTAAATAATCCTAAATGTTAAAAGAAAATCAATGTGTACCTACAGTGTACGAATATATATCTAAATATACAGGAAAATTGTACACAGTATCTTTTGTACATTGTTTAAAATGAGTTAAATAGAACCTGTCTGCCTTCAATACTTTCTAAATATATTTACTTTATTACGTAATTGACTATTGGAATCCCATTCACACACACAAAGAATAATATCTAAATTGCTTCCTTTTCAACAGAATTAAATTACTTTCCTATTGTAAAGTATATTATTGTTTGGCAGCTGAAGAAAGTACTTAACTAGTCAACATTTACCAAAGGTTAACACAGATGCCTCCCATTCAGAATTGAGTGAAAAACTCCTGTAAAAATGTGAAATCTTGGTTGAAATAGGACTTTTCTAAAGGAAATCACAACAGAAGGGTTTAGCCAATGTTTCTTAGAGCTGATAAATTAGTTTTATGTTCTTTTAATAGAACATGTGATTCATTTTGGCCATTCAAAGTAAGGAAAAAACAGCTATATTAGCCAGGGGTTTTTTGTTAAACTTGTTCCTCATCATTAGCACTACATGCAGTAGGCTTTCTGCTTACAGGGAGCTTTACATTGACAGGATGATTTTTAGGGTTCCAGGCAAGTTAGGGCTCAAAATGCTCTGTAGGTGCATGACCTTGGCATGTGACACCAGAATGCAGCTGATCTGCAGAATGGGCATGAAAATATTAATGATTTTCATGCTTGAGATGCTTGAGAAATTCATTGGTTGATTTTGCATAAGGAAATGCTATAAGAGCCGTAGTTTATGAGTCTTCAGATAATGCAAAGGGTTAAGACTCTTACCAGAAAAGCGTCACTCACAGGTGTGTACATTAACACTCCAGCAGATCAAGGGACATGCGACAACATTCTTACTAAAGTAAAATAGTTCTCCACGAGAGAGAAGAGAAGAGAAGAGAAGAGAAGAGAAGAGAAGAGAAGAGAAATTAAGATATTCACTCTGTTATTATTAATCCATTTGGCTTTGTGAAAGAAACTTCTTTCTGATGTGACTTTCCTCTAATCCTACCCTCAGAAATTGCTTAGCTCTAATGGTGGTTTAGAGGTAGTCTATCTGTAATTTGTATATTCTGATGAAACTCACCTGCTCTTGGCTGAGGTTTGCATCCATCAAAATTTGTTTAACTAGAATAGAAACTGACCACATCATTTTTTTCCCTGTAAAACAGTGGTAGTATGATTGCATTTACAGCTCATCCAGCTTCCCACATGCTCTTTGAGGAGAGCAAGACAAGCTATTCTATCCTGTCATACACCTCTCTAACATGCTGGGGAATGGTGCCCACTGGTTTAATACATGGGGTTTATTTCATGTTATGCTTTCTGTAGGAAGTACACCTATGTCATGACTGTTTAAAGAGCAATGGTATTTAAAGGTCTACCTCGTAAAACTTCCCCATATATTTTGCATTAACCTTTAAAGATCTCCCCTTACCCACCTCAGTTATTCATCCTTGTTGCAGACTAGTTATTTGCCAGGTCTAGTCAGACAAAGGTTTTTCACAATTCTCCTAATAGACTCAAAGAAAAATAAAGCAATCCAAAAAGAAAAAAAAGATAATTTTCAATTCTTTCCTAAAAAACTATCCAGCATCAGGATGGTGCTGGCATGTGCTACAAAATTTAAAGCAATTGTTTTATAATAAACAGCATGGGAAATTCGACACATTGTGATATTTCAAGGTATAGAACCTCTAGTCCCTATTTGCCATCATTCCAGAAATAAGGCCCTGGAAAGATTTTTTTAATCTATTTATTTTAAGACAGATAAATGGGACATTGTTCTATTTATTCTTCAGAAAGCGAATGAACCATTTCCACAGCTTTTTCTTTCATTTGTTTCTTTTGCTATTTCACTGGGCTATGCTTATTAACTTATGCATTTCCCTCTTGTACATTCAACTACCTCAATCTGAGAAGATAAGGTTTTAAAGATTCTTCAAAGCTTTTTATTCTTGGCCTTCTCTCCTCTGTAGCACTCGTTTCTAACCCAACTAATATCAGTACTCAACTACCAGTTCTGTAGTCCTCTGATGTCAAATTACTGTTTTATTTCTCTTTGCCAAATCGTGTCTCTAGTCATTCACTGGAGCCTCCTTGGCTGTCTCCCCAGGCTTTCAAACTGAATATCCCAACACTATCTAAAACAGATTATATTAAAATGAAATTACCTCCCTCGCTTCACCAAAACTTAGCCTGCCCTTTCCCTTTTCTCCTATTTCAAATACATTTATGATCTTGCTGCTCATTCAGCTTCGCAAATAATTTTGTGCTTGATACTTCTTTCATTCTTAGTTTCAAGCCTCAGTTTTCTTCTCTCCAGTATCTCAAAAATCTGTTTTATCTTGTTGCCTGAATGTAGAGTTGGAGTCTTTGTCCAGAATTTGCATTAATCAAGATAAGAAACCACTGATCTCTTTTTTTCTTGTAGCCTACATTCTGCTTAAGAAAGGATTTTCTTAGCTTTATTAAGGTAAGGAAAGGCTTCTTAAGGCATCCTCACCAACAGGACAGATTCTATCACTTCCGTCTCTGGGTTTCTGGACCTTTAAATCAACCTTTCTCCTCTATCCCATCAACATTTCTCCTCTTCATTTTCCCACTGAAACCCACTACACCACTCCTTCACATTGCCTTCTTGCCTTTTCATTTCCTCTTGTCCTAGTAACACCCATTTCTGCATAGAGTAGTCACACTTCTGTCTTTGCACAACTCTTTTAAAGGTGTTCCAAACAAGGGACACAGGACTTATCATCTATCTTAGCTTTCAGGGTGGACCTGATTTGCTATTTTTTATTTATATTGAAAATTTTTTGAAAGAATCAACATAATCAACATACTCTATGTGTTTAAAAGCATTTAAGATACTGTTATTGCTTGACAAACAATTAATTATTATTTGCATTTTATTTCAGAAGCATCTTAATAGCTTAGCATAGTTTAAACAGATGGGTGCAGAATTGAATATGCAGCAACAAAATTTTAAAATTAGAAGACAAATAACTCTCCATTATCGTCTAGATAAGCCACAAAACAGTAATTACACAATGACATAGGCATTCTATAGGATTGAAGAAAGTTAATTTTCAGTTGTTATCAACATTGTCTCACACTTACACAATGGACTTCAAAATCTGTAGGACTATTTTCATTTTTAAGGGGAGTTTTCCTTTTATTACTCAATATAGTTGCATTTTGAAGATTATTTTTCTTGCATCTGCTATCCATCTTTCTTTTGATCATTACAAAATGTGACCTTGATCGAAATGTAGAGATTGGGCAATTGTTCCAGGAATGTGTAGTTTGAACAGTTAATATTATATTCATCTCTGTAAAAAATCCCAAATCTTTCACGCAAGTGAGGTTGCATAAGCCAAGAAACACATATCCCCACTACTTTCACTTTTATGATTTTGGAAACCATTAAATAGGGAAAAAAAAATTGAAATGCTGCCAAGTAGTCAAGAAAAGAGGACTCTGTGTCTTTAAGCTGGGGAGAAAAATAAAACCCAATCATTCCAAATGTATTGCTTTAGTCATCTGGTTTCATTCTATTAATGACCTTTAACATCTGCAAAAATATTGTGAGAAGCTAATTTTGTTTGTACTGAGGTGGTGCAGAACAGTTTCTGGCTGTCAGTCTAGGATGTGCTATAAAATAAAATTGTCTTTCTGGGAGTCTGACAAAAACCTACTGTACAGATTCAGTTTATTTACAACAGTATGAAATGAAAAGAAAACAGAATTTTACAACAAGCCAACATTCAGAAAATGAATACTACTTACACATATATATTAGTAATAAATTTTCAAGATATCCACTGAGATTAAGGGATCTATTTTGTATTTTGTGGTATTCCACAAAAATTTTAACCAGGGCAAAATATTTCTCTGCAAATGCTCTTCTCTAGAATTGTAATAACCTATTACCCTGATTTTAAACAGAGCCCTCCTTAAAACCCAGAGTTAGCTCAGGCACAATAGGCCTTTAATTAAACAGAAAGCCTTGCAGAGAAAAAACATCTGTCTCATGTCTTTGTATCACAGTCATAAAAAAAGGTGCAGCGTGGTAGAAGGGAAGTAGTGTGAGACTGTTCTGGCAGACAGGGAGCACTTACCTCCTCTCCCTCCTTCTAGTCCAGATAAGACTCAGGGAGGAGAGAGAGGAGGGGCTGAAGAAAAATCAAAAATATCTTTGTATCTTTCTCTACCCTAAAAGGGCAAATTGCAACAGGTATGGCTTCAGATGGAGGGCTGGAGATTTTTTGGTGCCTACTCACTCCCCCACAAACACACCCCCCGACTTCCTTATCCCACCAATGAGTTTGGGATCTCCCAGGCAGGCTAAGATCCTAGGCTAATGTCCCCATTCAGTCTGCTGAAAGAGGAAACATAAGTACTTGGTCGAGTGCAGAGGACTACATTTTTGCTGGCCTGGAAGCAAAACACAAACTCACCCACAGGAAAACTCCTTTTATCCCCTGGAAAAAAGAGTTAAAGCTGGTGACTTCAAGGTGAAAAGAGTGGTACTCCAGTAAGAGTCTTTAAGTCTACCCCACATCAAACATTTTATCTGAGTCAATGTGGTAAAAACACAATTTTTATTTGTTAAGGGATAGATATTCATTAAGAAAGACACTGAGGTGACTACAACACTCTTTTTTTCTTACTGTTTAAAGATGACCATAAAGTGACAGGTGGGGGGCAATCCCAGGCATGAATGAAATCATTGAGAGCCACCTTGCAGGGAAGGTTTTGGGCATTCTTGTGGATGAAAATCTGGACATGAGCTAACAGTGGGTGCTCACAGCTAAGATAGTCAATTGTATCTTGGGCTGCATCAAAAGAAGTGTGGCCAGCATGTCAAGGGAAGGGATTCTGCCCCTCTACACTGTCCTTGTGAGACCTCACATGNTTAAAGATGACCATAAAGTGACAGGTGGGGGGCAATCCCAGGCATGAATGAAATCATTGAGAGCCACCTTGCAGGGAAGGTTTTGGGCATTCTTGTGGATGAAAATCTGGACATGAGCTAACAGTGGGTGCTCACAGCTAAGATAGTCAATTGTATCTTGGGCTGCATCAAAAGAAGTGTGGCCAGCATGTCAAGGGAAGGGATTCTGCCCCTCTACACTGTCCTTGTGAGACCTCACATGGAGTGCCGCATCCAGCTCTGGGGCTCTGAGCGCATGAAAGACGTGGATCTGCTGGAGCAGGTCCAGAGGAGGGCCACTAATATGATCAGTCTCCTACAAAGAGAGGCTNTTTCAGTTGTTATCAACATTGTCTCACACTTACACAATGGACTTCAAAATCTGTAGGACTATTTTCATTTTTAAGGGGAGTTTTCCTTTTATTACTCAATATAGTTGCATTTTGAAGATTATTTTTCTTGCATCTGCTATCCATCTTTCTTTTGATCATTACAAAATGTGACCTTGATCGAAATGTAGAGATTGGGCAATTGTTCCAGGAATGTGTAGTTTGAACAGTTAATATTATATTCATCTCTGTAAAAAATCCCAAATCTTTCACGCAAGTGAGGTTGCATAAGCCAAGAAACACATATCCCCACTACTTTCACTTTTATGATTTTGGAAACCATTAAATAGGGAAAAAAAAATTGAAATGCTGCCAAGTAGTCAAGAAAAGAGGACTCTGTGTCTTTAAGCTGGGGAGAAAAATAAAACCCAATCATTCCAAATGTATTGCTTTAGTCATCTGGTTTCATTCTATTAATGACCTTTAACATCTGCAAAAATATTGTGAGAAGCTAATTTTGTTTGTACTGAGGTGGTGCAGAACAGTTTCTGGCTGTCAGTCTAGGATGTGCTATAAAATAAAATTGTCTTTCTGGGAGTCTGACAAAAACCTACTGTACAGATTCAGTTTATTTACAACAGTATGAAATGAAAAGAAAACAGAATTTTACAACAAGCCAACATTCAGAAAATGAATACTACTTACACATATATATTAGTAATAAATTTTCAAGATATCCACTGAGATTAAGGGATCTATTTTGTATTTTGTGGTATTCCACAAAAATTTTAACCAGGGCAAAATATTTCTCTGCAAATGCTCTTCTCTAGAATTGTAATAACCTATTACCCTGATTTTAAACAGAGCCCTCCTTAAAACCCAGAGTTAGCTCAGGCACAATAGGCCTTTAATTAAACAGAAAGCCTTGCAGAGAAAAAACATCTGTCTCATGTCTTTGTATCACAGTCATAAAAAAAGGTGCAGCGTGGTAGAAGGGAAGTAGTGTGAGACTGTTCTGGCAGACAGGGAGCACTTACCTCCTCTCCCTCCTTCTAGTCCAGATAAGACTCAGGGAGGAGAGAGAGGAGGGGTTGAAGAAAAATCAAAAATATCTTTGTATCTTTCTCTACCCTAAAAGGGCAAATTGCAACAGGTATGGCTTCAGATGGAGGGCTGGAGATTTTTTGGTGCCTACTCACTCCCCCACAAACACACCCCCCCCACTTCCTTATCCCACCAATGAGTTTGGGATCTCCCAGGCAGGCTAAGATCCTAGGCTAATGTCCCCATTCAGTCTGCTGAAAGAGGAAACATAAGTACTTGGTCGAGTGCAGAGGACTACATTTTTGCTGGCCTGGAAGCAAAACACAAACTCACCCACAGGAAAACTCCTTTTATCCCCTGGAAAAAAGAGTTAAAGCTGGTGACTTCAAGGTGAAAAGAGTGGTACTCCAGTAAGAGTCTTTAAGTCTACCCCACATCAAACATTTTATCTGAGTCAATGTGGTAAAAACACAATTTTTATTTGTTAAGGGATAGATATTCATTAAGAAAGACACTGAGGTGACTACAACACTCTTTTTTTCTTACTGTTTAAAGATGACCATAAAGTGACAGGTGGGGGGCAATCCCAGGCATGAATGAAATCATTGAGAGCCACCTTGCAGGGAAGGTTTTGGGCATTCTTGTGGATGAAAATCTGGACATGAGCTAACAGTGGGTGCTCACAGCTAAGATAGTCAATTGTATCTTGGGCTGCATCAAAAGAAGTGTGGCCAGCATGTCAAGGGAAGGGATTCTGCCCCTCTACACTGTCCTTGTGAGACCTCACATGGAGTGCCGCATCCAGCTCTGGGGCTCTGAGCGCATGAAAGACGTGGATCTGCTGGAGCAGGTCCAGAGGAGGGCCACTAATATGATCAGTCTCCTACAAAGAGAGGCTATGAGAGCTGGGATTGTTCAGCATGGAGAAAAGATGGCTCTGGGGAGACCTCGCTGGACCTTCCACTACCTTAAAGGGCTTATAAAAAGGAAGGAGATGTACTTTTTAAACAGTCCAATAGTGAAAAGACATGGGGTAATGGTTTTAAATGGAAAGAGGGAAGGTTTAGAATAGATGTTAGAAGGCGTGCTTTAGTCAGACACCCTTCCCAGGAAGTGTTTGAGGCCAGGTTGGAGGTGGCCCTGGGCAACCTTATCTAGTGAGTGACAATGCTGCCCATGGCAGGGGCAATAACACCCATTGGTATTAGATGATCTTTAAGCTTTCTTCCAACACAAACTATTCAACGACATCTTGATTTATTATTTTCTGTAGGGCTGACTACAGTCTGAGAACATCTGTGAACAATACATAACCACTTTGCCTTTAGATCAGCCTAGTTCTACTCAGATTTCCTTAAATTATCCAGAACTAAACAACAAATTTTCTTCTCAATTCACAGATTGACCAGAATACCAATAAAGGCAAGGAGGCACAGTAAATTGCATGACTTGGTAAATAGCAATGGCATGGCATAGTNCTCCATTATCGTCTAGATAAGCCACAAAACAGTAATTACACAATGACATAGGCATTCTATAGGATTGAAGAAAGTTAATTTTCAGTTGTTATCAACATTGTCTCACACTTACACAATGGACTTCAAAATCTGTAGGACTATTTTCATTTTTAAGGGGAGTTTTCCTTTTATTACTCAATATAGTTGCATTTTGAAGATTATTTTTCTTGCATCTGCTATCCATCTTTCTTTTGATCATTACAAAATGTGACCTTGATCGAAATGTAGAGATTGGGCAATTGTTCCAGGAATGTGTAGTTTGAACAGTTAATATTATATTCATCTCTGTAAAAAATCCCAAATCTTTCACGCAAGTGAGGTTGCATAAGCCAAGAAACACATATCCCCACTACTTTCACTTTTATGATTTTGGAAACCATTAAATAGGGAAAAAAAAATTGAAATGCTGCCAAGTAGTCAAGAAAAGAGGACTCTGTGTCTTTAAGCTGGGGAGAAAAATAAAACCCAATCATTCCAAATGTATTGCTTTAGTCATCTGGTTTCATTCTATTAATGACCTTTAACATCTGCAAAAATATTGTGAGAAGCTAATTTTGTTTGTACTGAGGTGGTGCAGAACAGTTTCTGGCTGTCAGTCTAGGATGTGCTATAAAATAAAATTGTCTTTCTGGGAGTCTGACAAAAACCTACTGTACAGATTCAGTTTATTTACAACAGTATGAAATGAAAAGAAAACAGAATTTTACAACAAGCCAACATTCAGAAAATGAATACTACTTACACATATATATTAGTAATAAATTTTCAAGATATCCACTGAGATTAAGGGATCTATTTTGTATTTTGTGGTATTCCACAAAAATTTTAACCAGGGCAAAATATTTCTCTGCAAATGCTCTTCTCTAGAATTGTAATAACCTATTACCCTGATTTTAAACAGAGCCCTCCTTAAAACCCAGAGTTAGCTCAGGCACAATAGGCCTTTAATTAAACAGAAAGCCTTGCAGAGAAAAAACATCTGTCTCATGTCTTTGTATCACAGTCATAAAAAAAGGTGCAGCGTGGTAGAAGGGAAGTAGTGTGAGACTGTTCTGGCAGACAGGGAGCACTTACCTCCTCTCCCTCCTTCTAGTCCAGATAAGACTCAGGGAGGAGAGAGAGGAGGGGTTGAAGAAAAATCAAAAATATCTTTGTATCTTTCTCTACCCTAAAAGGGCAAATTGCAACAGGTATGGCTTCAGATGGAGGGCTGGAGATTTTTTGGTGCCTACTCACTCCCCCACAAACACACCCCCCCCACTTCCTTATCCCACCAATGAGTTTGGGATCTCCCAGGCAGGCTAAGATCCTAGGCTAATGTCCCCATTCAGTCTGCTGAAAGAGGAAACATAAGTACTTGGTCGAGTGCAGAGGACTACATTTTTGCTGGCCTGGAAGCAAAACACAAACTCACCCACAGGAAAACTCCTTTTATCCCCTGGAAAAAAGAGTTAAAGCTGGTGACTTCAAGGTGAAAAGAGTGGTACTCCAGTAAGAGTCTTTAAGTCTACCCCACATCAAACATTTTATCTGAGTCAATGTGGTAAAAACACAATTTTTATTTGTTAAGGGATAGATATTCATTAAGAAAGACACTGAGGTGACTACAACACTCTTTTTTTCTTACTGTTTAAAGATGACCATAAAGTGACAGGTGGGGGGCAATCCCAGGCATGAATGAAATCATTGAGAGCCACCTTGCAGGGAAGGTTTTGGGCATTCTTGTGGATGAAAATCTGGACATGAGCTAACAGTGGGTGCTCACAGCTAAGATAGTCAATTGTATCTTGGGCTGCATCAAAAGAAGTGTGGCCAGCATGTCAAGGGAAGGGATTCTGCCCCTCTACACTGTCCTTGTGAGACCTCACATGGAGTGCCGCATCCAGCTCTGGGGCTCTGAGCGCATGAAAGACGTGGATCTGCTGGAGCAGGTCCAGAGGAGGGCCACTAATATGATCAGTCTCCTACAAAGAGAGGCTATGAGAGCTGGGATTGTTCAGCACGGAGAAAAGATGGCTCTGGGGAAACCTCACTGGACCTTCCACTACCTTAAAGGGCTTATAAAAAGGAAGGAGATGTACTTTTTAAACAGTCCAATAGTGAAAAGACATGGGGTAATGGTTTTAAATGGAAAGAGGGAAGGTTTAGAATAGATGTTAGAAGGCGTGCTTTAGTCAGACACCCTTCCCAGGAAGTGTTTGAGGCCAGGTTGGAGGTGGCCCTGGGCAACCTTATCTAGTGAGTGACAATGCTGCCCATGGCAGGGGCAATAACACTCATTGGTATTAGATGATCTTTAAGCTTTCTTCCAACACAAACTATTCAACGACATCTTGATTTATTATTTTCTGTAGGGCTGACTACAGTCTGAGAACATCTGTGAACAATACATAACCACTTTGCCTTTAGATCAGCCTAGTTCTACTCAGATTTCCTTAAATTATCCAGAACTAAACAACAAATTTTCTTCTCAATTCACAGATTGACCAGAATACCAATAAAGGCAAGGAGGCACAGTAAATTGCATGACTTGGTAAATAGCAATGGCATGGCATAGTATAAAACCAAAACCAGCATTCTGCAAGGTCTGTTTTTCAGCTGAATTTTATTCATCATCTGAATTCCACTTGAAATATTAAGTCAAGAACAAATTAAGCATTTCTCAGTGCTTAATCTGGGGATTCATGCCTAAAACTATGTTGATGCTTTCCTTACACGTGACTTTGGTGAAACCTTCACTGGAATCCTGTGTTGTCCACAAGTTTCGGAGAACACAGAAAAGTTTGGTGAGAAAGCAGAAAATAACTGCAAAAAATATTTGATGCCTAGATAAATTGTCTTGTAGTCAATGTTTTTAAAAGTCTGATTTTAAAAAAATAGTCACAATGTGCCCAAAATTACCTGACAAAGAAATTAATATTGGTGATTTTTCCAAAATGTGCTGTATATAGATACTTGGACCAAGAGAAATGGTAGCTTCATCATTTTTTATGTCATTTACCCATCATCACAGAATTCTGAACGGGCTATTTTTAAACTATTTCTTCTAAATAGCATCACCAAAAATATTAATATATGGCTTATTTCTTTATGACTATATTCTGCAGCTTTATATGGCCTCTGCATTATTTTTTGAGGAGGAATTAACTATGGTGTCCTGTTTACTTTGTAAAACACAGCTTTCTATGCAGTAGTAGTTGAGGTATCTTATATTTCACCTTCCTAGATCAAAATGTCACTAATCTTTGGTATAGCAAAACCCTTCAACACAGTAATACTTTGACTAAATGGAAGATAAGGCCCATCTCTACTAATTAGAGAAGCAGATGCTTTCAATATCCTTGTGTTAGCCTGGCATGGTTTTTCTAGGATACTGAATGTAGCAGCTTTTCTAATTAGTACACTGAGTTGATTATGTAAATTACATGCATCCCGTCTTGTTTAAAACAAGTTGTATGGACACATATAATCAACAACTTCAGGGAAAATCATTCTGATCCAAAAGGATAGGTGGCTAGCACATAGAACCTAACACATACTTTTGCTGTCTGAAGCAACAAAAGCACAAAACACTGTAGGACATAAAAATGTTTACAAAACCCACTAGAGGTTAAAGATGGAAACCTGGAGTTAAGCAAATGAAACATAAATGTTTCTGATGCAGTTCTCAAAATATATATGGTAAACAAAAGAGACCAAAATTGGAAATACATGGACCAAAGTTATTGTATCAGAAATAACTCATAATTATTGGGGAAAATGAAGACAAAGTAGTCTATTTTATTAATTGTATTTTTTTTGTCAATAATGCCTAGGGAAGGCGTGAAGTAAGTGAATTCTAGCGTCCTTCCCATAGATGTCAAACTGCACCATGGAACTTCATTCCTCTGTCATACTGTTTTACACAGTATCTCTGTCCATCCTGAGCTACAGAGAACCATCCAGATAGCAGCAACACCTCTCTTGGTGACTTTAGTCCTGAAGAAACTATGACACAGAACTGGTTCTCAGTTGTGGGGTTTTTTGTCTACTGTTTAGCGCAAGTCTGACTTAGTGATCTAATATGCCAATAGCATGAAGAATATGAATATGAATATTAATATTACTAGAATTACACTGTAACGAGGTATGGATTTTGCTAGCTTTAAGAGCAGTTAGCAAGAGCCTATGCTATTCTGATTATATTTTCAGGAGGTAAGACTGAAAAGTTAAACTGAGAACCAGAAGCCAATATTTTCTTTACAATATTGGTTATGCTCTTCTATACATTTTACATTTATTATTCTCACACTGCCTTCAGGACTCTAACATCAATAAACTAGACAAAGCCTGAATGCATTTCTCTTTTCCATGAAAAATCCGTCTGAAATTCTGTCAGTCAAAGGATTTTTCCTTCAAATATTCTCTGGTTTTGAAGGAAATGGGAATAAGGAATTATTAAAAGGCTTAATTACTATGTTATGTTACAAATACTTTGTCTTTTGTTCCTTCTTTTGTATTATGTTTAACTTTGCTTAAAATACTTGTAATGGTAATATTATGTCATGGAACTAAAGAGTTCCTTCAAGTCCTCTTGAAATTAAAATTTCAACCTTATTTGATTATTTAGTGTTCATCCTGTAAACATTTTTGAAGCCTCTTTATTCTATCAAAATCAATACAACAAAACATTGTAATAACTATACAGAAACCTCATGTACTTCTTGTATGTTTCAAAGTTTGATCTTTGCTCCTTCCACCTTGCTTTAGCACAGACATAAACATGTTCTTTTCATGAAACTGTTATGGCTGCCAAAATTACTTTTTTCCCCCAGAAATTGTTTTCCAGTTGAAAAACATGGTTTTTATTTTATAGTGTTCTAGTCCAGTGTCATTTCCTGAATAACTTTATGTTATCTGAGCAATTAGCAAGAAACTGTTCTATAGCATCTACCAGTCTGCCAAATATGTACTTGCTTTGCACATTCTCTCAGTGGTTATCTCTAGTAGCTTCCTTTTTGAAGATTCCTTCACAGACTTCTTGACAGAGCTCCCAGGACTTCAAAAAACATATTAATGAGTCAGTGTGTAGGCTGAGGAAGACAGTACAACTACTCTTTCTTCATGTAACCTTGCTGGTGGTTTTGGCAGCTCAGATCCATCCAGTTGCAGACAATCATACTGAAACACTAAATGATGGGAGAGAAAAGGCTACAAAAGATAACCCACAGACAAAGGTCGATGGGGTTGTCTTTTTAGTCATTTCCTTTACCTTGGAAGCAACACACCTACAGAAGCCTGGTTAATGCACAGATGCTGCTTGCAAGGCCTATCAAAAAGCAAAGCTTTGTGGTGATTGCTTGTAACTTGCTTCTCTAAGTGTTAAACGAAGATCATTCTTTACATGAATTATGCATCACCTGCTTCGGAAATATTAGTTTAAAAACAAAGATAAACATATTTAAAAAATGAGGGAATGCATTCTAAATATAACAAAAAAAATAGGATCAAATATCACACTATCTGAATGCTCAAGGAAGAAAACCTTTTCAAATACATAAAGTTAGTCTGTGATCTATATCTATGCTCATTGTCATTAATGTGACTTTATGGACTTAGCCAATTATTTAATCTCCGGTATTTTGTATAATTGTGCTGAACAAGATCACATTCTTAATAAAGAGGAAGGCTGAATGATGAGGCAGGAATCAAAATTTCTATTCCATTGGGACCTGTCGTCTCATCTTTCTAGGCATGTCTCCAGAAGGGCAGCATGAAATGTATAAACACCTATTATCAATCAAAAATGACTGCCATACGGCCCTTAATGTTCCTGTCCTTAACCCCATCACTTAGTACCACACCAAGATTTGTCCCTGTTCAACCTGGCTGCTCTGTAGCCTGTAGGCAGAGACATCTCATCCTTTGTACCAGTCATCTCCCCCCACTGCCCTGGGAAGACCCCACAGCAGCAGCACTCCTGCAGCTGCTGGCTGCCAGCCTGGTGCAGGTTATGATCCCTGCACAGAGCTTCTCTCCCTCTTGGGTCTTGGTTGTGGAGAACATTCCCGTGTCTGAGGGTCCACTGCCACCATGAACCGTCTCAAAATGTACTGATCCACTGTGTGGGAGACATGGGAAATCCTCCAGAATATCCAGAGGATCTTCTGCCCCAGTTTTTGTTTCACTTCCATTGGAGAAAAAGAGTTCTCAGCAAAAATGAGGGATAGTTCGAGGAACTGACAAGGAAAAGCAGACCAATTTTTTTTAAAATAAATAAAACAGAAAGCTTACGCTTGTCTTGTGTGGAAAGGGAGGTATGAGGCTGTTCAGAGAGCTGAAAGCACAAAAAGAGAAACACGTACTAATGCTAAATAAATTCACTTGTGATCTGTGTTGGCCCTTTAGCCCCGTTTTTTAGAGATACCTTTTTATCAAAGTTGCAGGTTGAGTAAAGCCTTAGTACCTGGTGTATATGGAGGGGGAAATATGGGGGGTGATAGGTCCACTGCACCAGGGGGGATTTACACCCTTCTCAGAGTCACTGGGGGTGGGCCCCTGACAGACACAGAATACAGAATGGTGGGAACCTGTAAACCTGTCTAGTTAGGCTTTGCAAATGTTAACTGAATCAACTCTCTTGCCCACTCATGACTAAACCAGTTGCCAACTTTGAGACAAGGAGAGAGCTTTCCCACAGATTCAGATGGAGGTGACCATAGGGTTTCTCTACAAGGGGTGCTCCTAGGATTCTTGGGGAAATTTAGCTAAAGAAAACTCTCCTTGTGGGGGCACATAGCACATATTCCCTTCTGCTTTCTTCTGGAGACACAGCAATAGTTCCAACTTTAAGTTTTCAATCGTTTTTAAAGTTGTTATATTGTGGTTATAAAATAGTTTGCAAATGTTCCTATGGATTCTTTTTGACTATCTGTTTACCACCCATCCAGTATCTCCCAAAGGTTCTCTAAAGCTAACAGATCAATCCTGATTTCTTGAGGAAGTACAAAAGTTCAATCCATGCGGTATGACCTTTTGGGAGGGAAAAAGTAACACTTACATGTGCAGATATGCAGTCCATATAGGTAGTAACATTTTCTGGTGTATTAATATTTTTAGGAAGAAAGCCTTTTCTCTCAGTCTGGTACAGTAACTAACACTTTCGGGAAGATCCAGTAAGAGTTGGAGAGTTTATTCTTTTTCTTCTTGGGCAGTCATCCAATTATTCAGGCCAAAAGAAAAGAATTTGTTATACTCACAGGCAAACCTCTCAGGAAACCTGGTGTTTAGATGTCAGTTGCAGAGGGTTTTCTTCCAGTGCACCTTGTATGGGGTGGAGACATTCAAGATACGTGGAAAAATGAAATGGACCAACTCCACAATGCCAATGACTTTTTATAATAAAAATTAGGAGATAGGTGAAAAAAAAAACCTATTAAAACCTGACACAAAACTCAAATTTTATGCTCTTTATCAACTTCCCAGGGGGAGAGGTGGGAAAGAGATGAAAATTTTACTCAATAGTCTGACAACAGCTGAATCTGCCCACACGACCTCTGTAACCCTGTGTAACCTTTCAGAGATGAGCTCTTTCTTCCAGTCCCACCTCCACCCTGTAGGGAATATCACTGTAAATCCACTTAGCTCAGTACAAGCCTCATACATTTTTCAGCTACATTTCCAAAGAAGCATATGAGATTTCATATGACTTGCTGTTGTCTGTCATAGGAATAGGATGCTGAATGGTCATAGACCATGATGCAAGAGGACAATTCTGCCCATCTAGGCCAAGAAATACTGGCCACTGTGAAAATGCCCAAATAACCCACTATCATAATTTATTTACTATTGGAAAAGGAATAGAAACTTACAAGGGAAAATTTGTAGCAAATGTTGAGATTTGTCACGGATCCCCTTCACTGATAAATCATCCAAACTTATTGAAAATAATTAGCTGAGGCCTGTAATTAGTCAGAGCATCTCTCATGGCAGCTGGAGTGACATGCAAAATGGATATGTGAAAGTATCCTCCTGCTGAACGGTATTGGGAAAGGTAAAACTTATGAGTTTTAACTGCAGGGACATGTGAAAAGCGGGACAAGATAGGCAGGAATATTGTTCATGTTCTATTGATAATGTATGTCGGAAGAAGGATTTTTCTGTAGGGTCATATAAAACTATATCTAGTATGACTATCAGGATGTTTCCTAGAGAGCCAATCAAAAATGTTTATAAATCAATGGAAGAACTGTCACAGGTTTCATGAATAAGAGGTCCAACTCAGAGGGCCATAAGGCAATATATAGCAATACCTAGATTGTAAAAAAGGGAAGGCACTTGGGTACACTGGCAACTGATGGCACTCAGTTCAAACAGAAAAGCAGACCCTGAGCTGAACAAAACTTCGATCACTGATCTCAAGGATTAAACTCTTGTAAGGGTAGTCAGTGCTGTTTCCCAGGAGCTGAGCTCTCTTGTTTGAACAGAGTGTGACATCATGATAACCTTTTATAAAATCTGTTCCCAGTCTCCTACCAATGTTTTTTCTAAAGAAAGCTACTTCTACTTTTCCCACACCAAATGAAAAATAAAAATATCATTTTTTGTAATTTTCACTTTATCACATGTGCTTTATTTCCAACAGGCAACCAATCGTTCAACATTTTAACATTGATAATTTCTGACATTTTAATTATCCATGTTATTAATTCTAATTGTAATGCTTTCATGATGAGTATTTATTATATACAAAGTCATGCTGCTTCATTAGGGACAGGAAAGGAAGAGCCATCTTAGAAAAATCTAGTTGTTAACACACTTTCTGAGAAATTTTGTTCAATTCCCAGTATCAAAACAATGAAAGGAGGGATTTGAGGGATGTATATTGGACATTTCCTCCTTCTGTGTGTTCTTCAAAGGTAAAGACACCTTTCCTGTCATCAGCATGATGAGCATAGCTCTGAGTGACAGAAATGTAGTGGATTTTATAGCCAGAAATATTGGTGCCTGTGGACTTCAGATGATCTAAGTTTGGACTTGCTGGTAGTGAGGTGTCCAAGCATCTTGATGGATTTAGTCCTTGATCATGGAGATAATGTTTTCCTGGCACAATGCAGTGTCATGCAAGGATATTCAAATGAACTCTGAGGCAGATTAGGAACAAGAAGCAGAATAGCACCCTTAATATGGTGCTCCTTTTTCTCCTCCAGGTGTGAATCCACACATAGTAGTGTTAGTCTAATAACTGTTATAAGCTGCTCAACCAGATCTAAAATCTACAGTAGATTCATCCTTGAAGCTGTGAAATTTGGGGCATATGGAAAAACTACAAATGGTTTACAATAGATTCTCCGTGAAAAAGAATAAATTCTGTGCCAGTGTAGGCAGAGGCACCCCTGGGGAAGGATGTGGGAAATACCCTTCTGTAGTATGAAGAAACACTTTTATTTCCAAATGTCAGTTGTTTATTTTGTGTGTGCAAAGTCAGAAAAAAGCTGGGCACATAAATCACTGGGTAATGTGCAAGCAAGGTACCGAAATAATCGTAGGGGTGTTTAGGTGTCTTCAAAATTCGATTCCACACTACGAATACAATATATGAAGGTACTTGGCCCTAATTTATTAAAATGTTGTGCCCATAAAGTGGAAGCTGCTTCCGTGTCCAATAGAGTCCTTGGGACTGCACCCAAGGCGGCCTCTAGCAGGACATGGGCTCAGACTGAGACAAATATTATTTCTTTACAGCAACTCCTTTCTTAAGCCATCTTGCTTTTCTCAAAGGTTGTTACATCTTTGTTTGGTTTATGTTTTTCTACAGTATGTGCCAGAGTAAGGCCAACAGTATTTTTCCAAATGCTGCAAGTAGTGGATTTCTCCCTTTATTTCAGGAATACGTTTCATCTGCTCTAGTGCCACTGTCCAGTTTGCAACTAATATGATTTTTCAAACCACAGGATTTTTCCAGGTAAGAACCAGATGAAGGTGGACATCCTGTAAATTTTAGTTATTATACAGGTTTTTCCTATGTTCTCTAATATTTCATATTCTGAAAATAGTCTGATAGTCTAGTACTAAAGAAATTAATAACTTGCACTTCTATTATGCTGCCTCTGAGGCTATCTCAAAATCAATATCAAATCAACACATACAACTTAATATTAGAAATAAAATACTGCTTTTCTGTGAGTTTGGAAACTCAACAGCAGGAAAACAAGGTAGGTAAATCTGCTCCTAATTTAGGTATTGCAAATATACAAAACACATTTATTAACTAGTTAATCTAATTTATGCACTTCAAAAACAAAGGTGAAACATAGGAAAGAATCAAGTAACTTGCTGTTGAAGACCTACATCAGGACAAAAAGGTCCTGGAATAAACCCCAGCCAACCCAACTGCTGGCTGGGTAGTTTATATTAGAAGACACTCACATCTGCAGTGAGCACAAACAGACTTGGACATTTTGATGTGCGAGGCTATAGTTTAACCTGGATTTGAGTTTCCAGTAAATGCAATAGGCCAAGAGGTTTCACATCCGGCACTCCATTTGACCTATCTTTGATGGCAGCCAAAAGTGATGGTTGTAAAAGGACCTGCATGATAGAAATTCACAGCGCTGTTCAAATCTCCCATGGACGAATATCTTCTTCACAGCTATGACAGGTGGTGTCGGTAGTCTTCACAGATGCATCAAAGATTTAATGATATGGAAGTTACACCATTGTGGTGTTCTGATGTGCTGGCTAATGAGAAATCTCTGTTGGAGCTTGAAACTAAGTGAGTCTTTCACAGGCAAAGCAACAAACAGAGAGCTTGAAAGGCAGAGTGAAAGAAACATGTCGGCTCCCCTTTTTCTGCTAATGAAAGCTCTGACTCACTAGCAAGACTGTGCCAGTAAAGCACTGCATAGAGTGTCACCTCTAGACAGACAGCACTGAAAACTGCATCTCTTTACAGTTAATCTTTTCCCTAGCATGGAGACGTGATAAATTTTGAGTAGTCCTTGGATAGTTTGTACTCTGAAGCTCACTCCAGACGATTTTCAAATGCCAATTTGGATCATCAAAATGGAGCAGCTTTGTTAGAAATTACCTAATGAAAATGCCATGAAAATGAAGGCTTCTTACATATACGAAAGTGGAAAATCAAAATATAAGGATTTCAAAAATATTATTCATTTTTTAAATCATTTCTATTTGTCTATATAAGAATTTTAGGAGCAAATATTTAACTTAATATTTTTCCAAAATGCTTGATGTTTCACTTTTTTCTTTAAAAATTAATTGCAGTGTAATATTAAGCTAGTGACAGCATAAGTGCACAACTGTGAATTTGTTTTTTGAATTTCTGTGTGTTTGGTTTATAAGTACTCTGTTTTGGAATAAAACCAGAGTATTCTGTTTTGGAATAAAACCAGAAAAAGTTGTTCTTGGAAATGCTAAAGCAGTCTATTCCATAAACACAGAAAGCTGAACTAAGACTTCAAATCTTTGGTCTCTGTTCATTTAATGAATGAACTCTTAAATTTAGGAGGCGTAGAGTAATGTCTGATCTCAAGGAGCAATATTTCACACTTTTTTCCTTATTTTTAACATCTTCTTCTTTATATCTATAAAATATTGCTACTTATAGTTCTCTAACTAGTCCACTGAAGTTTAATAGCATATAGAATCATAGAATCAATAAGGTTGGAAAAGATCTTTAAGATCATCCAGTTCAACCGCCATGTTCACCTCTAAAACATGTTCCCCCATACAGGTTTTCGGAACACATAACCTTTGTGTGGATATTTCTTATAAATATATATAGATATTTATACCTCTTTGAGAAAACTTATGTTCTGTAAGTACTAAAGGATTTTAAAGAATTGGCTGCAGAACCTTTTAAGTTTATGTAGAAGACTACTGACACCAGTCTGTATCCAGAAAAGAATGCCTCAGCTCAAAATTATGATCTGAAAAAAACCTCAGTAAGTTACCACCTGATATCAGGGATGCCTAATCTTTCTCTTTCATTTAAATTTCCCTTGAAATCAGGCCATCAGGCCTGCCTTACACTGCATAGTTCTACGTCTAGTATACTCTCGTTTTAGAAACCGGAGATTTCTCTAAGTCTCCTGAAAGTCTTCACTCAGGAAGTATTTTCAGATAAGGACAGATAAGCCCAAAACATTATTTCCTGGTCAGTTTTGCTTTTGGTGCTTCCCATAGCACAGGACCCACCTAAATTTCAGCCTTTCAGCCTTGCTTAGCATGGCTTACATCTGAATTCTCCTCCTGAAGCACACTCTAAATCTACCCCACCACTCACTCAGAGTAAAATTACGCCCTTCTACCATGGCTCAGTATTCCAACATGTCTCAGTTATGAAAAGATACTTTTTTCAGTGTTTAGGTGTGCACTACAAGATACAGAAGAGAGCATTTCTTCTGAGGTCGACTCTTACAGAAAAAGCCCTGCTCATACTACAACAAATTTGTGATTTAACATACTACAGCTCCATCTTCCTCAAGAACAGAATTCCCTTGAAATTATAGGCCCAGAGCATTCAGACACTAAGAATGACACTCCAGCTAAAAACGCAGTCATGATGTGTCAAAAGCCAACTCACAGTGCTGCTGTAGCTAAAAAGGGGCTTCAAATGAAATAGAACATGTGTTATTGAGAATGGGATTCCTTGGAGCTTACTCTTGCACAGTATTAACTCTTAAATGCTTGTTTTTCTTGATAGCTGCAACACTGAGGAATCTTTCTGCTGATATGTTAGGTCCTATTACTAGCTTATTGAAATGAAACTGTTGATAACATAAAGCCTTAAATAAGAAAACAATACAGGGTGACCTAAAGCCAGGATGACTCCATTGTGTTGCCAAAAATCACATTCCAGCAAGGCCTGTCACAGGTTTCTAATGGACATGAAGAAGATAGTAACAATTTAATAGCTAGAATTGTGGTACTGGTCATAGAATGGTAGAAAGGCGTGGGCTGAAAGGTACCTTAAAGGTTGTACAGTTCCAACCCCGCTGCCACGGACAGGGACACCTTTCACTAGACCAGGTTGCTCAGAGTCCCATCCAACCTGGCCTTGAGCACTGCTAGGGATGGATCATCCACAATTTCTCTGGAAAACCTGTGCCAGGGCCTCACCACCTTCACAGTAAAGATTTTCTTCCTAATAACTAATCCAAACCCACTCTCTTTCAGTTTCCATTCCAGCTTGTCTTGTAAATACCCTTGTAAACAATCCCTCTTCATCTTTCTTGGAGACTCCCTTCAGGGACTGGAAGATCCCCATTAGGTCACCCTGCAGCCTTCTATTCTCCAGCCTGAACAATGCCTGTTCTCTCAGCCTTTCCCTGTAGAAGAGGTGCTCCATCCCTCCAATCAAATTGGTGGCCTCCTCTGGCCTTGCTCCAACAGGTCTTTCCTGTGCTGGAGCCCCCAAAGCTGAATGCTATAAAAGAGTATTGCACTACTTTAAGGGGAGAAGATAATTAGTTCATTATGATCCTGTCTCTTCCACTGAAGACAAGAACATCCAGGAAGACTCTGAAGTCTGACTACCCAAAATTTAAAATTACAGATCTCTGAGATGACTACATTAGAGGAGGACTTGCTGATATTAAACTAATGGGTCGCAGATCTGTAAGCACTTTGCTACTTTCCAGAGGGTGATTTACCACATAGTTCAGTAACTAATAGATGGCTGGAAAATGGTCTGTGCTTGGTTACATATACATAAAAGCTCACTGCCTACCAGGAACTTGGTCATAATGTCAAATGTCATTATAGCTCTGTTGGTTCTGCTTCTTGGCCTACCCTGTCTTTTGTATCAACAAAACCAATTGATATACCGAGGCCACGTTATGCAGCCTGCCTTTAAAAAAGTCGAAGATTAAAAAAAAAAGGCTGATCCTGGACCAAAAAGCATCAAATAAAATTAAAAAAAAATATTAGAGCAGAAGAAACAAATAAAATTTTTAAAAAATATATATTAGAGCAAAAACTTAATGGATGTGTGGAGAAGTTTTAGTAATACTTTTAGAATACTTTATAAACAATATTTTAAAGTTTCTAATTTTGGGGAAAGAAAATGCAAAATCTAGTCATTGACAAGCACAGAAGCTATAAAGAATATTTCATTCTGCTAGATAAGTCTGAGCACAATTTTAGGTGAGGGTTAGTGTAAGAAAAAAGTAGGTTTAAGTTTAGATATAGTTGTTACAGAGATTGATTGGCAAATCAAGTTCCCATGCCAGGCGTGTTTGTATTAAAGCTGATTCATACTAAGAATTAGATAATGGAAGAAGGGCTCTGCACTGGAGATGTATTTACTGACCATATTTTCAGGTGTATTAGGACTTCTTTGCAACTTCCTATCTGAGGCTTGTGTTAGAGTTGTCTGTAGCAGGTTAATGTAAAATTAACTTGTCTCCTGTATTATCATCATTTTCTGATACTTTTGCTTGAATTTGACTTTGCTATTAATTTCGATAATAATAAAAATGCAAGATTGCCCCTCTGCCACAAAATTTGTCTTATAATCTTTTTCCCACATGTCCACCTGTGTTCTGACCCCAAGTTCCACCTTTATCCAGGAAACAAATCTTTATGCCGGCTGGAGTTAACAAAATGTTTTCAACACGATGACTCAACACAAACTGCCTTATTCATACATATTTTATACTCTGGATAGAAGGATAACACAACAAAGCAGCTCAGCTTCTATAGGAGGAGTTTGAGGACCTAATTTTCCTGTTTGATAGTCCAGTTTTATGCCAGTAGAATTTCAGTAGCGTACAACATGAGTGACACCAAGGTGAATCAGTCTCCGAGATAATACACTCTGTGTGTAGATGGACTGCCTAGGAGCTCTTCTACTTTCAAAACTTTTTATAATCAGGTTACCTAAGACTGCAAGACACAACATTTGTAATATTTCCAGTAGCCTACACTTGCACAAATAGAGAGAAAAAAGCTATAAAGCACCAATAGCACTGATGTACTGCCTCACCCTTTTGAATATGTGATGTTTTCCTTAGTGGCTCTATTTTCCACAGGGTCTTAAACTATATGAAACAAGTAAGCATCCAGTATAATCAGAGAACTAGATCTTCAATTAATGGGAATTATCTGTAAGAAGCAAAGTAGATTTTTTTTCCTCCTTTTTCAGCTGAAGGATAGCTTAAGCATTTAACAAAAAAAAAATATACTATCTTTCATCCCAATCCTGATGATAATGGGACAGAAGAGGGTAGATAACATGCTTAGCTTTGCAAGAAGAAGAAACAGTCCCCTTCTTTTAAAGATATTAATTTCACTCTTCCATTTACAAATATTTTATGGTAGAAACACTCATCATTATGCAAGGATTAGGAGTATTATATGTATACTATGATAAAAAATTAATTAGTAAGGAAGGCCTCTCTGCCTGCAGGCAAGAACAGATAGGAATCAGTGGCTGGCTCCTACCTATACCTTTCAGCTAACCCTGACATGGTAAGAGCTAGCCTAAATGTTAAATAATTGTCTCTTGGCTCTGCTTTACCTCATTCAACTTGGTTTTTTTCTTTATTACATGGAAGTCGATGTTTACAGAAGGGGGACTTAATTTTTGTTTGTTTTAATTTAAGGTATTTTCACTTTTTTAAATGGCTGTCAGATGTAAGTGACTTACAGAGCAGAGACTGAGGAACAGTTCACTAGAGAAGACTTGGAAGCTGAAGGGAATGAGGTTTTGTTCTCTTTTGAAATGCGTAACAAGTGCTGAAATTCTGATACCTCATTCTTGTGAAAAATTGCAGTAGTCACTAGAAATGGTACATATATGGTAGAGCAATCAAGTGAAGCCAAAAAGTGACAACCTTCTTCCCTGGAGTGAATCAAGGATAACAACTAGAAATTATAACAAGTTTTTGATGCCAGTTGTAGAATTCCAGACATCATCTGGAAAGAAAACCTGACACAGAAAAGCAGGCAGGAGGACAGAAGGAAGGCAAGCATAGCCTAAGGTCTTGTAAAACTGAATTAGCTTGCAGGGGCTTGCAGTCTATCCATCAGCCAAACACCCAATCATGTATCTGAATGAGGCAAAAATCTGTAGCCAAACATTTCACTGAAATGCCAAAACCAGCACCTACCTGAAATGTATATGCAGAGGTTTTTGCTCTAGTTGCATTCCAGAGCTGCAGTTCAACTGTTCTTAAGTTTAGTGGCTGTATTGCCACAGAGAAGGGGTTGTAGGGTTATATTTTTGAGGCAATCAGAAGAATGGTACCTCTATGAAGTTTCAAAGGTGAAATTTAAGATACAGTGATTTTCACCTGGCCTGAAAATGACAAGAAATTAAAAATACTTTCATCAGTCAGGATTAAATACATTCTAAAATTATCATATGCTTGCCAACAGATAAATTATCCTGTGGTGAAACACAGAATTTGTTTAAGAGGTAAACCTTGCTACAGCATTAGAGTGGAAATATGTTTCAGACAGCAATCTGGTCTTTGGATTGATTCAATCACGGGAAAAAAAAACAACTGGTTTTGCAAAAGCAATGTCTTATCTGATCTGTGATAGAAAAAATACTGCCACAATATTTAACATAATCTTGCATAAGAAGCCTTTAATTGTAACATAGTGAAATAATTGCCATTAAACAGAGGAGTTTATGTCACTATCTAAGGAATTCTGCCATAACTTGTAAAGCACAAGCATTTGGGAAACACAGGGTCAAAAAACCCTCTCTGCCTCAATACTCATTGCAGCCCATTTCTCCCCCTTACTGCTATTAGCCTTTCATAATGCAAAACATTTCATTTCCAACAGATAATACTTTCAGTCGAAAGGTAATTTTTGAAGTCTATTACTTGCATTCTTAGTGAAGAGCACAATGCAGCATTTTGTTCTAATATGCCATTGAAATTGTTTGAGTAGACACACCATGGAATCAAATACAAAATGTCAAAATGGTTTCCATTAACTATGCACATTTGCACTGCTTCAGTTAATGGGCATGTTTTTGTTCTTCTCCTTCATCTTTGCATCTATAAGACGAAATGATTGAGTTAATGTAACTGAAAAGTACATTGAAAAGGTAGAGCAAATTACAAAAGCATCAAACCACAATTCCACCCACGTGCTTTATTTTATAATGAAGTTTAATAATGACTAAAATTGCCTTCAGATTTAAACATCAGTCATTTCTGCAATTGTGGTTAATGTGAAAAATCTCACCCACAGTAATGTTTTAGGAAAACATCATAGAAATGTGCATTATATTTTATACTGAAATGTCATAATGAAATCTTAACTAGATATCACTGAAATATATAGTACGTTAAAAGTAATTTGCCACTATGGGCAGGACTGAAACAGGGACTGTGTCCCCATCAGCATGATAACAGATAGGGAAAGTTCTTTTATATTATAAAAGCTCCATTGTGCTTCAGTACCATTATGGTGAGAGAGTCTTTGATACTGTCTTTGATAGTAGGTATCATCTAAAATACTGCTGTAATGCCTAAATTACTTGTTTTGTACTGATAGTGTCATAAAATAGTGTTTTATGAGAGTGAGCATCAATGAGAATATTATTTCCTCAGAAGGACACAAAATGGATTAATCTCCATTTTGAAACAGAAAAAAGATAATTTTGAATGGTTGCCTTTCCTAGCCCTGCCTTGTGAGGCTTCAATATGCCACCAAATCCTTATGCCCTGAGTGGACCATGTGTAGGAACAGGATCCTTGGGAGGGTCACTGGGCTGCTTCAAGCACCCGGGCAAGTGTTTCAGCAGCACCAACTGGCTTCACAATTATAGAGGTTCCTGCTGCAAAGAGCAAAACAGGGGAGGAGAAATGTTCTCACACAGCTCTGTGCCTCGTTCAGATAGGGCTACGCATTGTCCTTCTCTGGCTGAATGAATTTTTAGACGTTGAAATTTAATTTGGGTCAAAGTTGGATTAACTGCCATGGAAACTGTATTTAAGCCTCTCTTAAAAGAAAAAAAAGAAAGAAAAAAAAGAAAAAAAAGAAACCCTATGCTCTGAATATTCAGGTTCTCTTAGTGAGTGAATGAATGCTCTCTCCCAATAATTAAATTTAAAGCCAGCCCTGCACAGCACCAGTCTAAGGAGCTGTGGGTGAGGAGAGGCACCCCGGGCTCGGGGCTGGGAGGGAGAGGTGGCTGTCGGTGTGCCCCTGCCCTGGCAGCTGCCTGCCCCTGTTCTCTCGCCCCTTCCTCACCCACTTAAAAGCTAAATCCTACACTTGTTGGGATTTGGGGTTTCCTTCTCGAGATTAAATTTTCTGGCAGTGGTCACCAGATGGCAGTATGATATCATCAACCCCTCTCCCCACGGAACCCTCAAACCGCAGAGGAGAAAAAAGGGGTTCAAATGGTCCATGGCATCCTACATATAAATTTAGTTACAGTTAGTCTCACAGCTGAGCTAGAGAAGAGCCAAGTTTTTTCCAAGATTGAGCAAGAGCTGCTTCCACTAAATTTGATGGTCAATGTGCTGCTAAATATCAGAAAGAAACTAAATAATTCATTCTACCTTGATTTATTTACAGTATATATTACTTCTGCAGAACATAACTTTCTATAGAGCCCTAAGCACCTGAATTTTGGATGACCTAAGGAACCAAACACTCGATTATCTTGCCAGCTGTCTGCTCACACTCAGTCCCAATGCTCTTCAAGTCCAAGTTTCTTAAAATGGCCTTTTTTCTTTTCCAGTAGGCTGTATGGTTAACTTCCTCAATAAATTAAAACATACATAGTTCAGATGTGCATAAACACTGTGTGAGTCATACACAGAGTCTGAGATGATGATGCAGTGTCCTCTGGGACCATGTTGCAACACAAAATATGTGCTCTCTCCTGTTAGACACACGGACACGACCTGCAGTTAGTTTGTAAACCCTTCCTTTCTGCCCCTGCGTCAGTGCAGTTGCAAAACTCTGTAAGCAAAAAAAACCATCGAGGTTCTTTCTGTATGTGACAAACATCAGATGTAAAGCCCTCTCTTTATTCAATTGAATGTCAGTTTTAATGGAAATATCTGGGACTGCAAAAGCAAAGTAAAAAGACAAGCAGTCAGATGGCCTGCAATCCTCCTTATGTGATTCTTCCAACACCATCACTATGGAGATATAAGTAGATCATCTGCTGCCAGCAATATTGCACCATCAATACCGACGTTGATGCTTCTGGTTTGCAGGTCCATGTTTTTTTGCTGGCCAGGCAATGATCAAAAAATTACAAGATCATCATTTCCAGCAAATCATGGGTGGAATGCTTCCTTAAACCCTGTGGACATAAGTAGCAAAGATGGGTAGGCATTACCTAAATTATCTGCAATACATTGGTTTGTGAATCCTATCCTTTAAAATATTGTTTTTCCCTCTGCACAGAAGAATGTGACACCATGCTCTCTAATTATCTGGATTAATTCACCAAGCTATGGCCTAGTTCTATTAAGTCACACCCACAAGGTTTTGTCTGTACACAGGCACAGAAAATAAGACACTGCTAGTTATTCAGTTCTCACTGTATCCTGGAAAAATTCCTTGACACTGCAATATATGGGTCACAGCTATTGTACTCAGGTCACTGGTTTTGTATACTGCTATAATAACTAAAGATACTCTATTCAGGGCGCAGCACCACATGATGAAAACTGGCCTGGGCTGCTATCAGCTCGTCCTGCTCCCCCCAGGGAGTTTGTGTCTGTTAGAAATGTGTTATTCCATAAAAGAAAAGGAAGTAATTTGTTTTTCTAAGAAATTTAAAGGTCAAGAGGGAAAATTCAAATGTAAAACCTCTTATCACCATCCCCTTGCTAGATGCAAACTACTGCTATGTACAGGTGAGAGAAGAAATAATAATGAGTGAAAGTAACCCCTTTTGCAGTGGGTGGTGCCTCAGGTTCCAGTTACTGAACTACAGGGCAGACCAAGATTCAGATATGCCATATACTCTATACACAAAAAAAAAAAAAAAAAAAAAANNAAAAAAACCAAACCAAAACCAACAAAACTAGGTCTCCTTTTCCATAAATATGTTTTGAGTAATGTCTAATCTATCAGATATTACGAACAAGAGACTGACATTTGCCCATATCTAACTCAGTAGCACAACATAGCTGATATCATCACATTAAAAATAGGGTAAAATTGATTGTCATTAAAGCCCCTGAGTCGAACCATTTATTATTTACTTATTGAGCAGATCTATACAGAACAAGAAACTTGTCTTTGCCCTGAGGAGCTTGGTATATGTTCAGCTGGAAAAGCAAGTAGTAGATCTAGGCATTAATAAAACCTATTCCCTGCTACAACATGAAACAATTAAGGAAAGCTGGATTCAAGCTAAAGGTACTGCTGACTTACTCTTTTATTGCAGTGATGCTTAGGAATCTTTGTGGGTTTGTTTGGGTTCTTTTTCTCTGGTGCACTTACTGGAGCTTTACCTTCTTGTCTTCAAAGTAGAGTAAAAAAGACAGAAAAAGAGAGACAAGTGTAGTAGGATTTCGCTCTTTGATCCTGACCAGCAGCTGAAATGTGACTGCACATTTCCATTGGAACTGTCTGATTTGTTTTTTTAGTGGATGAATAACAGCTCTGCTAGATAGGGCTGGAGATGGGTGTTTAAAGAGGGACTCGAGCAAAGAAAAGGTAATATTTTCATGCATAAATCTGAGGAATCAATTTGTTAGTGATCAGTATAAATAAAAATGCACAAAAGGGAGACGAATAAAAATGTGTATATACACCTAAATGTGAAGATGGAGATGGAGAGAAGCAGAGAACTGATGACACAAGGACACAGCACTGCAGCAGTGAAAAAGAGACGACGCCTTCTGCAATGAACAGGAGCAGCGGGAAGATGTGGAGAGGAGCATGGCTTCATGATGCAGAGTGGATGAATCACAAAAAAATTCCCCTCTTGCCTTTCATGAAATCTATTTGGCTGTGTTAGCTTTTTGTGCAAATAGTTGTGCTATCAGAGAGTCTGTTAAACCTCTGTCCCCCTCATATGTTTATAAAAGATCTAGAGATCTTCTATATGATTATTTCTTTCTCTATATGAACTATTCTTCATAGATCACTTTTATGGATTTGAAAGATATTTGCCGACACATATTTTTGCTGTGGTTTGTAAGCACATCTCAGTATAAGGAGCAAGAATCCTTCTGTATCTAAGGGCAGTCCCTTGCAAAGGTGAGTAGAAAGTTCTCGTCTAACACACCACACATGCAGGCACAATCCTCCTTTCGGAGCCCAGGCAGACTTTACACTCCTGGGTGCTTCTTAGTATTCAAAGATTGGGCAAGGAAATCAGTTAAAGTGCAGAAAGGGATCTATTTTAACACACGTCAATCAATCCCATTTGCTGTTTGGAGTCTCTACATGGATTTTTCATGTTATTTCTTGGCTGTTAAAGTTGATGCCAGAGTGAAGGCATTTGTTTTTCTAACACAATGTTCTATATGCGTGAAAGAGGACTTCAAAAGTGGCACAAAGCTCCTGCTGTCAGAACAAAATCATAACTTTGCTGAGGACATAGAAGAGAATGACAGGCATCAGTTGCTAAAAGATACCATTACTACTCCTCTAGAACAAATGAAAATCAAATTTGAAGAGTTCAAAGCCTTCAAAACATTCCATTATTCTATTTTTAAATGGAAATTAGATGACATCTGCAAAGGTAAGTGGTTTTGGGTTTTTTCTGGGTTTTTCCGTGACTCATTCACAGCAAATGAAGCACATGCACACACATGAACAATTAAAAAACCTTAAAACAGAAAAAAAACCCCAAAAAGCCCACAGCGTGGAAAGTGACTCTTCATTTTAGCTTAGGTGGTTAGGTGACATACTCAAAATCTAGTGACATTGAACACACTAAGCAAACACTTTTCTTCTGGGTTTTGGTGCTGGTGATTGTAAAAATAATATTTGAAATATTAAAATAGTGAAAAAACTGACAGGATGTATAATGTGCTACATGAACATTTAAAAAAAGATTAAGAAGCCGGGAAACATGCTCCAGTCTTTTTTAATGCAACCTAATTACATTGACTTAATATCCAATACGAAATTTAAAAGAACTGTAAATTTAGAGGATGCTGATACTTTGGTTTTCTCTTCCTCTTTTTTTTATGCTTTTCCAGAACTCTTGAGTACATCTATATGATTCTCTACAATTTGCCTTTGTTTCTCATCTCTCTGGAGCCATTCTTCTATCAGACAAGGTTTCCTTACGATTGGCAAAAGAAGTTTTTCTCTCGAGTTACTTTAAAATGCCAGTAATGATATATTAAAGATTCTCCTTGACAGGAGATTGTAAGAGATGTCATTCTCATATGGCTACAGTGGCATGCATATCCACTCCTGGGCAACTGTGGTAGTTGTTTTAAGAAAAGCATCTGCTAAGTGTACCTCTACACCAACTTCTAAAGACCATAAAAAATATATATATATATATATATGAAACAGGAGAGCTGACTCAGAGTCTACCAACCTGCCTGGTTAAAGAGCAAATTTTACAAGCATTGTTTTCTATATATGAATGACTATTGAAATAGTAGTTCTGTTCCTTGCCCTACTAATGTTGACCATCCAGTGCAGGAATCTGGTTGAACATAATCATAAAGTAGAGAAAAAGCCTTGAAGTAATGGGGGAGGGATAAAAAACAAATTACACCTGTGTAGTGCAGTCAAAAAAAATCGCTAATGGACATCTTTCTTACAATACAGATTTTGCGAAATGGTGGCAATACTCCTATCATTTATGATTTCCTGAAGAATGGACACCTATTTATAAATGAATGGCTCTGTAATAACTCGGTGACACCTTCATAAATCTCACCAATGTAGAGCAGTGTGTGACACGTCTGATGAGAAATGTGTTTACTCCTTTTGGATTAAAAATAGAAAAACACAATAGAACAAGTTCATTGGCAGGTTCAGGTGGCCACTTAGTGTATAATAGAATCAGGAAATGAAAGTGCCCTGTGGCACAGAAAAAAACACCACTGGCACCCCTTTTTAGAGAGCATGAGCAAGCATGTTACTGTGGCTTGAGTTGGGTGTTTTCAGCATTTAAATACCAGCAAATGTAACTCTTTACCATCAACTAAATATTTATTCACTTCATCTGCTTCTTATTTCTTCATTAACAAGGATTTCCCTGCTGTGCAGTGGAATATGCGAGTAACTTTGCAAATGTCAGAGGCACTCAATTTGGATCAACTGGAGGAAGTGATAACAAGACTCATAATCAAGTGGAACTACAATAGTGGCACATTTCAAGCTGCGAAATAATAGATCGATTCAGAAGGCTCTTTCTCATGGGATAATACCTCCATTTGTTCTTATTTTGAGATTTGTTTTTATTCACTGTCTCAATGGAACAATATATTTTTCTTTCAGCGTCTTGTTTGGAGGCAGCAATTTAAATTACATTAGACCACTAATTGTTGTTTTATAAAACAAATGTTGTATTTTAATAAAGATAAACATAAACTAATGCAGGGTTTAAAGGCTTTGGATTCAGTTCTAACTTACACTTCTTACATGTCTGTCTTGTAGTGGCAGCGAGTTTTAGCAGCACAGTGAAAATTATTGTGTATTCTGCTTGACAAGAGCTCTGCTGAAATTTATTCTTGCAGCAAGGCAGGACCATGGAACCAAGCTGAACAGAGCTCTTATGAAAACTGAGATTTTAAATTTGAAAATGCATATTTTTTTACCTTATAATATAATGTATAAAATTGTTGCAACTGCATAATTTAGTAAGAAATTCTAAAATATTTTCCTTTTGTCAGCCTAATCTCTGTATTTCTAGTCTGTGGCAACAATAAAATGTCATTAGATAAATTTCATTGATACTGGTTACTGTTCTCTCTAGACCCCTTTACAGTGCAATGGCAGGTTAATATTAAAGTCTGTTTCCATTATTTTTCAAAGAGATTAACAGTAGAATATTGTCTCAAAGTTACAACTCAGAGGTCTTTCTCCATTTCCTGTTTGCTAATCAATCTGTGGCTTCTGAGTCATTCTTCTATTTAAAACTGAAATGAATTAGATGTATTCTATTGTTCTTTCTCAAAGGGAAAAAAAACCTTGTATAAATTTTATTAAACACAATGGTCTTTATCCAGTAGGCCATTTTACAGAACTCTGCAGGTTTCAGCATGATTATTCATATGATTAGGGGCTGTGAGGTTGGGTCTCTCTTTGGCTGTTGTATACTTTTATGTTCGTTGACCAAAGAGACGATTTAATGTAATTTCCACTCGAAAACCTTCCTTATGGGATAAATCAATGCCCTTGGCTTTAGGTGCCTGTTACATCCCACACAGATGAGTAGGTCCCCTGAGACCTAACAAAGGGACAGGAACAGGATCCATTGGGCAGAAGTTTGGCACAGCAAGGTCGGGTTTAGATTCAGAGTCACCCTTTAAGAAGAAGACTTCCCTTTTTCCTAGTTTGCTAGCTGACTTAGACACCTGAGCTGTGGGGGAAAAAATTCCCTTCATTTCAATATAGCACTAGGTATCGAACCCTTAGCTACTGTAAATTGGTGTTGTTTTCTTGAAGTTGTTGGTGCCTTGCTGACTTAAACAGATGAACAGCTGGAGTTACAAAGTTCCCCTGTGCACATGCATCTGTATAGGGCTAAGCCTTCCAACCTTCACTTCCCTTTAGAGCAAAAGATATTCATGAATGTCCTGTCATATGGGGTTATCAAATTGAAGGAAAAATGTTTTATTTGTCTGGAATTGGGCCACAGAGAGCAAAGTATGTGTCTACAGACATCTCAACAGGTGAGTCTTAGATATCTAACTATATCTTATTCTCTTCCCCTGCGTCATCCTGGAAGGGAAACATTCCCAGACCAGACAGAGAGAGGACCAGGGCCTTTTAATGCACTCCTGTCTCAATTGCCTGGTCCGTGAGACCATTCTTTCACAGGCAGGACCTACATCCTAATCTGCACCGTGCTCCCACTGGCTCTTTCCTTGCAGGAGAAATCACTGAGACCAGTGATTTAGAAGGATTTGAAAAGGATCATGCATTTATACTGGCAATAAGTGTGCTTTAAATTCAGTTAAACAGGATTTGTTTTAAGTTAGAAAGGGATATAAACCTTACTGCTTCTGAGATCAGCAGATTTGTAGCTGCTGGAGCTAGAAAAGTCTGTTTTCCTCTGAACAGAGATGCTGCACCCCTGCCATGTAGGAAGCTCCGTGCCTTCCTGCTGATGCTGGTACCTGCTGAAAACAATACCAACAGCTCAGTGAAGGGACTTGGTTTAGATGTCTCCTTAGAGGACAGCTAACAGGCAAACAGCACATCAGATTTGGGCAGTACTCAGTGCAATTCAGAAGAGGCAAGAATACAGGGACCAAACCTCTGTGCATAGCCTGCACAGCTGAAGCCCTTCACCATACACAAATTTCAAGGAAAATTGCACATATCTCTTCTTGACCTGAAAGCAGTTCCTTGTGATTGCTTTCCTGACACAACACACAGAGTATTATGTTAACATTAACCTGGATGTATGATCTTCAGCATGGATAGAGGATGAAAGTAATGTTTCATGCTCTGAACATTTATCTTCCAGATGTTTGTGATACAAAGTAGCTAGCCACCGCATAAAAGATGACTAGAGAAAGAAAGAATAGATTGCAGCTACTAATTTAAGTGAAAAAATACACATAATACATAAAAATTCACGTTCATTGCTCCATCAAGCTAATTAACAGCCTCCTACAGGGATAAACCACTTTCCTCTAGGACTGCCATCTGAAGGACAGAAGAATATGGAATTTATTTTTTTCATGCTGCCTAAGAAACTGAAAAAGTGTTGAGAATACAATTTCCTTCAGACCAACATCATATGAAAGCAGTAAAGACAGGAGATGACCACTCTTCTCAGCACATCTTGCAGCTGAAGTTGTCCTAATCTCTTCTTCTTGAAATATAGAATCTTCTATGATGTCATAGAAGAAAGCCATTTTCTTGAGGAGAATGGTGAATTATAAGCAGATTTTGTGGTTCTACTCTGGGCTATTGTGATTGTTTTAGTACGCATCACTTTTTTAAAATTGCAAATAACATTATTCAGACTCTACCTGTTGAAACAGAGTATGTGCTCCTGCTGCCCATGACACCGGCGATGGAAGTATAGCCTAGAAATATTAAAAATTCCTAGACAACATTATTCTCACCACTTTGGTATAATAGAAAGTGAATTATTTTCAAGATAAGTAGTCTGGTTGTACAGCCTTGCTTTTATCACTTTTTATGTATGGTGTGATGGCATGGTCACACTCTGCTAAATATAGTTCTCATATGAAGGAGAAAACCAATCTTTCAGTTTTCACTGATCTGCAATAACCCATCCACCATTGAACTCTCTATTTCCTCTGAATGTGATGACATTATTATGCAGAAATCTAGCACTACTCTGGACAGGCTAAACCATAAAATGTGAATGTTCCTAAAATTGCCTTAGAATACGTTTATTTTCAATTTATATAAAAATGTTGCACTGAAAGTGTCGGATGGATATATATAGAAAATTTCTAACAATCAGTGCTGATATAAAGCTTATGGTTTATATTGCACATAAATCACACATTCAAAAAGTAGGCTTTCAATGCAAGCTCTCAGTAGCTAGGAAATGTCAAAATTAGGATTGCCATTGTATGGTTTTGTGCACATATTTTTATTATTGTATTTTATTATTGTCTTCAATTACAAAATAATTCCTTACATACCACGTACCTCATTCAACATGCAAAAGGGTCTTAAGAATAATTTAGTCAGTATTCCGGGTTTGTTTTTCCCTTTCATTCTACAACATCTGGCTGTATTTGTTGCTAAAATGTAGATTTAAAGACAGAAGAGCACAGTTTTCTTTTCAGTGACACTCATATCCACAACTAGTGACATATACATATTAATTAATTATTTTCACAACACTCTATGAACGGAAGAGTGGCATGACTATTATGCAATAGCCAGAGTGGTTAACATATATGTGAAAACAAATCTTTCCAGTGATTAGCAAGCAGAATTAGAGACACAGAAAGATCAGACATCTCGCAGCACTAAACACCATATAGCAGCTCACATAATCTTATTGACTTTAGCTGAAATTGCAAGTTCCTGGTACTTTCCTTAATCAGATTCCCTGGTACTGTAGTAAAAATTAGTGATGAGCTTTAAAAACTCCAACTTTAAAAACAACAACTTTCTTAAGTTTTATGACCGTATGTCCTCTTGGTTGTGATCCTGAATTCCATCAAACTGACTGGAGCTAAGTCCTTCTTTAAGAAAGGAGTCTGAGATCCGAAGGAGGGAGCAGAGTATGGAAAACATGCCATCAGCTAACACCCATTGGTTGGCTACAATTACAATGGCGATGCTATGCAGTCCAAAGGCAGGAGGCTTGTGAATATCTGCCTGCAAGACATCCTTGGCACACAAGATAAGGTACAGTAGGAGAGGGTTCTCCAGGCTGCATTCAAGGGATTTTGACTTCATTTGACCTGCTATTTTCTTGCAGTTACCCATGGCAGTCACCAGATGACTGCAACTGGTGAAAATATATTCCACCAGGGCCACCTTCATGCACAGCATTGCTCCATTCCCAAACCGTTCCTGGACTTGTACAAGGAATGGGACAATATTGCAGGAGATGAAAAGAGAAAAACCATAATAATAAATAGGAATAAATACTTATGTCACAATACTTATTCGAAAAAGAACTTTTAATAAAAGTTGCAGAGAGAACCTTAATTTTCCAGATTTCTCATGTCTGACTGTTGAATGTAAATGTAGGCAGAAGGCGTGAGCCCAGACTCACATCTCCTTTGAGCAATGAGTAGAGTGAGCTGGCCTCCTCCAGCAAGAACTGACTGACTTATTCTGGAGGTTACAGCTCATCATGCGTGGTGGTCAGCAGTGGATCTAGCCTGCCTGAATTTCTCAGGTCCCCTTCTAAACTTGTTTTAAAAACCATACCTTTTGTGCATGAAAAGTATAGCTTTTGTCTTTCAAAGTCCACTTTGACAATTTCATTTGGTGGTATTACTTGCACTGTCAGTTGTTTGCTATTGATCATCTCCATCCTACAAATCTCACTTGTGCTGTAACCTATTTTTCCAATTTTTTTTTATTTTTATTTGATTTCTAGCTATGTGAAAGGCAATTCACATCTCTGCTTATTTTTGTTGCCTTTGTCTGGATCCTTGGTAATTCTGTTATACCGGTTTTTTTTTTTTGCTTGGGCATTCTTAGGACCCCAGCATCCTTAAATTTAGAATAATGAAATCTTGAAATATTAATAGATGATTAATATACACTGGGACAGGATTGTGTATTCTGTTATGCTCCTAATTATTTTCCTAATTATTCTTCAGATTCTAGTTATATTTATACACACTGCTGAAAGCTAAGCTGTTGTTTTGAAGAACAGTTTGCAGCTACAAAATCTCTTTCCAGAATAGTAGTAATTAAACTGATGGCCATCCTATACTAATACTTGTAGGTTATTT
This sequence comes from Ifrita kowaldi, assembly GCA_013398055.1. Classification (NCBI taxonomy): domain Eukaryota; kingdom Metazoa; phylum Chordata; class Aves; order Passeriformes; family Cinclosomatidae; genus Ifrita; species Ifrita kowaldi. The sequence continues at coordinate 196,152 of VZRS01012079.1, read as the reverse complement.
CTTTTCCTAGACTTTACATTCCACTTCTTAACACATCATTTCATCTAACAGTTTATAATCTACTTGTAAGTTTGAGTTCCTTGACAACTTCTCACAATCAGCTTTAGATTATCCCAAATAATTCTAGATCATTTTCAGATTTTTCTCTCCTTATCATTCAAGCAATATCCATTTATGAATATGTCAAATGGCACATTTTTCACACGTAGAATATGTTTGAGCTCCTTTCTTTCTGAAACCAGCTACCCACTCCCACCATCTGTTTCTTATACTTTCACCTGAACCATATGCTCAGTGGCTCCTCTGTAGATGACTGATACATGAGTCATGACTTCTCCTTGCAAAGGCTAGGTTGGCTTTTTCCTAGTATATCATGTTTTTCACTTTTATTACTCAGTCTGTGAAATGGAATATTCCTACAGATTTGCTCTTACATAAATATAATTTATTGGTTTGTAGATGTCTGAGTTAATCTTGAAAATATTTAAAAATTTTGGTGTCTTATTTGCCACTTTCCATTCTTCAGGTAACACAAGTCATTTAAATGACAGATTATTATTCACAGATAATAGTGTATTAGTTGTTTATTTCAGTTGCTTAGGAATTCCTGACAGAAGCAGCCCTGTGGGCTTATGCTCTGGTAAAATGTAGCTCCGGAGTAGGAATCTCTCTGGCCTCTTCTGCAATAAATGTTGACACAAGGAATTAATTTGGAGGGTATTTTTCTCCAAAAGCATCACCTTAGTGAATGCTCCTTTTATAATTTGATTAACTGCTGGACCCACATATTTTACTGAAGACATTTCCTTCACAATTTAGAGAAAAAATTGTTTTAATATCTTTACCCTATTAGCTTTTCTCATGTGTTTTTTCACATGTGACCTCTTGAGTGTTTTTAAAAGAAGAAAATAGAGGAAAATCTTTCCTTTGGCAACAAGCAACAGAGGTGGAGAAAAACTTTGGAGATTTTAGCAGGGAGCAGATAGCAGCACAGTCGTTCTTGCAGGTCAGCTGTGGAACTCTAAGATAACAGTTTGCCATTACTTTGTCATTTTTACCAGCAGCAGAACAATAGTGTGACTCAGGACACTTGTGTTCACCCAGCCATGCGCAAATTGGGCAAAGCCTTTTTTTTTCCTCATTCCTCCCTCCTTTGACCTCTTCTTTGCCTTGACCTTGATCCTTATGTCAGCTCATTTGAAAGGTTTTGGTTGGCTTTTCCAAGAGTTGCAACCTGAAGTCAACATTGAATCTATAAAATATTAGCCCAAACAGTCGGCAAATTTACAAGTCAGTGAAAACAGGTCTTTGTAATTGAAATCATGAAAGTGGCATAATAAGAGAAAACATGACCTGTTCTGCCTAAAATAGCTACTGCTAAATAAACTGACTTTCAGCTATGTGCTTTCAGGAGCATGAATAAGGGAGAACCACAGGGTGTCAATGGTGCTATGGCGTTATGGCTTCCAAACTGTAAATGAAACAAAACATAAACTATTTCACACAAACAAAAACACATTACAAAATTCAACATCCTCGTATCGTTACTCCACAAGCATTTTGTGGAAGAGTTGTTCTGTTATAAAAGGCTTGTATAACTTTCTGCCACTCTGTCTCCCTCTTGCAGAGCTTTACAGGAGCTTCACACTGGAAATCACTCCCCAGCAACTTATTCATATGAATGCTATGCTGTGTGCTACAAATGCTTGCCATGGGTCTTTTGGAAAGGACTGGTGCTTTCAGAGACCTAACTTTCAGGGAGGTCTTCTGCAAAACCACGAAACTAATCTGAACCTTACACTTAGTTCAGGTTTCATTCTCTGACCTTGCATCACAGATCCTATGAATAAAACATTGTCCTTTCAGTGCAGTCTCAATAACTGGACGTTTTCTGGGTCCGTGGATTTGCACAATGAGATATCTACTCCAATCTGTGTACATAATGCTCCAATGCCTGCCAGGAATGGCTGCAATATTGACGCCTTTCAATGTAGATCACATCATTCACAGAGCAGAGTTCAATAAAATGATACTGTAGTTAACAAGTTTTATAACACAAAGTTACTTTAAAACATGGAACTAATCAGGAGAAAGCCTGTTTATGCATGTCACAGTTACACTGAATTGTCAATAAATAAACAAAGATTTGCTTCACCTATTGTCATGTAGATCAAGTAAGTCATTAATCTAAACTAATGAAGCTTAAGATATTTGACAGGCAGTTTTTATGGAGCTCTTTCTTAATGATATGTTTGCTTTTCTTTATAACACCAAGAGAGACCATTATCTAGAAAGCAGCACATTATAGACCAAAAGCCTTGAATCCGCTGCTTCTCTCCTTATCCCTGGCTCACATTGTGTAGCATTTACACTTACATTTTCATAGAGCTCTCCTGGATGAATAGCATTACTCAGAAATGAATAAAAAATCCAGATAAGATATGCAACAGGAAAATAATGTGCCCTTTGCTTGATCTTTAGTCAGTTATGTCATTAGATAGCTAGTTAGTTAAGGATTTTTGAACTGTCCTGGAGCACAAAAATGAAGTCTAAATTCAAACAGTTTCACAACGCAAATTCTTTTTAAATTTACCTTTCTTATGAGGAAGCACAGAAAAAACCCATTAAGAATGTTTCAGAGAAAACAAGTTCATACACCTTGCAAATTTCCAGGAATAAGGTTACTGGATTCTCTTCATGGATTCACAAGTTTGATACTACAGAACAGAAGAATGAAAGGCAATCTGGTTTCATTTTCATCTGAAAATGGTAAGAAATAATGCAAGAAGGCCAACTATTAGCAAATCATCTCCATTTCCTATTGTACAAGTTGCTCACACACAAACACCTAGTGCCAGTTTAGATGCCACAGCCTACGAGACACACATCCAGGAGAAGCAGCTGTGACACTGCTCTTAAGACAGACCTGTACTTGCACAGCATCTGGAAACCAGACCACATCTCCTAGAGCATCTCAGATGGCACTAGATACTCCTAGTTTTGCTCCCAAATCAAGCACAGGATGCTTTCTCATGCATTGAGGGTTCTTCCAGAGGTTGATACTAAATCTTGCTTGGAAAGGAACAAAATCTTCCTTTAAAAATTTCATATTTCTCTTGGTAACCTATATCATAAATTACCTTATTGTTAAAAAGTACTGCTGTATTTCTACTTTCACCTAAGCTGTTTTAACTCCTAGTCATTTTATTTTGCAGGGCTTTGCCAGAGTAAAGACCCTGATTGTCTTTCTCTTCCCCTGAAAGCACTGAAATGTACAGAATGTTTAGTACTCACATGACTCTGGGACCTCTTAATGTCATTTCATTCAAAAGAAAATATTGTCTAGTTTTGGAGAAAATATTCTTTTCACAAAAAATTTGTTTGGATTGATGTTACGACTTCCATCGATCCAGGTTGAACAAAAGTGATGCGACCATTTTGGAATATGTATGTGTTAATATATATATCCCATTTTTTCTGGTAAGTTCTTGTCTCGTTTTAACCTTTAATCCAGTTTTGAGTGTTCATTTTATAGCAAGAACTTGACACCTTCTGAGTCACTGTTCCTGGTGAGCTCTGAAGCAACTATGCTCAGCTGATGGTTGCTAACTTTGAAGAGTTCCGTACTCAGATGACACCAGAAAACTGAAGTATGAAAGTTCTTGGTGAAATTTTTTTCAGAACATTATAAAAATTTTTAAAAAAACAAACACCAAAAAGAGAACAAAACAAAAAACTTACAGTGTAAAACTCTCAATTGTAAACTCTCTAAGTCAGTGGAAACCAATAAATTGCCACATGGAATCTGATAAGGTTAAAAAAGACTGACACCTGAAATGGCCAGATCAAAATGAAAACTTCCGTGGGTGACAAAAACCTGCATTAATGATGGTGTTCAGAAGTTTGATGACTTTAGATGTGTGTAACTTTCCTGCTCTTCTTCTGCTGCATACTCTATGTGTGTGCACATCTGTATAAGTTACCCAGCTGAGATTAACTCTTTACTTTGTTGACATAATCAAGGTTACCAGAAAAAATTCATTTCTACAGTCAGGTGAGTGGGGGATGTAAAGGCAGGAGAGAGGTTCAGCATCTGGTTTAATAGCTAGGGCAATTATTCTCTATATCTAGACAGGTGGACTATGGTCTTCTGAAATTACTCCAGACAGTATCAGGCATGGCATTAAAAGACACAGATTTTGAAAGAGTCATTCCACAGGCCAAGGATACTTAGATGATCATGGACTCAATGTTTTGAGGTAATCATAGGAGACTCTTGTTCCCACAGAGGCCGGGAGGAGACAGGCTAAATGAAACAAAACCAGAGAAAACTGAAGTGAAAAAAAATTAGAATAAGATGTTTGAGTCCTAGCTTTCAAATGAAGAATACCTAATGAACTCATTGGTTTTGCAGCTTCCAGAAGAGCACAACTTAAAATAAACCATTTCAGAACCTGCCTCTTTAATAACTATGTAACCATGTCTCTGAACAGTTGCTGATGATACCAAACTATTGCCCTGGTACCAGTGGCATTCTGATATTAAGACATCAGTATGTGGCTCCTTAAGAGGCCAAAAGCTAGAAGGAAATATCTTGTATATTATCTGAAGTAAAGTTTCAGAGACTCACACAGTTTTTTTCCATCAGAACACTTTTCTGATGGATCTTGCAGTTTTTGTAAATTAATATGTTCCATGGGGCTGTTTCAATTAGATTTTATGTGTCCCAACCCTATTGAGAATTGTTTCAGATTGCTTTTCCCCGATTAAAATATTTCACTGAACTAAGGAACCTAAAATATTTTATTTCAAAAACTTCTTGAAATTGGCCTGATTTCTTTGTAACATTAACAGTTTCTTATGCCTTAGAATTGGCCTCTGCAGAACTACTGTAGTAGTTTTTTCCAGAAGCCAGGACAACAAAGCTGACAGTGATGGGCAAAACCTCAGTGACATAATGCTGAGTGCATCATGAAAAATCTAGTACCTCTGCAAACTTGAGACTTTATGGTTGGCTTGAAATTTTGGCCGTGGATGGCTTTCAAGGACTTAGGCCACTGCCTGAAAAAGAGTGAATTACTCAGTTAACATCATGTGCGGGTGAATCCCAACATGTTCTGTTGCACATGCATTACACAGATGCATCAGGATGGATACATGTGCTAGGGAGTTAAGGCTTTAGCACCATGAGTAACAGCACTCTTTTAGCAACCTCTTTCAGTCTGATGTAAATATGATGGTAGTCAAACACAGAACATCACAGATTTTCAGGCCTGAAGCAAGAACTCAGAAGAAGCTATTCTATACACTGAAATTATATTATTACAGGAATTAGGTGATATCCAGGGATCGTTGTTCAGTACTTATTATTCAAGAAATGCCACTTCCCAGATGCTAAACCTGTATATTTACCATTGTTAGGAAACCACCCATTATGAAAACTCCCTGCCCTTCAAACTGTCCTCTAAAATATTTTAAAATTTGTCTTCCTGTTTTGGACCATAGAGAATTCTTTACAGTGGATACTTAGCTCCCAAGAAAAGAAACAAAGTATTATTTATCAAGTCTCTCTCACTAAGTAGAGAATCTGCTTCAGAACTGCTATAGGACTAATTCAAAGGAACTGAGATTTTCATTTAGTATAAGCCATCTGAACACACCATCCTAGCTCAAAATGGTTCTGCGAATCACTATAGCCAATCTGGCTGAGGTTGGTTCTCTTTTGTAAATACTTGCTGCTGATGTCATTTAAACTGTTGTCAAATTCGCTTATGCATGAAGTATAAATATTGGTAGTTGTTCAACATACATGTTATCTAATAGGTACTAAAGAAAACAAGCTCTGGATAGAAAGTGTCAGGTTGTTTCAAAACTTCCATTACTTTACAATAAGAGTGTTTCTTTATTTTCTGGGATTAAAAAAGAATCTGTTCTGTTTACTACATAGCCATTTGCATTCTGGCTTTGGATTTTCAAGAAGAATAAAAGTCTGTTTCCATTAGCACTAAAACCATAGAGAGACTTTCACCCTAGAAATGTCAGGCACCATTACTTTCTGTAGAGTCTGAAAGCACTGCATCTGTTGTTGTCAGAAATGGGCAACATGTCTATCCAGAGGAGAGCAATGAAGCCTGTGAAAAGAATTTGTAGAAAGCCAGGCAACGTTGTTTTTATAGATGGCAAGTATCAGCAGTAGTAAGAAAAATATCAAATTTCCCTTCCTTAAAAAAGAAACACACGATTAAAGAAGCAACTTGAGTTATTTGTTTCGCAAGAAGAAAGAGTAAATGCTTTGTATGGTTGAGGTAGTGTGATTTCCAAAGTTTGTAGAACACTTCAGATACAATAGGTGGACACGATATTGGCATGTGGTACTGCACTTCAAGAAGCACTTCAAATAACTGGTGTTGACTTAATTCTTTTTGTTATTGTTGTATACTCCAAAAAGCAATTTTTTCAGAAAGATATTATGCTTAAGAAGCAGATGCTAAACTTATATGTTCATGAGAAAGTACCAAATTAATAAAACTCCAGAATTATTAGAATGTGAACTTAACAATACATGGATTTTTTTACTATTTACACAATCTCATTCATGTAACATGACTCACCTGAACTTGGATAGAGACATTAATTTATCTAAGGCTTTGTAAAAGCAGCCTACATGCATTTTCTCAATAGACAGATGCTGCACATGAATGAAGTTTTATAGACCATATGTCTCGAAATAAGCCAATGTGAAAATATCATATAAGAAATTATGAGGTCCAGCAACATACACCCTAAGATCTGCCCTGATATTTAAACAGGTTTTAAAACACAGAATGCATCAACGTAATACCATTTTCATTCTCATTTTTTGGGGTTTAAAAACCCCATTGGTGTATATGGGACGGTTTTTATTTTTTCACAGCTATTATTACTATTATTACTATTAAATTATTTTATTCTGCAGATTTTAGGTATAAAATCATATCTGTTGCAAGTACATCTGATGACAGTAATTGCCTTCAGGATCATGAGTTATATCAAAAATGATTTTTTTTCAAAACTGTGAAATTCATTCTCTTTAACTGAATTACAGATACTTCATTTTAAATACAGACTTTGCTTGAAAAATTCTTGTAACACAGCTCTGACTACCCACTCAATAGTTTTTATTAGTTTTGAGCTTAAAATAAACATAGTGAAATGAAATTCAGAAATTCGTAAAATGAAAGGTTAATGCTGAAAGACAAGACTCCCTTGAGAGTTCAAATAAAGATTTAACTTAATCTTTTCTCTTAGTCATTAAAGAGAGTATGATACAGTTCACAAGACCACAGCACTGGTAATCCAGTGTGAAGGACTCCCTGGATTGCGTCAGGAACATTCCTTGACAATCCCATGAACTCTTAACATCTCTCTGGTCTGTTGGGGAAAGAGAATTAGAATATAGAATCACAGAATTATATAGGTTGGAAAAACCCTTCCAGATCATCAAGTGGACATGCTCCAGCACCTCAACATCTTTCTTGAGGAGACCAAAACTGAACATGGCTTCGGCACCTCAGTCATTGCCCTGTTCCTGCTGGCCACACTATTTCTGGTACAGGCCAAGATGCCAGTGGCCTTCTTGGTCCCCTGGGCACATGCTGGCTCATGTTCGGCCAGCTGGTGACCAGCACCCCCAGGTCCTTTTCCACTGGGCAGCTTTCCAGCCACTCTGCCCCCAGACTGTAGCACTTGGCCTTGCTGAACCTCATACAATTGGCCTTGGCCCACCTATCCAGCCCGTCCAGCTCCCTCTGCAGAGCCTTCCTGCACTCCAGCAGACCAACACTCCCACCCAAGTTGGTGTTGCCTACAAGCTGCCTGAGGGTACACTCAATCCCCTTGTGCAGATCATTAGCAAAGACATTAAACAGGACTGGCCCCAGTACCGAGCCCTGGGGAGCACCACTTGTGACCAGCTCCCAGCTGGATTCAACCATTCACCACCACTCTCTGGGCCTGATTTTTACCATCCAGCCAGATTTTTATCCAGCAGAGGTAACATCCATCTAAGCCATGGGCAGCCAGTTTCTCTAGGAAAATGCTGTGGGAGGCAGTGCCAAAGACTTTACATAAGTCCAGGAAGACAACATCCATTCTTTCCCTCATCCACTAGATAGATCACACTGTCATAGAAGGTTGGTCAAAAACAGGACCTGACTTTCCCAAACCTTGTTTTCTGGGTCTGATCCCCTTGTTGCTCTACACATGCTGTGGGATGGCCCTCAAGATGGTCTGTTCCATCTTTCCTGACCTTCTCAAGCAATGAGGTCAGGCCGACAGGCCTGTAGTTCCCACCAGCTCCCTCAGTATCCTTGGGTGAATCCCATCCATTCTGATGCAGACTTGTGGATGTCAAGCCCTCAAGATGGTCTGTTCCATCTTTCCTGACCTTCTCAAGCAATGAGGTCAGGCCGACAGGCCTGTAGTTCCCACCAGCTCCCTCAGTATCCTTGGGTGAATCCCATCCATTCTGATGCAGACTTGTGGATGTCAAGCCCTCAAGATGGTCTGTTCCATCTTTCCTGACCTTCTCAAGCAATGAGGTCAGGCCGACAGGCCTGTAGTTCCCACCAGCTCCCTCAGTATCCTTGGGTGAATCCCATCCATTCTGATGCAGACTTGTGGATGTCAAGCCCTCAAGATGGTCTGTTCCATCTTTCCTGACCTTCTCAAGCAATGAGGTCAGGCCGACAGGCCTGTAGTTCCCACCAGCTCCCTCAGTATCCTTGGGTGAATCCCATCCATTCTGATGCAGACTTGTGGATGTCAAGCCCTCAAGATGGTCTGTTCCATCTTTCCTGACCTTCTCAAGCAATGAGGTCAGGCCGACAGGCCTGTAGTTCCCACCAGCTCCCTCAGTATCCTTGGGTGAATCCCATCCATTCTGATGCAGACTTGTGGATGTCAAGCCCTCAAGATGGTCTGTTCCATCTTTCCTGACCTTCTCAAGCAATGAGGTCAGGCCGACAGGCCTGTAGTTCCCACCAGCTCCCTCAGTATCCTTGGGTGAATCCCATCCATTCTGATGCAGACTTGTGGATGTCAAGCCCTCAAGATGGTCTGTTCCATCTTTCCTGACCTTCTCAAGCAATGAGGTCAGGCCGACAGGCCTGTAGTTCCCACCAGCTCCCTCAGTATCCTTGGGTGAATCCCATCCATTCTGATGCAGACTTGTGGATGTCAAGCCCTCAAGATGGTCTGTTCCATCTTTCCTGACCTTCTCAAGCAATGAGGTCAGGCCGACAGGCCTGTAGTTCCCACCAGCTCCCTCAGTATCCTTGGGTGAATCCCATCCATTCTGATGCAGACTTGTGGATGTCAAGCCCTCAAGATGGTCTGTTCCATCTTTCCTGACCTTCTCAAGCAATGAGGTCAGGCCGACAGGCCTGTAGTTCCCACCAGCTCCCTCAGTATCCTTGGGTGAATCCCATCCATTCTGATGCAGACTTGTGGATGTCAAGCCCTCAAGATGGTCTGTTCCATCTTTCCTGACCTTCTCAAGCAATGAGGTCAGGCCGACAGGCCTGTAGTTCCCACCAGCTCCCTCAGTATCCTTGGGTGAATCCCATCCATTCTGATGCAGACTTGTGGATGTCAAGCCCTCAAGATGGTCTGTTCCATCTTTCCTGACCTTCTCAAGCAATGAGGTCAGGCCGACAGGCCTGTAGTTCCCACCAGCTCCCTCAGTATCCTTGGGTGAATCCCATCCATTCTGATGCAGACTTGTGGATGTCAAGCCCTCAAGATGGTCTGTTCCATCTTTCCTGACCTTCTCAAGCAATGAGGTCAGGCCGACAGGCCTGTAGTTCCCACCAGCTCCCTCAGTATCCTTGGGTGAATCCCATCCATTCTGATGCAGACTTGTGGATGTCAAGCCCTCAAGATGGTCTGTTCCATCTTTCCTGACCTTCTCAAGCAATGAGGTCAGGCCGACAGGCCTGTAGTTCCCACCAGCTCCCTCAGTATCCTTGGGTGAATCCCATCCATTCTGATGCAGACTTGTGGATGTCATAAGTGTTGCAGCAGGTCACTGACCATTTCCCCTTGGCAGTATCCTTGGGTGAATCCCATCCATTCTGATGCAGACTTGTGGATCTGGTTTTATTAACAGGTCTTATTGCTGGTATTAGCCCTCAAGATGGTCTGTTATGAGGGCTTCATTCTGCTCCCCATCCCTGTCTTCCAGCTCAGGGGGCTGGGCAACCAGAGAAAAACTGGTTTTATTAACAGGTCTTATTGCTGGTATTAGCCCTCAAGATGGTCTGTTATGAGGGCTTCATTCTGCTCCCCATCCCTGTCTTCCAGCTCAGGGGGCTGGGCAACCAGAGAAAAACTGGTTTTATTAACAGGTCTTATTGCTGGTATTAGCCCTCAAGATGGTCTGTTATGAGGGCTTCATTCTGCTCCCCATCCCTGTCTTCCAGCTCAGGGGGCTGGGCAACCAGAGAAAAACTGGTTTTATTAACAGGTCTTATTGCTGGTATTAGCCCTCAAGATGGTCTGTTATGAGGGCTTCATTCTGCTCCCCATCCCTGTCTTCCAGCTCAGGGGGCTGGGCAACCAGAGAAAAACTGGTTTTATTAACAGGTCTTATTGCTGGTATTAGCCCTCAAGATGGTCTGTTATGAGGGCTTCATTCTGCTCCCCATCCCTGTCTTCCAGCTCAGGGGGCTGGGCAACCAGAGAAAAACTGGTTTTATTAACAGGTCTTATTGCTGGTATTAGCCCTCAAGATGGTCTGTTATGAGGGCTTCATTCTGCTCCCCATCCCTGTCTTCCAGCTCAGGGGGCTGGGCAACCAGAGAAAAACTGGTTTTATTAACAGGTCTTATTGCTGGTATTAGCCCTCAAGATGGTCTGTTATGAGGGCTTCATTCTGCTCCCCATCCCTGTCTTCCAGCTCAGGGGGCTGGGCAACCAGAGAAAAACTGGTTTTATTAACAGGTCTTATTGCTGGTATTAGCCCTCAAGATGGTCTGTTATGAGGGCTTCATTCTGCTCCCCATCCCTGTCTTCCAGCTCAGGGGGCTGGGCAACCAGAGAAAAACTGGTTTTATTAACAGGTCTTATTGCTGGTATTAGCCCTCAAGATGGTCTGTTATGAGGGCTTCATTCTGCTCCCCATCCCTGTCTTCCAGCTCAGGGGGCTGGGCAACCAGAGAAAAACTGGTTTTATTAACAGGTCTTATTGCTGGTATTAGCCCTCAAGATGGTCTGTTATGAGGGCTTCATTCTGCTCCCCATCCCTGTCTTCCAGCTCAGGGGGCTGGGCAACCAGAGAAAAACTGGTTTTATTAACAGGTCTTATTGCTGGTATTAGCCCTCAAGATGGTCTGTTATGAGGGCTTCATTCTGCTCCCCATCCCTGTCTTCCAGCTCAGGGGGCTGGGCAACCAGAGAAAAACTGGTTTTATTAACAGGTCTTATTGCTGGTATTAGCCCTCAAGATGGTCTGTTATGAGGGCTTCATTCTGCTCCCCATCCCTGTCTTCCAGCTCAGGGGGCTGGGCAACCAGAGAAAAACTGGTTTTATTAACAGGTCTTATTGCTGGTATTAGCCCTCAAGATGGTCTGTTATGAGGGCTTCATTCTGCTCCCCATCCCTGTCTTCCAGCTCAGGGGGCTGGGCAACCAGAGAAAAACTGGTTTTATTAACAGGTCTTATTGCTGGTATTAGCCCTCAAGATGGTCTGTTATGAGGGCTTCATTCTGCTCCCCATCCCTGTCTTCCAGCTCAGGGGGCTGGGCAACCAGAGAAAAACTGGTTTTATTAACAGGTCTTATTGCTGGTATTAGCCCTCAAGATGGTCTGTTATGAGGGCTTCATTCTGCTCCCCATCCCTGTCTTCCAGCTCAGGGGGCTGGGCAACCAGAGAAAAACTGGTTTTATTAACAGGTCTTATTGCTGGTATTAGCCCTCAAGATGGTCTGTTATGAGGGCTTCATTCTGCTCCCCATCCCTGTCTTCCAGCTCAGGGGGCTGGGCAACCAGAGAAAAACTGGTTTTATTAACAGGTCTTATTGCTGGTATTATTAAAGACTGAGGCAAAGAAACCATTAAGTATATCAGCCTTATCCTTTGTCATGATGTTTCCCCTCACAACCAAAAACGAATGGAGATTCTCCTTTATTCTTCTTCTGTTGCGGTGTATTTATAGAAACATTTTTTAATGTCTTTTGCAGCACTATACAGATTAATTCTAGCTGGGCTTTGGACCTTCTAGTATACTCCCTGCATAACTTCACAACCTGAGTCGCCTGGCCCTGCTTCCAAATATCATAAACTCCCCTTTTTACTCTGAATTCAAGACAAATCTGTTCAGCCAGGATTTCTTCTTCCCTGCCATCTTGTCTTTTGGCACATGGGGACAGCAGGCTCCTTCACCTTTAGGATGTCCTTCTTGGAAAATGTCCAGCTTTCCTGGACTTCTTCGCCCCTCATGACTGCCTCCCAAGAACTCTCTGTATCAGTCTCCTAAACAGTCTAAACTCTGGAAGTCCAAGGTGACAGTTCTGCTGATTCCTCTCCTTACTTCTCCAAGAAGCAAAAACTCCATAATTTCATGATCACTGTGCACCTGATGACCTCCAACAATCACATCACCTAACAGTCCTTCTCCGTTCACAAAAAGCGGGTCCAGTGAGCGCCTTTCCTAGCTGGCTGCCTCAACAGCTGTGTCAGGAAGTTTTCTTCCACTCACTCCTGGCACCTCCTGGACTGTTTCCTGTCTTTTGTACTGTATTTTCAGCAGACACCCAGTAAGCTGAATATGCAGAGATTGGACCCACTTCCTATATAGTAAAAGTTGCATTTACTTCACAAGGCCTGGATTTTACTCACTGTGTCTAAAACCGCTAGTAAAAGCTACTCAGGGCCTTGGGTAGGCATTGCTAAAAATTATGGAACCTCTCAGTAGGGTCATTTAAGATAAAAACGTCACAAATTCACAAGTGCATTCTGTGTTGAATGTATTATGGTAATTGAACTGTCATCATAGTGTTGTCAGTATGCATCTGTGTCTAATTGAAATGCATTTCATTGCAGTTTAGCCATAAACAGTATGTGAAAAGTCTTTCTTGAAGGACTGGGCGGACTGGTTTCTGCAACTTTTTTTGGGGGGAGGGGGGGGAGTTGTTTATTTGTTTGTTTTTCTTTGAGTGATCTGTAAACAGGAACACCAGAAATGAGAAAGTAGAATATTTAAATTAATACAATAAGCCATATAATCATGAATTTCAAGGAACTTTGTGGTTTAGCTGATTTATAAATCGATTTTCCCAGCACTAATACTAGAATTGACCCAAGTAGGAAAAATTTACTTACAATTTTCCATTGTAGATCATTTTAAAAGAGTTATGTAGTTTAGGCCTGAATACCACATGCAATAATTCATAGAACAGCAATCCATATGCTACACATCTCTGTTAATCTGTCAAGTGAAAATGCTAAACCAGGAACAGATGAGAAAGCTAGATTTATTGTGACAATGTATTTTGGATTCCTTCTTTGCTTTTCTCACCTAAAAACTTCTACATTCTAGATATTATTCTTAGGTAAATAGTTAGTGATGACTTCCTGCTCTTTCCTGGTGAAAATCGATCTGCTTTCACACAGACTCTCAGCAGAGACTGTCCAAATTACCAGTTTAGTGTTCATTACAGGACATTTTTTAAGTAATGCAATACCTAGTACTTTCTCTAAAGAAACACAAATTAATTGAGTAGACGGCAAATGTAAAGTTAAGTCTGCAGGGGAATAGGTCAGAAAATATCGTATTGTTTTAAACTCTTGTTACAAATTTAAGCTACAGAAAGGTGACATGCCACCAGAAGAAAATTTTGGCTCACTCAGGCAGCCAAAATTACTTAACTTTTAAATCTGAGTAAAAGCATGAGTATTGGTGGATTCACATAAGTGGATCAGCGGTTGTATCTGGAAGAAGTCAGAAGGGCACACATGTATGTGGGTCTCTAGCTTGGGGCCCTAACCAGAGCATTGATTATTGGCAGTCTGTGTGTGCTTGTCTTCATCTTTGCTGAGCTGGATGAATTTAGGACTCAGTCTAGAGTCGCACACTTGCCCACGAGCCTGAAAAGAGTCCTGGTGTTCCCAGTTTAGGTACAGACCATGTGAATGCTAAACCCCCAGTCATGATTACAACCCAGTGTGGTCAAAATTTCTATTTTGTGAAGCTTATTTCTGGTTGTAACATGAAGGAAAAAAAAAACAACCCTAATATTTTATCATCAAGCAGCTTCTTGTTCTTATACAAAGTTAATCTTGCTGTAGGTGATGTGAAACAAAAAGGGTACATCTCTGTCCTTGCACCAGTTATCCAAGAAGTCTTCTCTTGCCTATCAGAAATCTGTAGGATCCTGCACTTCTTCTTCTCATGCGGCCCATGTTTGGCCTATTCATTCTTGTTTAAAATGTAATTCTTATTATTTTCAGCTTAGTCTCTGTTTAAGGAGACAGCAACATCCTAACTGAAGGATAAACAGGATCTTCAGTGCTGGTCTTTCTGAACTGCTTGTCACCACGCAGTGAAATTAACAAGGCACATGTTGACAATTTAGATTCCTCACTCAGCATTTCACTAAGCCATTCACTTATCAGGTATTGATATGCCTGATTAAGACCCGTTACAGTTCCTGTGATGACTTTTAGACATACCTCCTCTTTTCCATCCATCAAGAGTGAAGCTGTACTTCCACGATCACCGCTTAGTTCCTTATCAGTCAGTCATGGCTGTGGGCTTTATTAATGCAAAATAATTCTCTCATCCTCTTGTCTCCTGACATCACTTTCCCCTCCAGTTTAATGGTGGGAAGCAATGAAGTAGCAGTACAGATACAGTGTATGTCAGATAATCGTGGTAGCTACCAGGCAGCCAGATCATCAGACCTTTCACAGAAGAAAACAGAATTACTGATATGAGAAGGCTGATATCAGATGAAGATGCTTTGTCTAGGAGAATCAAAATGAGCTTTTACAGGTTAGGAAGAAAGATAGCTGATGAAAGTACACACTAGAGAACATCTATAAGCCTGATGAGAAATATAAATAAAAAACAAACAAATAATGACACCAAATGTCAAGATTTATACACAAATTGTTAGCAGCTTTATGAAGCCTACCTGTGTGGTGATATTGGAATATTGCTGTATATCCATTCCACAGCCATTTTTCTTGACATTTTTTCAAACAGATTATTCTCTTTTTCTGACTCTTAGCATTAAAGGCATACTTAAATATTGGCTGTTACTAGAAATAGATATTTCTGGATAAAAAGCAAGAAAACAGAATATTAAATTTCATTTCAAACACTCAGAAATTAGAAAATTCTGAAATTAAGTCTACTAGGTAGTGGTTCTGAGTCCATTGACTACAATTAATCACATAAGCACATAATATTCAGTTTTAAAACAGTGATTTTACTGTGAACGATGTACACACACAAAATTTTAAAAAAAAAATCTTTTCTGCTCTTCATATTTTAAGATACTGAATGAATTTGGTATAGAGAATGTCCATATTTTCATGAATATTACAACTTTGATATTTTCATGGATATTTCAGAATCGAGGTCTTCTAGTAATCATATTATATCTTGTACTACTTTATTCATACTCCATTTTCAGGACATGACACACTACAGCAGTCCAACACTGAAAGATCCTACCCAGTGGAAAGGACTCATTCTGGAGCGGCTCATGAAGGACAGCAGCCCATGGGATGGACGCATATTGGAGAAGCTGGTGGCAGACTGTATTCCATTGGTGATTAGACCATATCCCATGGAAGGGCCCCCATGTTGGAGGAGGGGAAGAATATGAGAAAGAAGGAGCAGCAAAGAAGAAGATGATTTTTGAACTGATGGCAACCCCCATTCTCAACCCTCCAGAGCCACTCAAGAGCAGAAAGAGGCAGAAGAATTGTGTATGAAGTTGAGATTGGGAAGGTGGTAGGGGGAGAAGGGTGGCACAGGTAAAAGGTGGGCTTAGTTTTGGTTTTATCCTGCACTGGTTTTAGTTGTTAATAAATCAAATTATTTTGCAAAGTCAAGTATGTTTTGCCCAAGACAGTAAATGGGGAGTGATCTCCCTCTCCTTATCTCACTCCATGGACTGTATCTGCCCCTGTTGAAGAGGGAGAAGTGATCAAGCAGCCTGGTTGGCACCTGGTGGCAAAACCAAGAGATTGGTAGATTGCTGCTCAAAATGAAAAGGCAACAGATTGTTACTAAAAGTAAATAGGTCAATAGATCTAACTAAGCCTGATAATCCTCCATCTAATTTGGTTAGTTCCACTAATTGATTTCCTTTAACTTTTTTTTTCTGGTCATGATATAACACATTGAACAAAACATTTATGTTTGTACACTCGAACTACTAGATCACCTAACAGCATGACCCCCAGTGCCAGCTGAGAGGAATCAGCAGAAGAGATCTGCATCAGCTCACAGGGTCTTGGGCTACAGTATTAGACAAATGATAGCAGGCTGCATAAACTTCCCTTAGGAAAGATTTAGGACAACTGATCCCTTTGAAGAGGTGAGAAGATGCTCTCTGGAGCTTATTTTCTGCTGCGTTTCCTAAGATTTTTGGAAATCTAGTGATAACATCCGTTTCCGTGGAACAATGGATATGCGGTTTCAGAAGGTCAGTGAAAGCCTAGAAGTGAAGATATCATCGCTGGTGAATGATATGACTACTGAAAATCTAATCTGTAGCCAGCCTGCTCTTCTAAGTGAACATTTTTATTTAATTTTAGCTACATTTTACTTTCAAAACTCAATTCGCTCACAGTTAAGTAGCTCACATTCTAGGTTTGTAAATAGCTTGTCTGGTAAATGCAGGAGAGATGCTGGCAGCAAGCATCCACCTTCAATGTTTTGATTAGTTCTGCTTGGCTTGTATCGTCAGTTGACTGAATGTGCGATTGTGCACATTAGATGGAGTAATGTCTTTATGGTGACTTGGCAATTATTTAACCACTACATTGTACCCCAAACTCCATCTTTCTCAGATAAATAAAACAAATCTGTCATTATCCATCCGCAGTAGGAAGGAATGATTACTGCATACCTATAATTCATAGAAAGACATAATAACACGCTTTTAATATGCTTCAACTTGAACTTGGAAATGAACATCCTGCTGTGGAAAAAACTCGTGCGGATGTGTTGGTTTTCAGGAAGCATTGCTGTTCAAAAGTGTTCAAAGTCTGTTGGATCCTGTAGATATTCTGAGTCTTTAAATCAGGCCCCACTTACTGTGATATCAGTAGAGGGAAGGAGAGGATGAATTCTGTTTGTTTGCCTGCAAAGCATGCAGAGCTATTTGGTTACTTGTAAAATACTGGGATTTTTTCAAGAGATAGATCAGTTCCTCAAAACTGCTGTGCAGAGCAAGACAGACCATGGCTTCTGGTATGTCACAGCAACCAGAACGTGACTTTTAGTATTGCTCTGTGCTGAAATGATATACAAAAAAGGAATTGTGGGTAAAATATGGTATTTTTATGATATTTATGTGTTGACCTAGTGAAACTTTAAAGGCCCCCTCCAACCAACCTATTCTGTGATTCTGTGGTTTCAGAAGGGTATTCACAGTTTTTTGGACCTCGTCTGCAGGTAAACCCTCAGATTGAGCCTGGAAGGTGTGCTGGTTCTAGGAAATCAGGCAAGCAGGTATAGTGATTCTATGTCATTGAGACACCTGATTTGTAGCTGAGCTGCAGTGCTCATCTCTGAGCTATCTGATCACCAAACAAGGAGAGGAAGGAAGCCTCTCCAAAACCAGGGGATTAATTTGGTGTATGGGGAGACTGACACCTCAAATTTGATATGTAAGTAGGGTAGTGAGTTTGGTCCTGTCTCTTTCTTGCTTTCCCTCATGTTTACTTGCATTCTCAGGCCATAATTAAAACATTGGTTGCAATAACTTGGTGTTCATAGAGTACTGGTCCAAATGCAGAAATTATTTTCCATGAGATATATCAAGTGTTCATTCTAAAGACTGAGTGATGAAAGGACTATTCATTCTCTACATCAGGTTAAACTTACCTGGTCCATCTTTCATCTGCCTACTGAGTTTATTAGGATTTCATAACAACTGAAAAAGAGCTTATTTAATCAATTTGGTTAGAACTGGCCACAAAAGGTTTAAACTTTTCTTACCCTTCCTTTTGAGCCATTATGACAAAACAAGACAGATGAGTACTAGAAAAATACATCAATATTTTTAATAATCTTTTAAAAGACAACAGTCTTCAAAAATCTTTGGAGTCTCTATAGCATCTATAGCTATTCTGTCACTGTGTGTAGGTGGGCTCCCAGGCTGTGCACAGGCTTGTTGAAGACATGCAGACAGTACCTGTGCTTCACAATTCTCCTGTGTGTATTTGCCTGCAGTATTGGCACTGTGTCTCACGTCTTTGAGAAATGCAAATGTTTTTGGGGGAGAGAAGAAAAAAAAAAAGGAAGGCTATATTGTTGCTTTAAAACTTTAGAATCTGGCAGCAGTATAATAAAATATTTCCCTCTTTGTCAGTGTTCATTTTAATGCATTTTTTGGAGATGTGGCAGCAAATTACAGTCAGACAGATCAGTGCAGTTGGAAATATTTAATTTTCAGAAAGTGGAAGTACTGGGCTCCTAAAGCCTGAAGCTGATATATAGGCCCCAAATTTGCTTTCATTTAAGTCATTGGCAAAATTCCCGTTGACTTCAAGTGAAGTAACATTGGCCCAGTTTCAAAAAAGGAGTGTTATTAGGTTTAACATTTTAAACCCACAAACATAAAAAGCAGTCTTAACATTATCATGATTGAGCATTTTATTTTCAAATGCATTTGACAGTATAGTCAAACACAGGAATGAAGCTTATCTTTCAAACTTTCAGATTGCTAGGTTGAGCAAAATGGGAACTGCTTTCAATTAAATAATGCATTGAAAAGTATTGGAACAGAATTGTCTTTGACAGAAGAGAAATACTGTCTTTATCTCATCGTAGTCCATTCTCTGGTTTATGGCTCCAGAATCCTCAAGCAAATATCATAAATCCACATGACGTCCTTGTGTGTTCTAGCAGATGTTGCATTTGGGTCTCAGAGTTAGCTGAAAGATGTGTTAAAACTCATGTAACCAGGCAGCTTCCTGTCAGCCACCCATCTGAGAAGTCTCAGAACTTCTAGTGACTACAGTGAGATTTTGGATAAAGTTACACAGCAGAAATTGGCTCCAGATTTGTCCACTAAAGAGGAGAAGACCATGTGAAGTACAGCTGAAGTCTCCCACAGCAAGCAAATAAAAAATTCTTTTGAGATTTCTGGCATTACAGCTGTGAGAAAAATTCCATTTTTGGGGGCATGCGTGCAAACATCAGAGCTAAGAGTGTTGCCAGGATGAAAGGCTGCTCTAACCAGCTCTGTCTGGCACTGTTCACTGAGTGATGGAGTTTCTCAGGCATTGTCCTACTGGCTGCATCTTGGGGGGTTGCCTACTCTTCAGTTGCGTAAGTGACAACAGCTCGTGGCAGACACCTTGCTAAAAACAAGAGGGAAAAAGAGTGCATGTGCCAGGTGCTCCTGAGGACAGGGAATTGGATCCTCTCTTGGATGTAGGGACAGTTCAGCAGGAGAGAGGAGGGGGCTGCAGGAATCCTGAGACCTGCTTGAAGGTTCCTCTGGAGGCTGTGCTTCTTTGAGGCTCAGGTGCAGACTCCAGAGGTGTGGGACTGCACAGCTGCATCGATGGTAGCAGCAAGCAGCAATGACTTCATCACAAGGAATGGCTTGACTAGACCAGGTGTGCCTGGCTCTCCAGTCTCATCATAGACAGGGCTCTCAGAAGCAACTTCTTCCCCAGCCTGCCCTGTGGAGCCTCTGGTGTCTATTTATCTAGTGTTTCCAGCTGTAATGGCTTGCTTGGGGTACAGCTGGGTTCAGAGGATCCTGTATCCAGAAGATGCCTTCCCCCCTACACCAGCATGCTGGAATCTGTGAGTGAATGGGCTTCTGACAAGTCAGTCGGTCAGGCTTTAACCAAAAATATATTAATATTTGAACTGTTCTCCTCCTCTATGCCTCAGATGTTGATTGGGTTTTGTTTGCTCAGTTGTGTATAAGATTTCTATGATGTCTTTGATTTCCCTTTGTGCTATTGAAATAGAGGAAACAGAAAATTCAAAGGCAGTCAAGAGTAGGAATGTTATATCCTAACTGTTTAGAGCTAAGGGATTTCAAAGAAAGTACTGTGAGAAGCTTTAGATGGTGGCTTGTGTACTGCACGGGCCAAAGTGCGAGCAGGCACTTGGGCTGCCAAAGGCTAAAAATTCCCTCTCTACGTGCTTTCACAGAGACAGGGGAGGAATGACTTCCCACTTTCAGAAAAAGTGATCAGGCACCTGATGTGTTACAGGTGTTCAAGCTTCCCAGCACTTGCAAGTGGAGTTCAAATGGACAGGATTAAGTGGATAGTGATAGTAACAATAACTGAAAAAGTGTATGATTGGTTAAAAAATTAACCCTAGTACACTGACAGCTGAAAGAAGATGATTGTATTTACAATATGGAAGATGAATCTGTTCATCCACTGCTCTCTACTACAGCAATTGCAGATGTTGCAAACACTGTAACTGAAGGGAAATTATTCTTCTATTTTTTATACTGACAAGCCCATTCAAATAAACAATAACTGCAATTTACCATGTATCCAGAATAATTCTTCTCAGAAGGCTTCAACAGAGACCAGTGAATCTTTCCTTAATCCATCTGTTTTCATGTTTGTTTATCATAATACAGAGGGGTCGTGTACTGAGTAAACAGGTTGTTTTAGAAAGTTAATAACTCCTGAGTTATTAGATGAGACTTGGTGCCTAAACAAACACAGAGACATAAATGAGTTGGTTCCGGGATGGGACCATGACTACATAACTCAGTTTAACCATGAAAGATAAAACTCCTGTAAAGAGCTATCTTTATTTCAGAGTGTGATGACAAATAATTTTAAAATATATTTGTCAAGGCTTGATTCTCTTCCACTAATGGGGGTGTCTTGCCACTGAACCAGACACTGAATGGTCAGAGTCAGACCATTAATGAAGCCTGTAAACAATTAATGCAGGATGAGTATTCCTGAATGTTTCACAACATTATACACTTTTAGGACATACATTTTCAAGTATACCCGTGGCTTCCTAGAAATATTCAGTGCCTGTAGTAAGGGGGATAATGCCAGGGTGAGATCAACTTGGTTTTTTCAGTTAAAATTATATACTTTCTTGTTGACACAGAGCATAACCACTAAGAAATCTTTGACAACTGTCTTTGAGAAGATTACAGATCTTTCCCTAAAACACCAGTTTTAAATGCTGTCTCATTATCTACAGTTGATGCTCTTACCATTACTTTTTATAGCAACTTTTTTTCAAATGGCTTTTTGGGTTATGCCTCACTCCAGTAGCCATTGTCTCTTTGAACACTCTATTCTGCCCGGTGTCTAAATTGCCAACTACCCCAGATCGAGAAGATGAATTACAGCAATGAAAAATATTCGAAGATCAAAATGGCTGCTGCCTTTGGTAGAAACTGCTTTAAATACTGGAAGTGGCCTAGCCTAGACATTCCCAGTATTAGCAATGCATTAGAGAAATCAGAAATGCATTTACCATTTAATATGTTAGATGCTACAGAGCTGGGATAAATGCATCAGAAAATACAGTGCATAACTTCCTTACCTCTCTCTCTCTCTCCCTGTTCTCTTTTTTAAGAACTGTTGTTTACACTGATATTTCCTGTGTTGATACAGAAGTTATGCTACCTCTGCTGGTAAATCTGGCTATTTTAATCTGTTTGTGCGTTTGTGTGTTGATACAGCAAAAAATGTGCTTGGTACATCCTCTGGTGGCAACACTTGGAAACATCAGCCGGGTGTGCAGAAAACTGACTCCAGTTTCTGCCTTTGTGAATTAGAGCTGCTTTTTCCTTGTTCAGGCAGAGGAAACTTAGTGGGCAAGAGTGTCCAAGAGGAGATTCTGGAGAGCAGAACGCCTTCGGTTGGGCTGCCCCAGGACAGGGTCACAGAGCTGTTCACCACACGAGTTCAGAGGGCTGATGGCATGATCATCTTTTTCACCCCCCATGACATCCTGCCACCTCAAACTGTTCCTTTTATGGAAGAGAAGCAAAATTAGTGAAGTGGTAGGTTGTGGGTTTTTTCTCATGCCCAGGGAAACTGCAGCAGCCCTTTCGATGCACTGGCATTCAGACCAGGTGGTAAAACCCCATGCCAAGGAGGATGGTATAGGTTACTCTCTCTATTTAATGCTGCACTATTGAAGCAGTTTCCACTGGGATGGATGAGCCTGACTGAGCGGAATGGGAGAACTTGGCCTTTGAGAACCAGTACCATGAGGTACCCTCTCTCTCTCTCTGCTTCTTCTTCCCACACCACTCAGGCAAAACTACTCCTCACCGCTAGAAGCCAGTGAACTGCTGTCACTTATGGATTAATCATGTACACAAGAAACGAAGAAAAAGCTATGAAATGGGTGCGAAATTGTATGAATTTAAAATTGGCTAGCACACGATAATTTGAGGAGCATGTGTAAATAGCGCCTTTTCTGATCATGAGGTTTTATCCAAAGCACAGTTATTTGCTTTTCTTCCATTTTACCCTTTCAGCTTCAGGAGACGGGCAACGTGCAAGAGGTTTCACTGTTCTACTTTTCCCTCCAACAACAAAAGGGGATTAGTTACTGTTTAATCAGCTGCTGTATACCAAGACTTATTGATGAGGCCCATGAAATTAAGGCGTGGAGATTTTGTGATTCAGCAGAGTTCACAGTGCCAATGTCACATTTCTGTCTGCTGAGGTAAACCCCATGAGGGAGGCATAGAGGTCAGGAAAGAGGGACATCAAGAACCACCAGGAGGTGATACCATCTGGGATCAGTAGCATCTGGTGGTCACCTACATCACAGTCCTCAGGTGGGATGGTGGCTTCTCTGCACTACAGAAATGACAGACCCAAAAAGACTAAGAAAAATTTCTGGTGCAGAAAATAGTGGAGATGGGCACCAGACTTTTTTCAGAACACAGGACTGTCAATAGATGCAAACACAGCTTTAAGGCAGATAAGAGGCTGTTTGGCACAGAACAAATCTCTGTGTCACTGCCTGAGGGCACTTCCAGGGCTGTCCCTGTCCCCAGGGAGGTGTCTGATATGGGACAGCATGCCCCAGTGCCCCTGGATGTTGCTGGATGAGGTGGTGGGACAGGACCAGCTGCCAGGCCCAGCCCTGCCACCCCAGGGAGTCCCCAGCCCTCATGGTGCCTTGCAGGGCTGCCATACCCTGAAGACTCCAAGAGGGATGGGAACAAGGCAGGGGGACATAGTCACTGAAGCTGAGAGTGGTTAGCCTATAGAAAAAGCTTTCTAAGGAGATGGGGAAGGCTCACATGGGAAGGTCTCCCAGGCAAGTTATACATACACGCATCAGCCACTCTCGCCTCAGTGCTGGGGTAGGACAAGACACTGCAGCTCAGCTTCCCTGTGTTTTTACAGCAAAAACAGGCTCATGTACAGCAAGGGGAGACCTCCTCCGGGAGCATATGCTCCTGCCCAGCCTGCTTCAAGCTGCCTTGTTGAACTTCACCCAAGTAGGGCACACAGCAGGGAAGATAAAACTTTATTTTGGCTACTCCTTTACATCTCTTCTTCAGTGGCAGAGGAAGGACCAAGCACTTTCATTAAATTCTTCCAGCTCAAGACCTGAGCACCTGGATCCAGCAGTGAAACTTCAGACCTCTGTCAGGGCCACTGGCGTGGCTCTGCCTTTGTCTCCCAAAGCAGATGTGATCTCTCTGCAGGTACCCTTGAGGCCCATCCATTTCTAGCCGTATCATCAGTCCCCTTTTCAAGAGACTGACAACATGGCTAGGCAGAAGCAATGCCATTTTGTAGTAACTTTCTGTGAATAATCAATATTTTGTGCCTGCAACTCTAACACTTAATTATTTATCTGAGAATTTAAGTATTTGAACAAATATCAAAGCCAGTTGTATCCTGGGCTGCATCCAAATCAGCATGGCTAGGGGGTCAAGTAAGGTGACTCTGCCTCTATACTCCATCGTTGTGAGACCCCACCTTGAGTACTGCTTCCAGGTCTAGGGTCCCCGGCACAGGAAGGACAACGACCTGTTCGAGCGAGTCCAGAGGAGGCCATCAAAATTATTAGAGGGATGGAGAACCTCTCCTGTGTGGAAAGCCTGAGAGAGTTGGAATTATTTAGCCTGAAGAGAAGACTTCAGGATGACCTAATTGTATCTTCCATTACCTGAAGGAAGCCTACTCAAGAGAGATGGACAGGGACTGTTTACAAGAGCATGTAGTGGTAGGTCAAAGCATAATGGCTTTAAACTAAGAGTAGGTTTAGATTAGATATTAGGCAGAATATCTTTACTGTGGGGCTGGTGACGCAGTGGAACAGGTTGTCCAGGGAAGCTGTACATGTCCCATCTCTATAAATGTTCAAAGCTAGGCTGGATGGGCCCCTGAGCCACCTGGTCTAGTGAAATGTGCTGCTGCTTGTGGCAGGGGAGTTGGAACAAGATGACCTTAAGGTCCCTTCCAACCCAAGCCATTCTACGATTCAGTACTTACTCAAACTGCATTATTAGAAGGGTAAACTATTAGGAATTTTGAGTGCTAGAATATCTTACTACAGCCCTGGCTAGAGGGAAATTTGTGCAAGTATACAACAAACATGATAAGCAGGCAATAATTAGCTTCCAGGCCATCTCCTACTGCTCAGAGATGACTTGGCTGAAGTGGTATGTAGGGGATAGGTCCTTAACAGAGCTTTGAAGACATGAAGTATTTGGACCATCCCTACCAATTGTCCAGTACCTGAAAAAATCAAAGAAAGATATTTTTTGTACAAAAAACACACATTCTGGAGATCTGTGAGTCAGGAAAAGAGAACAGACACATTTGTCCTGCAGCTGGAGCTGAAGGACTAACAGGACTGAAAAAAAGAGGAAACTTATTTCTGGGACATGATGTCTGAACATGCACAAAGGTAGGTTGCTTACTAGATCAAAAATGTGACTTTGTCATTTTTAGAGAAAAGCATTACACTTCGGCCAAATCCAATCATCCTACCATCAGATGCAATGAATCTTATGCAATGAAGTGGGTAGAAAGTGCTAAGCATTTTTCCCAAGAAGTGCATATGATCTTTTATATGCCTTTAGTCCCCCACAGTATCAATTATTAAAAACTTTTAAAAGTAAAAAAATCTTTGTCACTCTCAGTTCATCCACAAAGACATTCCTGTGTCCCAGATGGAAATGGTCTTGTTTGGCTCTTCACGTAAGGCCTGTCATCTCATTTCAGTGTCAGGAAAGATTCTGGATTTATTTCCATCAATTTGTGCAAATGTCTTCCCTCTTATCTTCTCACTCAACTTCCCCCCGAATTGCATACCTGATCTGCAGGTACACAAACGAACAGGAAAAACTTTCATCTCATAAATTTCAGAGTTCAGTACTGTATTTCCGCTGGTAGGGATGGAGGAGCTTTTCCTTAGATTGCTCTCTTTTGCAGCTGTAGGGGCCAGTGGTACTCTCTTAGACTGCATCTCCATCCTGTGTCTGTCTGAGGCACAAGCCCTGGATGTGCCAAGCCTGCAAACCCCTCTCAAGCATGTTCTGACTCTGGTGGCCAAATGCTGATTTCAGCAAGCTGGCAAGCAGCAGGCAATGGAGTTACCCGGTGTGGTAACCACCAGCCACAGCTATCTCTTATCCGTGGTTGGTGCCTTACTCCTCAGGGAGTGCCAAGAGCCAGGCCAAGGATGGCTGTTTCTAAGCTAAGAGGTTTGCAAGGGTTCTGTGTGAAAGTGTGACTCTAGGTACAAATCCCAGACAGGTGCTTCCCAGATGATGTGTTGACTGTATTGTCCAAACAACATTGTATTACTGGATGCTTCACATATTTTCTGTCAGGGGGCCTTGGTCTTAAAGGATGACAGAAGGATATTGGACACATTGTGAACTAATGAAGGAAATTTTACTGTCTGTGAACTAATGAAGGAAATTTTACTGTACTCAAGGATCAGGTGAAATTATCCAAAGGACTCTTTCTGATCTTAATAGCAGAAAGTTCATTACGTTGCTGACATTAGAGTTACTGAGGCTGTAAATAGACAAGATTGGAAACCTGTTTTAAGATGCCTATTACAAGATCAAAAACCCTGTGGCCATATGACACAAAGCACTAAAACAACTTCAGTCTGTCAGTTCAAATTTGTTCCAAATATTTTGAATTCTTAGAACAACTTCAATCTGTCTTGACAGATCAGTTTTTAGCTCATCCTGCCCACTCTAATTTTATGCCGAATACACATCATCTGTTTACCCATAGTTGGGATAAAGCCTGGCATATATCCATATACTGTACTCTGGCTAATTCATCAGAAATATGCCCGTGCCTCATTCAGATCGGATTTGTACCACAGGCTGATCCAGGAGCACACAGATCTCACACAGTGGAAGCACAGCCAGTGTGCGGCCTGTTGACAGAAATGGTATGTGACAGAAAGAATCTAGGAGGAAAGTAAAAAGCATAAAAGCTGGAGGAAAGCTGATGAACAAAANAAGGGACGTGACTTAAAAGGGAAAAAAAGGAATTTTTTTTAAAAAAGTAGCACGTGAAACAAAAGATTTGAAAACCATGCACAACACTGAGGGTAGTGCAAATACGGTTACACACAGTGCCGGACATAAAGCATTGAGAATACAGATTAAAGGCAGCTCAAGATGAGGCAGAAGGTCAATGCAAACTTTTCAACTTGATGAAGGAATTCTGGGTGAATTTCTGTGGTCTCTTTTATAAAGACAAAGCCTAGTAGAGTGAACCCTTTAATGCTGGTTGATCGTAAGTAATTGCCAGTCACTGTGGTGGTGCAGTCTGGATTGCACGCACAGACTGAAACCAAGGCTGTGCTGCTGGGTACCAACAGGAAGACTGTAACAAGAAAATGGGAGGACTCTGTCTGGAGAAGAGGAAAAAGATCTCATTAAAATCTAATGAAAGACAAGGAGATATAAAACCTCACGTGATCTCAGTAAATTAGCAATTGAAAAGCTCTTGAGAGCAGTTTTAGACTTGACTCTAACTCCTTCCTTGCTCTAGCCATATGTTCCCCTCTTACAGGTGCAACTGCTTTGATTTGGGTGACAACAGTCCTACCCCTTCATGTAGATGTCTACTACAGCTAAAATGTCAGCTGGGACTTTTTGCTGGGAAGAACACCAAGTTTTGATTCTTTTCTCTCATTCTTCTTGCTGCTAGGGAAAGGGACAGGCATAAGGAAAGTGAAGGGAAGAGGGGTGTCTCATCACTTGGTCTCTTGTTGCCCAAAACTGAATATATTTTGCTTCTTCCTTCTTAGAAATTGGGAGGAAAGAAACAGTATTAAAAAACCATAAAATCAATCTCATCTATACCCAGCTTAATTTCTTTCTGTATGAAAATATTCCCAAAGTAATACCAGATTGCTCTTTTTTAACTGGCTAATTAGCAAGAGGAGGTGTATATTCGAGATCACAAAGTCTTGCCTATTAAGAGCTGGTAATGCAACCACATATTATCACTCTCTTCATTTACAGGACAACTGACAGATACTTTCTTAAAAAGCATTCCTTTTTCTTTCCTCTCTCTTTGAGAAATAAAAACAATTACACAACAAAACAAATGTAGAATGCAGGAGCTGGAGGCTCAATGACGAGAGAATTTAGCTAATATAACAGAAGTCCTAAAAAACATTGCTAAAATGATTGAAATTTAAAATCTCAGTAATTTAGGGTATTCTAACTTAATTAAAACTTCCCTGCAATTCAGAAAAGGTCTAAAAATGTCAAGAAAGGCACTTCCTTTTCTTGCAGGTGGAACAAAGACCTGTATTCCAAAGGCTTCATTGAATCCTTACTTTTGAGACCCAAACATTGAGCACACAATTGTCTCAAGACAAACAATCTTCACAAAATAATTTCAGGGGCTTTTTGAATTAAAAAAAAACTATGGTGAAGAACTGCACAGTTTACCATTCTCATCTACAGCAACAGGATTCTGCCCTAATTCAAAAAGAAGTAGCAATGACAGTTTATTAATTGGGCCTCCACTTCTTAAAAAGAGAAAAATTTCCTCATCAGTCTGTCCGTAAGCTTCACAAAATTGACACTCACTGTTAAGGACAGTGAAAGAAACTTTCTGCAGTTTGTAAATGCTCTATTTACAGGACACCTATCAGACCTTCCCTTTTTGCATTTATGAACCAGAATGAAAGCGGTGTGAACTGAACTTGTTAGCCTTTTAGTGATTAAAAACAAAGTTAATTGTGATGTAACACTAACCACAATTATGGTAATCAGCTCTTAAATGAGAATGACTCCTTAATATTAGATACAATTTTGTTAATGAGAAACTGAATTTAGGAACTGTTACTTGATTAACTAGCCAAGAGATGTAAAGAAGCATGGAAAGTCTTGAACACCACTCAAAACTTTTTGGGAAAGGATGAATACTGTAATATCAAGTAGCACACAAAAAATGTCTGTGCTCTGCAGCTACCCACTACTAAATGTGTTTGGGAAAGAATTCACAACAGCAAGGGAAGGCGGCAGATCAGGAGAAGCAAGGGGAAGTTGTATTTTGGAGCAACAAATAAAAGCAACATGATACAGATGTGAAGAGGCCTTTGGAGAGAGGAGGAAGAGTTCACATTCAAGGGTTATAGGACACAGTTAATCTGCCTCTGTAGTGGTGCTCACTTGAGACACTGCAGGTACTGCCTTGGGTAAACCAGTAATTTTCACAGAAGTTCAGTCTTCACTTACTCCCATGAATTCAGATAACAGGGACCTCTGAAGCTGGGTATCTAAACCCAAGCAGTATATGCTTTCCAGGCTGTAGCAAAGGCCCTGAAAGCACAGGATTATTTTTTTTTCCCATCCCATTCTTGGCATTTCAGCACAGTGAGCACCTAGGAAGGGCTGCTGATCACTGTGCCTTGGGGAAACTCTGTGAGAAAGGTGTTTATGCCAAACAGGTAGGTAAACAACTGCCCATGCAGAGCACACTCAGTCTGGGCTGGCCTACAGTTCAGCCAAGACGTGTCCTTGTTTTAACACTGTTACTTCAAAGCAAGCACTTGGGGGGCTATTGGTGGGCTCACAGTGCTCACAGCTCACCTTACGCTTCCTAATAGCTCTGATTCCACTGAAATCACACAGATGGGCTCCAATTTCCAAATAATAAGCAACAAAAACCTGTGGGACTCCCTGAAGAACTGAAGTCAAACCAGCACTGGGATTTATGGTGCTCCTAAAATCACTGGTGGCCCTGCTGTATTTAATTTCTGGTATTTGTGAATTTTATCTGAATAGATGTGACCTTGACACATAGCCTAATCTACAGTTTACTTTCCAGTTTTAACAGAAACCAGGCATTTTCATACATGTAATTTTTCTTGCAGAGTATCTCTTTTCCCACAGATCCCTCCTTGGACAAGGGGTATAGGTCAGAAAAAAACAGACGCCAAATTATGATACATCTGCAGATACACATTTTCTTTGTTTGCCTTTCCTGTTGGGGAGCAAACCCTGCCTGAAGCTCTACAGTATGCAGACATCTAGTGGCTGGATAATATAATGCAATTACACATCTTTACAGGACACTTGGAAAAATTTTGTGCCATCATCTGAAGGCCAGATACCTCGGGTCCTGTTGAAAACAGATTCTTTGGCTCTTCAAGAACTTTTTTCATTCCTTACAGCCCTAGTCACAGGTATTCTGAGATGCTCTGATCCCATGTGTTTCTAGGATTCCATTTTAAATTGTGTGGAACTGGAGTGGTCAAAACATAAAATTAGGAACGTTCAAAATGCTGCAGCGCATCCACTTAACCACAGCCTATAATTTCACACTGAGACTCATGCACTTGGTAATTATTAGAGGCTTCCCTGCCAAGAGCACACAGCTCTCAGACTTTTTTGTGCTTGGTTTTTATTTTTCTCTTGAGTAAACATCTTCTTATCTGTGTGAACTACTACATTTTTCTAAGCCATGAATAAAACTTTCAGCTACCTTTGGTTTGCATTTTTTTTTCTTTTTGCTTGTCCGCACATATGATTACCCAGCTAAAGAGACCAAGCATTTTCAACTTATTATCCAAGATAATGAAACCCACTTCCTACGGGACCTATACTGCATCAAAAAGGAAAATCCCGGTATCTTCACAATATGAGGCTAAACACACATTTTCTAGAACTGCTTGATACCTGCTATTTAAAATATTGCTGACATGGTGTATCATATTCAGCTCTATGTGTTCATTGACTTATCATAGCTTTCATCTGTTTCCTGCTCACCACTGTCAGATGTTTACATGGGAAGCACTTCAGAAAGCACTGTTTGTAGTGTATATTTATATTAAAGCCTAAAGGAGGAAAAGAGTTTATGTCCATGTAAGATCAAGTTGTTTTTGTCTCCATCTCAGACACAAACATCACCTTTAATAATAAGCACAGGAGTTGCTTTTGCACTTGAAGCTCCTGCCTTCTTGAGTGCTTTACTTTATAAAAGAATGGAATTTGTGTTTAGACCTTATTTCTTTACTGTCTTCCATCTCAGGAGATGTGGTGGACGTGGGAAGGTAACTCAGCACAGGGAATGTGGTGAACAGCCAGGGTTTGGGGTGAGGATTGCTGTCCAAGGACAAGTAGCCAATTCCCTGTCACTGGTGGGAAAGGTGCAGGAGAGAAGCAGTCTCAGGGAATAAGGCTGGCTGGATGTGGTTTCTGATCACTGATTTGGGAGTTGGCTGCGAGTTAGTCAGCTGGTATTACACAACCCAGAATGGATCACTTCCAACACAAGCAAGTTGAGAGGGAAGTAGAGAAGGAATATTTCCAACCACATCCCTGCCAGTGCAAAGGGCACTTAAGGAAGTTTCTTTATGCTGTTTTTGCTTTATTATCTTGATATTTCCCTTCTTTTGGCTGTTCAAAGCTTAAACAGCTCAATGTGTACTTTATAGGGCAAATTCTTTCCAAGTATATCTAATATTTCCCTTCTTTTACCCCATCTTCAGTTGTTTCCCTCATATTTGGGGAGGAGAGGGCCTCTTCCCCAGGCTGTGGGGAAGGCCAAGAAGAAGTAAAAAGCTGCCACTGTCTCTGAAAACAGCATAGGAAGAATGCTGGTGAGAAGCATTTGAAGATACTGAACAGAAAAATCACAAAAAATAACTCAGCACTGAAAAGCAAACCTTGCATTAGAAGCAGTTATTGCAGCAAATCAGAGAGAAGGCTTAAGAGGTGATCTAACTACTGAGTCAATGCTGAGTTTTTAATTTGCAAATAAGGCTAAGTTAAGGTATAAAAAGTTCTCCTGGACAAGGACTACACGCACTGCAGGTCCATATGAAGAATCTCTCTCTGACATGGCTGATTGTTGGGTCTTCTTCTGTTACTTGGCATCATACAGACAATCTGTGATCTGAGAGGAATCAGAGGGGAGAAGGCATATGCAAAGTGATTGTAAAGATAAGTTCTTTAATACATCTGAAGCATTCAAAGAACTACTGCAAGAGAGAAAGGCTCACAAGGAAGTGAATAACGTCTTCAGAGCAAGTCTTGAACAGCATTCAATATAAAAGACCCGGGGCTGTAAAATGAATAATGGGAAAAAGGAAGAGGAACAGGACTAACATAAATTCATTAAGCAAAGGGAGAAACCCAATCACACAAATACCAACAGGGCTGGTGAACTGATGCTAGGCATACAGTCTTCATACTGAAATATATTAGCTTTAATTAGAAGTTCTACAATTAATTTTTAAATTGTTTTGTTTTTAAAATTTTTTTTATGTGTAGCATTCTGAAGAGATAAATACACACACATAGGTGTGCTTACAATGGCAGCTACAGTTCCATAAACAAATGTTCACATAAACACTTCCAAACACGTCCTGCATGGTCCAGCCTCAGGAGGTGTAGTGAGCAGTTCTCCAGCTACCTGACATTTCAGCAGGCAGCACATAAAGGGAGAACACATCTCAAAGCAAACTCCATGGCTGATGACACCACCATGAAACCCAGCCAAGGAGGAAAAAGCAGCCCAAAAGTTGTACTTCTTCCACAGTTCTCAACCCCTAGAGGGTTTTCCCCTTTTTCTCTACAGCCATCATTCTCCCTGAGGCTCCCTCCATTCCTACAAGAAAGGAAGCTTCCCTTCATTCTCTCTGGAGTGGATGAGACAACCATGAAAGGAATAGTTTGCCCAAGGCCATAACTGCGGCAGTGCTGTGGCCACCAGTCAAACTCAATGAAGGTGAGTCTGTGCTTATGGCAGCTGCATCCTGGCAGGGTCTGGAAAATGCTGCTGGGTGTGACTTCTCATGAAGCAGCATGCAAATGGATCTCCTCTCCTCGTTCCTTCTCAGCAAAATCCAGCTAAAATTTCTCAGTAAAATTATTTTTTCTTTATGTTGTCCTGCTGTTAAGCACTTTCACCTCGTCAGCAACAGTAGTCTTCAATTACCCTCTGAGAGTCAGGAACACAGATGAGCCAACCTTTAGGACGCAGACCAGGATGCTGGCCAGAGACCACTCTTACTTCCTCTTAGACTCATGTTCTACCTCACATCTGTTTCCAGACATAGCCACTACCACACTCTTGCCAATGTAATGTCTGGGATCAAGCCTATCCTTTAACCCACACCAGTTTATGCCTGTTTACCTCCCAGATATATTTTGGGAACAGACCTTGTGACAGAATTTATTATTAGTCCACCTATGCCTTAATTTTCACACAAAGGAAAGGTGGGAGCCAGGGCAAAAGGCAGCTGTAGGGAGGCACAGTGCTAAGAAGCCCCTCTGATTTAGTTAAGTGGGAACCCAGGATCACAGCCCAAGGTGCAAAGCACATCATATCATGGTCCGAAGTTAAACTAAGAGTTTAAAGGCTCTAAATTATTCTGAGAGCTCTAGAAAACTATATAGGAAACCAAAGAACACGTCACCTGCAGAGGGAAGATCACTGACAGCAGGCACCTGCCCCAATTCACATTCCTTCTCCCGAGAGCTGGATCTCTTCCTATTCTCAATACCTTCCTACAGTTTATCAGAAGCCTTTGGAGCCAGATTTTGCGTGATGAGGCACAAAGTTGCTTTGAAGTATTATGTCATTGATTTCTTGACCAACAAATGTGCAGCTCTTGGAAACTTATAATTCACATTTCTAATAAATCTCTAAAATTATACGAAGCATTGTGCTCATAAACATTTACCTTTAAAAATACTTCCAGAGAGCAATCTGATTCAAAATTTTAGCAGCTGTAGGCTTGAAGAGGAAATTATTAATTTAGGGCCTTACGCTACCCTCAGAACCCCTTTATCAGTTTTATGATTTCTTAAAAATATTAATACAAAGGCGGGCATGTGGAACTCTAATTGAAGAGCAGCAGAGCCTTGCCACACTCAATAAAACCTCCCATGGGTGCAGTGTAACTGAAATAATACACAGAGAGCCCTTCCTGAAAATTCCTCCGTGTGGATTCCTACCAAAACCAGAAAGACTAATTTAACTTTTCCCAACACAAAACGAATGGGGGTTGACCAATCTGTAATTAGAATGGGTGTGTTTTGTGAATGAATTTGTTTTTATAATTAGATCTAGTTCTTAAGACACAAAACTGTTGTAAGTATTTTTACCAGTAGGTTTTCTTTGTCTTTCAAAGCCAAGCCTAGGAAAAAAAAAAAAGTCTGACAAATGTTGAGACAAATTTACTAACTTCAATTCCTCAGTAGTAGTAGTATTTATATGACTAGAAATTCACTGCACAAGGCAATGCTTGAAAGAATAGCAAACACAGGAAGAGAGCACAGGAAAGGGAAATAATGAACTTTTTGGTGGAGACATTACATCATTTGCTTTGCAATGTATCTGTATTTCACAGCCACAAGAATATCAGCCAGCTCCAAGATAAGGAACATGTTTATTTAGAGAATAAATCTACTTCAGATTTCATCATAATGTCAATATTTGCCACATTACTACTACAGTTCCTGTCAGTTAGCACTCAGTAGTTAACAATATGTTGTATGCAAAGGGAGAAGATCTTCTGAATGAGCTGTGTATATTACTTGAGAATTGTCAGGTTTGGAATGTGGTTCACTTCACTTTTGGAAGGTTCTTTCATTGCTGGGCGCAAGGAGACAAGAACGGACCTTCACCTGGCAGAAACCAGTTGACTTCCACCTCACAGAGCTTTGTTTTACTTTCCCAAGCTTTTAGTACCAAACCTGACACCTAAGACAAATTATCAGGCTCCTGTCAAAAACTGCAGATGGTCCAACCAGGCCATTGCAGGCCATTGCAGCAGAGACTTGTCCTGCCCTGTGGTATCATGCAGATCAGTGGGAGGCTGGGGTCTGGTAATCAGGTGTTGGGGTTGGGCTCTACCTGCAGCTGCTTGGGGAGTAACTGCTGAAGGAAGAGGGGCAGCAGCCAGTGAAGCTGCTACATGCACATGTTGCAGACACTGCAGGTGGAAAGCATGATTTTGGCCAGCACTAAAATCTTGAACCCATCATATAGATAATGGGGTTATACTTCATCAAATGCAGGCAAAAGATACAGATAACCCTAAGAAATGTAAGTTTCTCTAAGCCCAAGGAGCAACATGCTGATTGCTACTCTGCTAAGCCCAAAATGAACAGATGACCTTATGGCGGGCTGCTTGCATTGCATTTTCTGTGCATTTACTGCAATGCATGCTGCCAAGCCTTATCTCCAAAGGAAGCATGTGTCTCTGCAGTACACCCAGTTGCAAGCACATTAAGTGGTCAGCAGCATTGGGTCCCCCTCAACCACCTCACACACAGAGTGTGGGTTTGTCCTGCTGTTTCTGCTGCCCCTAATATACACATAAATTACTCAGAGGGCTCGCAATTCGTTGTTCAGCAGCAGCTCTCCCCATAACCCTTGACAAGGTGGATTAAGGATGCCTTCTGACTCTGCGTTTACCATTGCCTGGGAACGACTTTGTGACGGATGATCGACCTGCTCCAAGCCAGTGGCCTCCCCTTCGTGAGCCCTCAGTTTGCATCTTCATTGTGCCCCATACTGGAGCTTGCCATCTGTGCCTCTGGGGTTCTTCCACTGACACAGACCTCTGCAACGTCCCTCATGCTAGGACAGGGGACCTCACTGATAGCTACGGTGATCAAAGCTATTGCCTCCCACATTACTGACTCTGTCCTTCAGATCTTGGCGTTTCTCAGGAATTAGAAGCTATGAGGTTGACTAGCTGGCTCAGACTACCCTTGCCTTATCTTCTCTGTCAGATAAGTCATGTGTGGCCCAACGTGGGAATGCCCATGCTGTGCAGCGAGCTCAGGACACGCAGAGTAAGTCCCCAGACCACCATCCTCAGCAATGTACAGAACAAATAGTACTGTCATAATTCACAGGAGAACAATGGCAGATGATTTTCTGCCTGAATTGAACATTATGTCCCAAAGTTCCATGGCTCACCAAATAGAAAATAATCCAGACAATTCTGTTTATTGTTGTATTGGTTAATTTTACTTAGTTCCAAACTGTCCTTTATTTCAGTAAGGTTCCTAGTAATGCAAATGTCATTCAGCTTTATTCAAATAAACCATGTCAAGTGCATATGTTTGGCAGAGAAGTGCTCCTTTCTGCCAAAAAATTAATTCTGAATTTGTATAATACTCTTTGTGAACAAACAATGGTTTTATTACCTCTGTAGAATGCATCTCCCCTCTACAGAAAATATGGTTACTGACAGCACAAGAGATGATATGGAATAAAACTAAATCTAACATTCAAAACAATAATGAGTATTTCTACATATTAGCATTCATACCAAGCTTAAAATCAGTACTATTTGGATCACGGACGACTATTGAATGCTATGGCGAAGTAGCAATAAAAGCAACAATAATAACAATTTAAAAATAGTTAACAGTGTGAATTGGAAGATTTAATACATTTTCTTCTTTTAATGTACAGCCCATTCCCAGAATTTCACTGGACCGTGTGGACAGACCAACTGTCACAGCTGTCTATCAAGGCTGAATTAGATGAAGACAAACAATACAGGCTTTGTGGTTCAACTGAAGCAGCAGTCTCAAAAGTTTCCATTTCTCATCTGTGGGCACTGTGGGAGCATTGTCTTCCCCCTCTCTGAAAAAAGAATGGAACAATTATGTTACTGAAATTCCTCCGCAGTGGGTCTGAAAGACTGTTTATGTCCAGCCAGGGAGACAGGGAAAACTAAAAGCTGGGATTTCATGACAGCAGGTGGGAGCAGTTTCAGGGTATATACTTCAGTGACATAATGGTACTGATTCTTCTCTTTTAGGGTAAAGCCAGTGCTGCAAGATTTACTAGCAATGGAGGAAATGGCAGTAAAAATGCAAAGTTAAAGGCAGTGGCAAGATTATTAATTTGAAACAAAGTTTTACAATTGGCTTTCTGAATCAATCTGGTAATTGACTCTAATCCGGTGCTCATGATAGTAAACTAGAAAGAAAAATACACACGTCACAGAGAACTTATTACCATTTACTATTTTAGGGGCCTTACTAAGTGAAGTGCTGAGTACCAGCTCTCACAGGAGTCAGGTGGGCACAAGGGATAGAAAACAATCACCCAATTTTTCCTAATAGCAGTAATATTCTTTTTCATTAGAAGCATTAATCAATACTTGATTTCATGCAAACACATATTCATGCGCTTTGGCATAACCTTAAGAATCCAAGTGCTCAGATTGCCCCAGTGCTCTCAGTTCAGAAGCAACAGGTATGAGAATGCCAAACCAGTTTGTTCTGTTGTACTAATAATTTGCCTTTTTCCCCTGAGGTTGTTTTAGTGCTAACTATAGCCCAGTGTATACACACAAACAGTCTGAAAGTGCTCGTGTGCAAATGGTCACCTGGGGCTACAACTGCTTGCAGGAAGAGTCAACACATTCTAGAGTTCCTACTCTGGTCCTGACAGCAGAAGGGAGAGTAGAGATTTTTAGGCACCAGCAGTGCTGCTAAGAAGCCAGTGCCCACCCACCAGACAATCTGTGTTGTGATTTCCACGTACTCCCTGGTCATCATTCAATACCCCCCAAAAGTCATGTTGCCTGGCAGCAGCACCATTTGACAGCCCACTTGAAGAGCTTTCTACCAGCTGCCTCCCAAGGGAGACTGTAAGGCCTTCACAGAGCAGTGGGTTTTACACTCCACATAACAGCACAGAGGATTCCCAGTTCTTCCTGGGGCTTGGTATAAAGGTGTAACATAAAAAACCAAACAACTAAGTGATAATAACAAGTTGCTCTCCATCTCTGGAAAAACTCTTGGCATGTTTTTCAGTGGGCTACTGATACAAGGGTGCAGGGACCAAACTCCTTCCTGAAGTGAACAGACAGTTTCGATTTGCATGGCCAGAAGGTACTGGATCAGTGAATAAGATTGAACAATCCAAGTCAGAAAGTTCAAAAGAAGCCAAAACCTTTGTGTTTTTAAGGTTCCATTTAGGTAAACTAACTCTGTGGCACAGTGACACTTCCTCAATCTCAATTAGTGCTAAACTAATTAAGAAAATTGTTTTACACACTACAGTGAGTAGTACCTCTCCTCTTTCTTGGATAATCCCTAGTGTGATATAAGGGTGATTGAGTATCTAATTACTCCTTAATTGAATGCACATTTTGTACATTTTTAACTAGTTCAAGCTAAACGCTTTTAGTCCAAAAGTCAAAGTCAGTGAAATTAAGTTGAACTGGGATTTGGGTACCTATTGTATTAATGAATTACTTTTTGAAAGGAGCCTAATTATGAGCCAGTCTGAAGATTTCAACTGTGTTTGTTACAGAAATACTTAATGCATTATCTGACAAAAGACTGATTGTATATATGGGTAGTGTTGTTATTCATGTTTACCCTTTATTCTTGTTTAACAATAACTTTGCTACCATGCTAAATCAATAGCACCGTTCCATAATATTTGTCAAGTAACACACTATTCAGGCCAAAGGTTTACATAGATATGAAGGTACCTGCTTCTCTTACTCTTCTGAAGAGTTTTTGGAAATGCAACATTTCAGCTACAATTGTACAAATGGGCATGTGCATTATAACCAAAAAATTGCTTAGATGCCTTGTTTACAGATTATATTTCTGCCCCTGAAATTTCCTTTGCTTGGGTTGAGTCCTACATCTATTTAGTAGAGACCCACTGCTTCTGGTGAAGTCCTCTATGGATCAAATAACCATTCCCAAAGAAAACCTTCCAGGATCAGTGCAATTAAGTGTAAATACCTGCAAAATCTGAGAGTTCTTCACAATACTCATGGTTTGGAAAAAAAAAATATTAACAAGGTCAATCAAAACTCAGAAATCAACCTCAGAATGTAAAAAAACCATTATTTTTCCAAGAAGATTTATATCTAATTCTTTCATATAATAGTTTTATGTACCTATATTCTTCACAGAGAAAATTTTCTTGTACCAAACTGAGATAAATGCAACACTATAAATCTTATCTCAGAAACAAGGAGCAGAAGCAGGAGCAAAGATAAGGAGCAAAGCTGGTATATTTTTAAGAACCAAAGGTCCCAATGTTCCCATAGCAATACAGAGAACATATTTAAAAGAGAAGATATAAGAAAACTTTAGTGAAAAGAACTGTTTTTCAAAGTCTTCCAAAAGTGTTGAGAAAGTGCAAATAGAGACTATGGAGAAATTAAATAGGATGGCCATGATAATATGTCTTTCCATCAGACAGGGAGAAAGTAAGACGTCCTGCTGAAGCAGCTTTACGTCAAGATCACAACACAAGATCAAAACCTTTATTCTGCTGCTTAAAAGTAGTCAATCTCCTTTCTAGAGAGCTTTTCCACCTCTTTAGTTTTACCATATTCCTTACCACCACTGTCTCACACAATGTCCTATCTTTTTCTTTACAGAAGGATCTTGCCTTCTCCTCCTTAATACTACAATAAATCAAAAAGTTTAAGAGTTTAAAACAAAATCAAAAGACATGGGTGGCAAAAACAGTATAATTCTGACAAAACATTACCTTTCTCCTACACCTTCCTAAAAACAGCACCAGAAAGTACAGCCAGGCGTGGATTCCGAGTGTCTCAGAAAAGAGAACTGAGTACCTTATCAAACCTTATCTTTCTTGAAACGCTTTGCATTCCTTCCATGAAAAGGTTACAATTTATTGAATCCACATCAAGTTCTGCGGTCATTTAGCTACATCTAGCTAACTAAAATACACCTTTGCTTGTCTTGAGCTATGGGGATGCATAAATGTTTTTAAATGAGTTTTGTTGGGTAGCACTGCTCTGTCATAAACTCTGGTCTTACCCATAAAATGTTGGTAACAACAGTCACTGCTGACATTCTGTTTCTTGAGTGGCAAGTATCAGTTGCAAAAACACTTTCAGTAATCCAAGTAACTTCATAGTTTCAATTTGCTATTTATTGACAAAACATGTCTGTCTGCTTAGCAAGAGTTTGCATATTTTTCATTGCATTGTCTTTATCTGTATGAAATAAACAGAATTAAAAATTCCAGTAAGAGTAAGGACCTGTGACTACCTGCATCGTCAGTTTCAATGGAGTAATTCTGCTCGAATCTGTGTGATTTCATTCAGGTGAAACAGAGGGCACTTCCAGTGCCTAACTTATAAAACATTGCTGAAGGAGGAAAGCATATTTCAGGCTCTCTTCTCTGTAACATACAGACATATGGACCTGCACGTCCTTCTAGTACCTTTGACATTTGAGAGCCTATGACATTATATTTTATATGTACTAATCTCTTTTTCTAAAAATGGGTGTAACTTTATCAATGATGATTTAAGCTTCCTGCTATTCTGACTCATCACTAATTTGCAGCATTTTCCCCATATGAAAACGCCATGGCAGAGTTTCAGTGCGTGTTCATAACTTGTGTGTTGTGATTGCTAATGAACATGTTGTGAGGGTGTTTTGTACGACAGCCACTCCTGGCTCTTGGCTCCATTATCAGTTCCCAAGTAGCAGTCCACAAACCGTACATGGTTTACGGTAAGCAGCTGGAAATTATATTCTCAAAACTCTTTTTATGAACAGCTGATGATAACAGTGAATTATGAATAGGAAAGAATGTGTGATGCTGATAGAAACTCACAGGTCACAAAATTTAGGAACACTTGTCAGCATGAAGTATCTTATTTGAAGCATAAGCAGGGATCTGATTCCTAGACTATCTTATTACTTTTTTAGCTTTGGAAAGGAAGCACAGTAATTTTTCCTCCTTGCTTCTTTACATGCTAAGGGATTTTGACCATTTTCCATTCCTCCACAATTTGTGTATTTCTAACAAGAGCTCAGTAAGGAATTGAACAAGGACAATTCCAATATGATACTAACTCTGAAAACTCAAAATGGTTTTCTTTCTCATTTAGGGCTTGATCACCTACTATACTGATGCTCAGGCCTGGATACATAAATACCTACCACAGCAAGGACCTGTCTATGACTCTTGGCTGCCTCTGGCTACCAAATTCCTACATTCTGGCCCCCATGTCAGAGATAGGTCGCATAAGCTACAAAAGTGTTTTTCTACTCACTTATGTGAATAGTCAGTGGTAGGGAAAGAATTTATGCGGATATTACAGGGTTCACTTGCAATCTCAGTGTACACCCTACTCCCTGCTATTACAACGAAGTAGTGGAAAACAACCTCAAAAGGCACCATTTTTCAGCCATTCCTGCAGCTTTTGGTTGCCTGGAGGCCCCAAAAGTTTTGTTTTGTTTCCAGTAAGCCTCTGATTATGGTGTGTGGCTCACAAGCCAAAGGCGTTTGGCCCTCTGTCCTAGTCATGCACTCAAGTGCAAGCACATTCTCAAGTACTCTGAAGTGGCAGGGGAGGGTTGGGCACTGTACATAAGACCTTAAATACAGAAGAACAATAGTCAGTTTTGGTGATAACATAAAGCTCAGTTTCTTTAAAAGACTGAAACTTAATTAAACCAACCACCTTTTAAGCACAAACTCTAAATTTATAGAGACAAACAATAACCAATAAAAAAAATCGCTGGCTTAGAAGCAGCACAAATGCTCATATTTCAACAAATCTAGGAAATCGGTGTTTGCATTTCTAAAGAACTACTGTTGATAATCTTTGTGTCGGGTTGATTCGGGTTTTTTTAAACAGGAAAATGATAAGAACAGTCATAGTAGCCTAATGATGCATGGCTGCTGACAGCTCATTCCAGCTCTGGATCTACACAACAGGAAAGGATAAAATCCCCAAGTGTTAGAACTTCTGCAGACTAACTTGTTTGTGAACTTCACCAACTGCAAATGCCACTACTAAACTGAGAATAAAGACACATGGATTGCTAATGTAAATGTCCATTAAAACATAAATTTCACTGAGATCTCTTTAAACATAGAAATACAGTCCACAGCATTGTATCACACTTCCATTTCTCAAAGGCAAGGTGCAGCTCCACAGCTCACTCTGCATTTGAATGTTCCTTTGTATTCTACGATCTGTTATCATACAATTGACAATTCCATAAAGGGGAGAGTGCATCACTACCTGTTTAGTACGAGTTCATTCCCACTGGCGACACCAGATTCCCTGTTCAATATCCTGGGGAAAGGGCAACAGAGTTTTGTTGCCACAATAGCTGCTCAGCAGCTTCAAAAGCAAGGAATTTGCACTATCCATTCACAAAACGTACCAGATAACAGTCACCACGTTGCCCTCCCTCCTTGCTGTGAAACCAACGTTGTGCCAGTTTCTCCTTGTCTGCTCAGACCTCTCATTATCATGCACAGAGTCTCTGCAGCATCAGAAATGCAGTCTCCGTTCCTCCCCCCTACATCACACCTTCCTGCTCCCCAGGCCTAGCACAACTTTGCTATTTTAATGATGTCATTTATTTTTTCTCTAATCTTGAATGTACAACTAGGAAAATAGTAATTACATTAAGAATGTTTTTAACCCAAATTAATTTCTGCTATCATAATTTACAGGACATTGGATAAACTTGCAGCTAGTTCCAGTCTGAGATCTACCACAGATGTATGAGTGTGTATATGCACTTGTGTATATAAAAATTGATGCTTTCTCAGGAATTTCTGAATCAGTCACAAATGAAAAAATGTTCAGGAGAACTTGAGTAATGTATGTATGTAGATGGAGCAGGTATAATACATCATCACATCATCTTCTATTAAAAGAGCCTCGTGGATTTCAATGACTTCTGTAACAGGCATCTATTTAACCTCCTCTTAGTAAATAGGAGCAATGCCATTTACCTACTCTATGTCTGGAGTCATGTGTAAACACGCTGATGTATAAAGAGATGAAAATGTAGGCATGCCATACTGAATTCACTACCATTACAAATTCAAGTTGATATTCAAGTGTTTGAAATCAGACATCTTTCTCATTCACATATAAAGCTGTTCCACTGATGTAAAAGAGGGGAAAGGCATGTCTATCAAATCAGCTACATGTAAAGCAACAAAAATTAAAGAGGGAGTGATAAATCCATTGGAAAGCACAAATAACGCTGTCTTCAGTGAAGAATGCAGTACTGGAAAAGTACTTATCCATTAGGAAAGGCAGTAAGCCCCAAAATTCCAGCAAGCCTTCGCAATTCACATATTGAGAAACAGTGTGTCAGGCCTAAAACTGTCCAAAAAATAGCCTTTAATGAAATGGAAGATTTAAGGTTTTTCCTGTTTGATTTCTAGGAGTGGTAGCATTTATTGTCCCCACTGTGAGGCTTTGCTGTATAACAATAAGAACTATAAATCTTATTCCAAGACCATCTGAAATTACCAAGAAATAGCTCGATGCCCATAGCAAGGGTTCTGAGTCAAGCAGGAAGTTTAAAAGAAACTAGTGTTAACAGTGAGGAAGTCACAATGTTATCCCCTCTCTTTTCTTTCAGAAAAAGACCTGGGAGTCCTGGCAAACATCAAGCCCAAGCTAAGTCAGTAATGCAGCCAAATGGAGCTCCACAGCCTTCTGGGCTGCACCAGGAAAAGCATTGCCAGCAGGTAGAGGTAAATGCTTCTACTCAGCACTGATAGAACAGCTGGAGCACTGGGTCCAGTCCGGGGTTCCCCAGTTCAGAAGAAACACAGACATACCGGAGACCAGCAACAGGCTACAAACATGGTAAGGGATTGGAGCACCTGTCATAAAAGCATGGCTGAGAGAGCTGGAACTGTCCAGCCTCCAGAAAAGATGTTTCAACAGGGATTTTATTAATGTGTATAAATACTTTATGAGAACAAGTACAGAAGGCGGCACCAGGACTCTTCAGCTGCATCCAGTGAAAGGAGAAGAGGCAATGGGTACAAAGTGAAATAAAGGAAATTTCATTTTAAATAAGAAAACCCTTTTTCCCTGCAAGAGTACACAGGAACAATTTGCTTAGAGAGATTAAGGAGTCTTCATCCTTATGATATTCAAAACCCAGAGGGACATGGCTCTGAGAAACGCACTGTAGTTACTGCTTTGAGCAGAGGATCAAACTAATAGATCTCCAGAGGCACCTTTCAATCACAACTACTCTGTTATTCTATTGTTCTTCACTGTCTAAAGCTGAACTCAATTTTCCAACCTTCCATGTCTGAAAGCAAATCTGTACTGAGCTTTTCCTCCAAACTCCTTAACACCTGACTGGTTCTACTGGACATGATTTAAAGAGGTTAGAATTTTTTTAAATGGCTTTTTCAAAAGAAATGTATTTGAAAACTTCAGCAACTGCAGAAGAAGAAGGGTGAAAAGGTCATTTAATGGGACGTGATTGGGACGCATTTCAAAAACACTACCAAAACAGAGTCCAAAAGTCATTAACCCCAGGCTATACGAGAGAGATACGTTTTCAGCAGAAAAAAGCAGAGCTAGGCAAGGCCAACAAGATAGCAACAAACTTACTCTAAAACCCACGGGTTTAAAGACAGCAGAGAAGCTACAAAGTTCTGTTTTGTAATCCTGAACGCTCCCGTTAGAGGCTGCCAAACTTTGTCTTAGAACTGGACCAGAAGTATTTTGAGACCTGGGCTTTCCCATGATGGAGGAACACTTAAAAAAAAAAAAAATTAGTTCCTTCCCTGGTACTACACACCATGATAGTCCATGCTTGTGTCAACTCTGCTTCTTTTTCAACAAACTAGAACAAATTACATCAAAGATCAACATATGCCATTTGATCATAAGCCACAA
Source organism: Ifrita kowaldi (assembly GCA_013398055.1). Classification (NCBI taxonomy): domain Eukaryota; kingdom Metazoa; phylum Chordata; class Aves; order Passeriformes; family Cinclosomatidae; genus Ifrita; species Ifrita kowaldi. The sequence goes on along the minus strand of VZRS01012079.1, from coordinate 151,774 downwards.
AGAGTTCAGTTTTGTCAAGGTTTAAATCAAGGCTGAGGAGCAGATGCTCTGAAGCTTTGGGAGCATGGTGTGCATAGAGCCTGCATTCTGATTCAGTCAAAATTAATTAGACCTATCAAACAACCCCTTTCTACTCCTGTGGCTACACTTAGAGAAACATTTGTCTCCTTTCCCTGACAGAGTAACAAGGTCATGGCAAACTAACATTCCTAAAGGTTCTTCAAGTGGCTGTGCCACACTGGCTTGGAATCTAAAAAAATGTTGAGAACTTTACTGACAGGAGTTCCAGCAGCCTTGGCACAGGGGCATTGTGTAAGAAAATAAGTCAACCAGTGTGTTTGTAATTGTAATATTCAAGACATAACAGAGCTCTAAAATAAAATAAAAGGTAATCTGCTCTTTAAAAAGAAAAAATGTTCCTCTTGAATCACTAGGAAATGCTGCTCTGAAAATTATTACTTCCCCATCTGCTACTGAGTCTTCATAGCAACATTCAGTTGATGCCAGCAGTCCCAGCTAAAGGGACTTCATTCCTGTGAAGGAAGGAATCTTTTTGAAGATTTCTGAGGTCTGTGTGAGGAGCTACTGTTCCTCAACACCTTCGTCCCAGAGAAGTGTGGGGAAATCACTACAAAGTAAGTAAGATTGTTTCCTTCCCTTTTTACCTCTTTGCATAGAAGAAACATGAACAAAGCCATGTGATTTCCTTTTATACTTCATTTTTTTCAGCTCCCTAAACTCAATAGCAAGGATATATAATGAAACCTTGATTAGTTCAGTGCTACTTGGACTGATGCACACAAAACTGAAAAGATCTGACCAAATGAATTTCTGATAAATAATTCAATCAGGTGCAGAGAAACAAATGTCATTTCTTCTGTGAGCTACACTTTGCCAGGAGTCACAGTTCTTCCTCAGTGCTTGAGCGTCCATAATTAGCATAGCCCTACAGTGAGGACTATTACTTTGTATTAAAAATTCCATCATTTGGGAATTAAAACTGCAGATTATTTTGTGAAGCAGGGCCAAGATAAATCTTATTATATAGAACAAATCTTTATAAGTATTGACAGATGTAATAAAATTTCAAACATGAAAGCAAAAGGGAAATTTTTACATTTCAATTCCAACATTGTAAAGGAAAGTCTTTCATGCTTAAAATTCAAACTCAGTGTGCCAAGTAATTTCACTGTTACAGACTTGAATTACCTGCACTGGCCTGAGGGCATTATTCACTCTCTGAGAAAAATTGTACTTTAATATTGTCATGATTTTCCCAAGTAATTTTTATGCGGAAGCTGGAATGAATTTGAAACATCCATTTCAAGATTAAAGCGACAACAATTGGTTACTGCAGAGAACCATGCAATTGAGAACTGGGCTTAGGGATATGCCCAAAATTAAATATGGGAATGAGAAAATAGTATTAAAAAAAGGTTGGTTTTTTTGTTTAACTCCTGGGATGCAGATATTAAATAGGGTTATAAAATACAAATAAACCCCTACTTCAAAAATGTTTAGATGCAAATACTATATTGAATGCTTATGCTATATGGAAAGACCATGAAATTGCTGGTCACTGTCCTAGCCAATTTAATAATTTCTATCATATGCAGGAGGAAGGATGATGTTCTTGTTTAGTTTTAATGGATCCATTTTTGGAAGCACTGAATTATGAATCTTTTTTACAGGTTATCTGCTGCCTGATCATTTGTTACTTCATATAATATTGGGGACTGGACCCAGAGCATGCTCTGAAGGGGCATAACTCCACAACAGAGCCTGACATGAACTATAGAGGGCAAGAATTTAAAGTACAAATAAATATCCTTACCCAAAACTGTTTATCAAAAACCTTTTAGCAGCATACTTTCCAGATGAAACTCTAGATGAATTAGTTATTTTGTAGCTTTGAAGAAATGTGAAGATAGAAAACCTGGTGCTTTTATATGATGTATTTCAACAGTAAATAGGGTAATGGGGAGTACCCAACGTTTTTATTATTTAAGTAAAGTTTTTTGTAGGAAACTAGATGAAAAATTTTACTATGCTAAAAAGCAGTAGCACTTATTGAAAAAAGCAATCATACAGATTCTTTTCTTGAAGATTTCCCAGATTTGCTGTCTTATTTTTTGCATCAAGGCAGGGACACTTCATTTCAAAATCAACCATAAAGCTGGTGCCTCAACTCACTACTTTCAAGGCAACAATTTGTCTTAGAATCATAGAACTGTTTAAGTTAGAAAAGACCTTTAAGATCATCATGTCCAACGATTAACCCAGCATTGCCACGTCCACCACTAAACCATGTCCCTAAAACTCACATCTACGTATCTTAAATGCCTTCAGGGGTGGTGACTCAACTACTTCCCTGGACTTAAATTCTCTTTGAATCTCATTGCCAGGTTGTTCATTATAGTAAAACATCCATCAACTAAGTATAACTAGGTTTAGGAGTAACTGTTGAGCATTAAGGGGATTTATTTTGTAACTGATAGAGGCTAGGGGAACATGACATGAGAGGTTTTAATAACTGAAGCAGCGATAATGTAGGTTCACATGTAATACTCTTATGTCATCCTCAAATTCTTGCTCTGTGAGTCGATGAAGGTGGGAAAGAAGCAGCAACTACTTTGATTACTGAAATATGAAAAATAAGCCATGACAGAAGTTAATTTGTTTCCTCCTGTATCTTCACTGGAGTTGCCCAAAAGTCAGTCTCGTTGGGAAAGAACAGTATCGTAAAAAAAAAAAAAAGCCTCCTTTTAGAATTAAAAATTAAAGGCCTCCTTCCAGAACTACTACCCTGCTTTTTTAACGGAGTAAAAAGACCCACAAATGACTGGTCTTCTAGAAACATGGTAAGAAATCAACCAGTAAAACTCAGTACCTGGGGAAATATACCACATAACCAAGGCCTACTGTGCTCTCCCTCACTGCAGCGGGAGAAATTTAAAGCTACAAGAATTAATTGTGACGCAACTGTGCATCGTGATTCACTGCCTGGATGGTGGTGAATTACTTCCTTGTTTTGTATTGCTTTGCTTGCATGCATGGCTTTTGCTTTACCTATCAAACTGTCTTTGCCTCAACCCACCAGTTCTCTCACTTTTACCCATCTGATCCTCTTTCCCATCCCATAGGTGAGACTGACTGAGCAGCTTGTGGGGCCTGGTTGCCAATTGGAGTTAAACTATCACATAACCACACTATTATACCACAGGATGAAATAGGAATTACAGTGTCAAAATTTACAGTTGTGACAATGTATCATAACATCATTTATAATTAAGGGCATTTTCTCCTTTAGGTAAATTATTTCAAAGTTTTGATTCTTCTGCTAAGTTTTGACTGACCTGACTGAAGATTTACCATTGTTCTTCTTCCTCTGCTACTGAAATGCAGCCCTGATGACTCTATCACTAAGTGGCTGAGTTGGTCTGAAGTTATCTCCTAGGATTCCATCAGAGCCCTCTAAAAGTTCAGCACCTTTAACATGAGTCCTCAGTCTTCGAAATTCCTCTATCTGAAAGACAGAAAAACAGAAATGAAGAAGCTGAGACACATTTTTCACTGTGGGACTAATTATCAAACCCAGCCTTGTTCAGCCAATTCTGCAGATTTGAAAATTGGAGTGTTCGAGTACCATATACTACGGTCAATATACATTAATAACATTTTAAAATAGTTATCAGCACTGTCAAAACATTTGTGATATAGAGAAAAACAAGAACTCTTACGCACATGGTTTGGCAAACTTATCCTTTGCCTTTTCACAACTGCTTTTAGGATCTATAACCATCCTGGCCATCGCAGATTACATCCTATAATCAACCTTACTGTTGGGTGTTGAGAGTAGTAATTTTGGTCTTCTTCAAAGAAGTGCATTTCAGGAATAACCTGCTTGACTATAAATTGTTTTGAAATTCTCCTGGTGATTTATTTACTGCCTGAAACTGTTGTTATCTTCTAAACCTAAGAATACTGAACAGATTCTTAGCTTTAGAGGATGTCTGTTGACATTTTATACGAAAAAATACAATTTTTGTGATCAAAACAAAATACTGCTTCAAAGGATCTGTAGATGTAGATAGTTAGAAAGTCAAATACAGTAAAAAATAAACATAAAAGATTTCAACTGAGCCAAAACAAATATGTTTCTTGCTTATAGACTCTTTTTAGATTTTTCTAAATCTAATCTGGTGTAGGGAAGAATATGAGCAGCTTCCATCCCCATCCCTGGTATTAGCATCAAGTGCTGGGTGATAAAAAACGTTGCCTTACTGTTCACCAGCGCCGTTTTAAAGAGTCTGGTATTTTAAATAGTTACAACTACTAGAAAAATAGTTTTTTCTTTGACATATTCACAATCTGTCTTAGCTGGATACAGCAAACGTACTTGATGGCTGACTCCCCTAGCATCAGCCTTTGTACTTGTACTGACCCTGTGATGCCTCACTGTGCAGTTCATCTCTAAGTTGAAACTGAAGATACACATAAAGCAAAATGGAGCCTGGAGTATACAATCATTTTAACATCTAGGATATTATAATTTCTCCATGAAAAACACCCTAGGAAATATTACAGGGAGAATGCAAGCATGATTCCAGAATTAAATTAAATGAGGTACTAAACAGCAGGTAATGGCACTTTTATTCTTATCCTGCCTACAGAGAATGCTTTCTTACTGCAACCTGGAAGACAACTGCCCTTGCTGTTTTCCACTCTACAACAGTACTGATACAGACTTATTTACTTGATTTAGAGGCTAGCTCTCCTCTGCTTCATTTTCCTTAAAAAAAACAGTGTGCTTGGAAATCAACACTCAGCTTCTGGCAGCTGAGAAATAAGGCAACAGCTTAGACTGCAAAAGTGAAAAAAGCTCCTTGAAGGTGCTTTTAGAGATAGAATCCTGTTATGGAAGATTGTTGTTGTTGTTGTTGTTTAAAGCAAACTGAAAACAAATCCACTACCAGTTTGGAATTGAAAAAGTCTTCAGAACTCAAGGGCTGGTACATCACTGAAGGAGTTTTGTAAAAGCATCCTCTTCTACCATCTGAGTCAACTCTGGAAAGTCTGAGATAATTGCAAGTTTAGGAAGGAGCACTTTACAAAAATGTGGCTTTTGTTTGATCTTGTAAGAATGAGATACTTCAAACAAACACAGATGAAGGAGAGGGAAGAGCAGACTCTCTGCAAAGCTGGCATTTGTGAGCTGCCTCCTACTGTAACTACAAATGCTCCGTAGCAGTTCCCACAGTGAAATCTTTCTCCAGGAGGTACTCCTCACAAAGCAGCTTCCAGTTTCTTCAGTCAGGAGAGTAGAACTGACCTGATCTCTGTGCCTGCTCTTTAGTCTTTAGGGAAGCTAAGAATTGTAGCCCTGCTCCAAGGGGGAATTACTTTTGAGATCAACAGCCTCCTGGTTTAGTTGTTCCTTCCATGGTTAAGACTGCCATGACAGAGACCCTCTACACACATGGTGGTTTGCTCTACTCGTGAGAAGTAGTTCTGTCAGAAAAGGACACTAGCTGTGCCAACACTACTTTCCCTATGAAATTTCCATGTGGCCAGGCAATATGTGTGCCCTGCTCATCCTGTTTCACCGCTTACCATCTCCTCCCAACCCCTCCTAAGTTGATGCTGTGAAGTACACCCTGCAGGACTGCCAATGAAACAGATATTTTAGAGGCTAAGCACCCTCGGATATTCACATACCTTTACCAGGAACAGTCACTTACAAAAGTTCTTCTCATGCCCAGAAGACATTAAGGATGACCTAAGCCTGTTCACACTGAAATTCAGGATTAAGTTCTAACCAGGGTAGAGGCAAATCCATAACATGAACGGTTGCATATCTACTGAGTGAAACCATTTATGTTCACATTTTGTAGAATTTTTTTACCACTCATGGTATTCAGATCCTGACCACTGCATTCTTCTGTTTCACTGACATATTTGCCGAAAAATAGAGCACACAAAACTAAGAATTTGCATGTTTTCTATAAACATTTATTCAATATGAGGTATAGAAGCATTATCCTTCTGCTTGAAAATTTCATGTCTCCATGACACCTTCCAAGAACACGGACCTACTTCCCAGCATCCAGAATACCATGAAGTTGTGAGTGCTTTATTTTACAGTTTACATAAATTTTGCACAATTTCCACTGCAGCTCCATATGCTAGTTGCTATTTCTGTCCTTTAGGAGCTTTTGATTCTGAACGAGGTAGACAAAAGGACTAGAGACCATGCCATTCAATACAAAACCAGTTAACTCTGACAATGAATACAGCAGAACAACAGCTCCTTCTCCGTCGTTGTTTAAAACCCCTACTCTGAGTGGTTTAGACAATGTACTTGTTCTGGGCTTCAGTGAACCACAAAGCACATTATTCACAAATGTTCCATTTTTTTTAAATATAGTGGAGAGAAGCATGACCAAGTCTTTTGCAACTATCTCCTGCTCTTTACTGGCCTAATAGGAGGGAGTTTTCTCCCACTGCATTTCAGCAGTGTACATGCATGTGTGAGGCATCTCACAGAAACAATCAACACAGTTTTTTCTGAGCTAGTGTATTTCAACATAAGTCAAGTGAGGATGACAAAAATTGCAATAGGAGGACAGGAATATGCATAGAATGACCAATGAAGGAAAAAGCTCTTTGATGGAAGTGAAGTCTCATGGCAAAGAAAATTACTTCCAGTGAGGAAACAGCATTGGATTCCAGGAAAGCACATCCTGATGCTGCAGTCCTGGATTGCTCTTTTGTTATTCATATAACCAGCATAATCAGAATTCCTTTCACTTAACATTGACTTAGATCAGTAGCGTATCAACTCATCAGCTGAACTTTACTATCTGAAAATGTCTTTAGGAGAAAAAAAGAGGTTGTCCACTTCGTAACGGTCAGCCTATTGTACCTATGTCAAAACATTGCTTCAAAATAACAAAATGTGAAAATACCCTTATAGTGTGACCATGAACTAGAATTGCAATTTTATTCATTTTTTTTCCCTTACGACACACAGTTTGTTAAGCTAATTAATATTGCTGTGTTAATTGCAGAAAATTAGTATTGTCTCCAATACATGAACTAGTTTGATCAGAGAAAAGAAATAAAACTTGTTCCATATTATACTATGTAATTCTTTATTTACTTGTTATTGACACTCAGAACTTGACTATTTCATGGCCTGAAAAATGAAAATAGAAAGCCTTGAGTTTGTTTCTCTCTGGCTATAACCACAGATGCTGCTAGTATTTATATAAAGCACTTGATGTTTCATTAGTATCCCAAAGAAGAAAGTTCTACAAGGTAATGACACATGTAAAAATAATGTATTTAAACCCATTTGAAATGCATTTGCACTGAAATCTATGATTCAATACTAGAAGCTGGCTTAATAAAATTAAATGCCTCTACCAGCCTTCCATGAAGATTCAAAATGGTATATCCTATACTACATGCTCTTATTTTCCATAGACAAAAGCTTGCATTTCTAATCTCTCCTTAATCTCTCCTGGGCAACCTCCTCTAGATGAACCTGCTTTAGCAGGGCATTTGGAATAGATGATCTCCAGAGGTGCCTCCCAACCCCAATCATTCTGCGGTTCTGTGATTAAATGAAACCTCTCACAGGCACTCATGACCACATGCACAAAAGAGGCCGCACATTTCATTGCAGCCAAAAGGCTAATTACAATTTAAAATCTTGGAATTTTAGGCTATAGCAAGATATTCTAGAACTGCCAAAATCTTAATATTTGGGCATCGTGGAGACCTCACCGTACCTTTCAACTTATGAAACCCAGAATCATCTCCTCTCACTTATCCCGTATTTATTTTTAATTGACATCTAAAAGCAATATCTGATGAAAGACAATTTTTTATCCCACCTTGACAAAAGCCTTTCATGTTCTTAATAATTGTCTGTCCTGCACAACCTTAACTTTAATGCTGCAATCATAAATATCAGTGAGGAATTTTTTTCTAATTGATGCTTATCTGTGACAAGTATAGTGGATCATACTGGCATAAGTCTGCTCCAGTCCACCGCTCGACTCCAGTGTCACATCTCACCCGCATACAGTGCCAGCGGGAGGGAAAAGCTCCTCCATGACTTGCGTGCCCTTCATCACTGCAATGGTTTTGGACTGGGTTTACACCTATCAAAGTAATGCAGCAACACAAACCAGCCACCCCTCACCTAACATGGTTGTGAATCTCAGTCTTTGCCCCAGGCACCATGGGTCATTCTTCCCCAGGCACAATATTCTTTTCAGGAGTCTTATCCCCTTCACACTATATTCCAACATCTCATTTTCTTGTGGTAAATTAGTACATAGTAATACTAGCTAAAGTTGCATTTCTCTTCTTAACTCCTCTTTCACTCACCCTCTTGCTGTCTCCCACTACACGTGGATGGCTTGAACTCGACTCCCCCCTGTGCACTGACTGGATTAAAAGGGAACAGAGACTACAAAACCTGCAACCAGCAAGGTTACTATGTCTCAGTGTAATAGCTGTGGACTTCGTAAATCTGATTAAGTCCTCTTATTTATCAATATAATATCTGGACAATTAGATGACAAGTTACAAAATGCACTGTCTTTAAAAGTTATTCTGAATCTAATAATGCTAACAGAATGCTGTTTACTCATTGTTGTAAGTAACGCTGTAAGTAATGCATTTACTCGGTAATAAGCAGCCACAAGTCTTACCTTTTCATAAATAAATAACACATTCATGATGGGATGCATTTAAGTTGCAGCTAACAGACAAATAACTTATTGGGAGCTATTGCTTTTATCCTATGATTAGACCTAGAATTCAGTTTCCATAAGAAAAGAAACACTGCCAATTCTAAATTGTTCAAGATGTTGTTAAAATATTGTGCTGGCATCACTAGCAAAATTTTAAATGATTAAAGCTGAAATAATTTAAATCTGAATTTATCACCCTTTATACTTTTTTCACATGCTTCAGAGCAGACAGTGAAAATAAATGCATTCAGCTTCAGGGATTCTAGGTAGTTTCACTTAAATTAAATGCACATTCCTCCAGCTGGGATTCACAGACTGTGGGAGAACATTCATCAGGAGTTTTCATTGTTTTTACTGGGATTATTTGTAGACAGACTTGAAAAGTTTTATGTAGAAAGGCTCACAACTGTTAGATTTAATTTAAGAAAAAAACCCCTATCACTTTAAAATACATATGTGTGAAATCAAATTTAAATAGGTAGTTTCCGTTTGACATTTATTATAAAACCGAATTTAAAAAGAGCCAGATAAATTAAATATAGTTCAATGCAATCTAGCCAGTCTGTACTACATTAACATTTTTCATTCTCCAGGACGTAGTGCCTCCTTGTGCTTTTTTGTTCCTTTAACATCAAAAAGCAGTGATATTTGAAAGCTTACAGTTACAAAGAATTGAATTTCTTTTGCCCATTGACTTCCTTTTTTCCTTTTCATTCACTTAAATATAAGAATTATTTTAAATGCAGATGATAAATGATAACAAGGTTTTTCATCTCTGACCTTTGCGTTGCTTCCAGCGACTCAAAAGGTTTAACCTTTACTTGAAAAGCCATGTACTGATCTAATGGGATCTTCAAGGAGAACAGACATAACGTTCTGATATATATATATTTGCACGCTATAACCTTTAGCTCATAACCATATTCCAAGGTCACTTTAAGCACAGCTGTTACCTGCACTTGGGACACAGTCAAAGGATAGCGGAACAGTATCCAGGTGACACCTTCACTGCAGGGTGGAATGGTTAGAGAGCCCTCATACACCCAGTAGTCACGCAGAAGAGGATCTGAAATTAAAAGAAACGTGGGATTTTAATGGCATTAAGGAAGTTAATGGTGTCTTTCAGTTATGACAGCTTATGACAGCTGTGGGCTCGCTGGCATGACGAAGTTAGTAAGCAGCAAGCTAAGGTGTGAATTTATAACCTGCCAAGCACTGCCCACTACTTCCTCACATGAATGTATATGAGCTTGTGGTCATTATATTACAGTAACTTACCCTGCAGATGAGCATTTTAAATACAAAAATGCCGCTTTATAGGTATGGAAAATAACAAGTCCACAGCTCTTTAAATTAACACGGCAAATAAGCAATATTATGGCAATAAAAGAATTCCTGTTAATGTCAAAAGCTAAAAGAGACATTGAATTTTGAAGGCAGAGGGGCTGCGGTGATCAAATTTTCACTGAGTTCTATGTTTAAGATCTGTCTCAAGAATTAATTTTATTTCATTTTTTTAGAAAAAAATCAATGAAAATTCAGCTGAAGAAAAACTTTTCACTTTGCAGTTCTGGTGACCTTTTTTGAGATGCGCTGATGCTTCCTACCTTTGGAAAAGTGAGCTGAATTTCAGAGCAGGAAAAACAACAAGGTTTACCTTAAAATTACATAATTTTTTTAAGTTTATAAATGTATTAATAGGCTAATAAATAACTGCTGGAATAAACAGTTGTCGCTGAAAAAAATGTACAATATTTTGTCCATGGAGAGTTTTAACTCTACATTCAAGACATTTGATTTTAATTATTTTAATTGTTTTAATTTCTCATAGATTCCAATCACACCACTTCATAAGTGAGACTACATAGGGCTTTCCTTTGCTGCTGTAGGCCATACAGCCTAAGAAGTATGGAGAGGAAACTGCCTGACTGCAAAAGAGGGGACAAGAAACAAACCTGGAGAGAAACTGGAGACAAAGGGTGGTTAATCATGGCATGGAGAGCCAGAGGGAAGGCTGTGACTAGCTTGACAAGGAGAGAGTGGGAGACTGGAAACAAATAAACCTGCTTGGTTGAACTAACCTGTTGCTGTCTTTTCTCTACTAGCTCAGAGGAATATCACTAGAATTAAATCTTGCTAATGAAGCCTGTGATTGCCAGTGAATGGATTTTTTGTTGGTGTAATTTTCTTTCTCAGCTAGGAAATTATATAGCAAATCCATTGACAGCAAGTTGCATTATCAAACACTCAAAAGTTAAGAACTGCAAGAATTAATTCAGCCCATCCTGTGCGTGTATTTTGACACAGTGTTGTTACATGATCATGCGTGTCTTTTCTGGAGAACCTTCCATCATTTACTTCCAAAGATGGATGATTCTGTTTTGGAAAGTACATAATATTATTTGGAATTCTCAGTACAATATGAGGCACTTGGTCTTCTTTTTCCCACGCTATTCAAATCCTGCTTGCCAGAATATTTTCTTAATATTTTTCATATTTCTAATACACTAATTTTTCCAGTGCCTGAATTAATTTATCCTCTCATACCCTTGTGTGGTGAGGAAGGACAGATTATCCCCTCACTTTAAAGCTGGGGAACTGAGGCACAGAGAAGTTAAGGTCAAATGCATCTATTCGTTTGAGGTGTTCAATACGACATGCTTAGAACCTGATTTCTCAGAGTAGTTAACTTTCTATAGCACTTAATACAGTCAGAGCACTGCTCCCATTGACTTCTCTTGGAGGTGTAAGCACTCAGCACTTCTGCAAATCAGACCCCATGATCTCAAGTCGGGCACCTAGAAAATGAGGAACACACAGTTAGAGACGACTTGTGAAAATTTTTGTTTACGTGACTTGATCAGCATCAAACAGGAACTGTGAGGCAGGGGCCCTGTAAAAAATAGCTTATGGTCATGCAATCAGGTGATGTTTCATAATGGATATGCGTGAGAGGCACAGGCTGCCTTAATTCCTGCAATTCCTAATTGCTGAGCACTTGACTTTGCAACCTGGACAATATTCTTTTGATACAATTAATATAGTTTAATGTAGACCTGGGCTATTTTGAAAAATTAAAGATCTTGCCACTATGTGAGAGTTTAGCTCAGAGAGATTCCTTGCAGAAACATTTCTTTTTAGAAATTTATTTTTTAAAAAGTCACATTTCTTACTATTACTCTTTAACTTTTAGCTATAAGAGCTTGAATTTGCCTCTCTTTGTCACTACTCCTTCCACGCTATGCAACACTCATTGCATCATGGCATTATCTTTTGATGCTGACAGAAACTACCTTCTTAAGTGGGTAGCCTTACACTTCCTGTTTTAAGCCAAAGTAGAGAAAGGAATACACACAGCTGGCTCTCTAGATGGGATGATAAATCCTCAACAAAGCTAGCCACGGTGCTGCCAGCAGTGCACACACTACAGTATCACATCCCACTCACATGACAAAGGTGCAGATTTACAGTCAGTTCCAACAGGACTTCACCCCTATCCCTGTTAGGATGTGCTTTTCCAGAATGCATTACCACCTTATGGGACACACTCAGGCTTGCAGTTTAGGCTAGGCTTTAGATTAAGACTGTCTCAGCCTCTGCAACCAGCTACTAATCCACACACACGGAAGTAAGCAAAGGCACCTACCTGGCAATAAAGAGTTGGGATTAAAACAGGGTATTGTTTTGGACTTTCCCTGAAAAAATGAATACAAATCAATCTCATCTCTAGTTTCTTATTAAAAGGCTGATGAATGCTGAGGTAAAACACATTCTGTGTACTTGTAACATTAAACCTTGAATTCCTGTGGAAAGCAACCTCATTAAGAGCCCTCATTTAATCATCATTGCATTTTTCCTTGCAGCTACACAAACATATACTTTTATTCTATTTTTTATTTAATTTTTAAGCTTATCCCAGAAATTTGTTAACTTTCTGCCTTTAGCACCTGGGCTTCTTCCAGGTCCCAGCCTTGAAATTCTCTACTTGAAATTCAGGGGTTTCATACCAAAAGAGTTAAAAAAACAAAGGCCAAAGTGAGTTTTTCCTTACCTGACGTGGATAACACTTTATAAAATAATGTTGGTTCCACATATTTAATACACCAAAATGTTATGTATGCCAAAGTGTGTTTGATGCTGACCCTTTGAAAGTCACCATTATAACACAGTCACACAATGGTGAGGCCCTTCATGACTTTCCTCTGCTTGGCTGTTGTCTCAGTAATGAAATTACAGAGTCCATACACTATTGTTTTCTCTGTCTCTTTCATAAACAAAGAGTTTTTAATAATAAACATCAGGACTCAAGTTTACCATATATTATTTGACTAAAAGATTTGTGATTTCTCTCCAATTTTTCTACACTTCGGCATCTGCTGAAGTGAATGGTTAATCTCTTCAGACCAATAAAAAAAGTGTCATCAATACATCTCAAAATCCTTTTAAAATCAAAGGTATGTATGATTATTTCTATGTTACAGATCACGAAGCAGAGAGATGGAAGTAACTTGCCCAAGGTCATTTAAGATAGCATCAACATTTTGGAGAGCACCCGTATCTCCTCAGTCCTGCTAGGATTATTATCTGTCCTTCAGGATCCCCACATATAATCCACCTGACAAGACAGCATTGTGTTTTTGCTGATTTCCCACTACAAGTTAATATGGGTGCTCAGTTCATCTATTCTTTTCCTCTACAAATTAAAACCAGGTAAGTTTGGAGATACGGCTTCTGGTGTTCACTAAGCATGTTGCAGTGCTTGCACTCACACTGACTCCATGAAAATCACTGAAAAGGTAGGACTTGTAAACAGTAACTGGTGTAGATCAAACTTTCTGGCCACCACAAAAGGAAAGAAGTACAAAAAATGTGTATTATCTGAATACTGTAAAATGCTGAGGTTTTCATGCAGTCCACCAAATTATGTGTAATTACAAAACATTACATTAACATAACATCACAAAATTAATTACAAAAATTGTAATAATGCCTTACATGTGGTTTTACTACAGACACATATATGAAATCTTTCTCCTGGCTCCATACAGACCCTTTTCTCACTGTCTCTCTGCTCACTGAAGGAAGCACTGCTTCAGACAACGCCTTACCTTGTACTGGATGTCCTGAAGAATTTCAGTTACAGCCTTTAGGCCCACATGCTCTTTTCCTATCTGAAATACAGCAAGCAAAGGTGAGTTCCAGTATCTTGGTATTTCAGAAACTGTGAGGCAAAACACAGGTCAACCAGAACAGCAAGTACTATAGCTGTTTTTAGTGTAGCTACACAACCTTGTGTTAATCAAATACACCGATACATGACAACTCCAAAAAATTAAATCATTATAAAACCACCAGCCAAAAGTAAACAGGGCTTAGATAACTTTAAAGCAGAGACAGAAACTTACAGAACAAGAGAAGGAGTCACAATTAAGTCTGGTAAGTTTTGATTAACCCTGTTTTGCAGCATCTACTCTATGTAGAGTCAAAATCGTGCAGCATTGTGGCATATAAATGCCAAGAATACAGTTTGTCCTGACCAGTTTTTGTCAGAAAAGTACACAGAAAGGAACGGAGTGAACAAGCATAACAGACACTTTCTGAATTTGTTCCCATAGCATTGTAAATCTGGCCCAAGGTATCTCTGAAGCTTGGGGGAGTTTGTTCCTGTCTACAGAGTGCAGAATGGCAGATTCTCTCTCTCACAGCATCTCTGGGATCCTGCCAGTGAAAGCCAGGCTCCCGGCAGGCTGCAGCACTGCCTCTGCTAAGCGCCTGTAAGGCACGGAAGATGAGGCTCTAAAGAAACACACTGAGATAAGAGATTCTAATTTTATATGAACGCTGCTCACTCTGCACACTAAACTCAGCTGCTTCTGACTCAAATCACCCATTACAGGACCCTAGTTTTGCCTTCAGAAAACATGGTCAAAATCATGAGATGCAGAATGGCCTTCCACTTGATTTCTTTGCCAACATGTACACACACGAGGTGAGGAAATAAGCCAGCATGAGTGAGAACGGGAGAGCTAGACCCTGAAAATCTTGTTTGCTTTTTGTTTCTCTGGGAATAGAATGACACAGTAGCCACTGGAAGGAAACAACTGAATGTCAACAAAAGGTACTTTGTTATTTCTAGGAATTTATGAGCATTTTCTTTTGTTTTAGAATGGAATTTCAATTTAAAACCTTCAAAGTGCAAAAAAGATATTGAAGTCGCTTCAAAGATGCTGCTTCTAAATTAATAATCCCCAAGGGCTGTCACTTAAGTCAGTGAAAATATTTTCACTGACCTTAAAATAATGTATTTTGAGAACTGTGGTACAAAATTATTTTTCCATGCCTTTACCAAGAATAAAAATGGTCACCAAATTTCCTCTCCCTGTTCCTTTAATAAACAGCTTAAATATTACTTTTCCTTGGTCAATTGTAATTATATGATGCCTTTCTCGACTAATGAAAAAGCCTTTTTGGAATGCTTAAGACCACTGATGCGGGTGAGAGACCAGAAATGGAAAATGTATCACTGAACTTTCAGATTTATTTAAGAACTTACATATAACTTCCTAACTGTCTCGAAGGTTACCTCTGCTGTAATGAGAAGGTGACTTACATAAGCAATTATCACACAGCCCTCTAGGACACAAAACTGAAGACTTTCTAACTTCCATTTTTAGCAGTTCTATCTGAGTGTTGAGGCGGTAACCGATGTACCTTTAAATTCAGAGGTAAAGCTCAAAGGCACTCATAAACTCGTTATGAAATACGACAAATTAATAATATCACTGTGAAAGAAAATCCATTTGATCTAAGCATGAACTCTGAACCTCTTCCTCCAAACCCATTTAAATAAAACAGTTTGCCATTTCTCACGAGGAAGATGAGAATCTGGTGTTTGAGGACTAAAACTGAAAATCTTTATAGGGTGCAGACCTTGAAAAACCTTCAACAGCAATTAGATTATAGTGCTAACTTCCCAGATTTCATTACACTTTGTCCCCAGGAAGCTTTAAGCCTCCTCATTGCAGGCTTTTCTGAGGGTCTCTGGCAAGCCTTGTTAACACTCTCAGTCTCTGAAGAAGTACTACGACTCCACCTCGCATTTGTCCTGTGTGAAGAAACACACTTGTCTCTGTGTTCAGGAAAGCACAACTCTACTACCACTTTTCAGCAGTGCTAGTAGGCCTTTTTTTTTTATCTTTCCTCCTCTCCTCTATTTCCTTCTCTCCTCTGTCTATTTCCTCAATCCCTGAACAGCAGACCTGGCCAGTAATAAAGAGAAATACATCACAGACACAGTGAAGCACTTGTACCTCCTGGCAGCCCTCATCCTGCCTTCAGAGGAATGGAGATTGGATGTCTACTTATAGCCAGAGTCACAGAAAGACGCCTAACTATGTATTATCCCTTCTTTAACTAACATACTTCCAATATCCTGTTTAAACAAGAATTAAGTGCTTAGCATACATAGAGAAGACATGACTGAAAAATATCTTTCAAATAGAATACCAGCAGTCATACATTGTTTTCTCTTATGAAATCATTAAAAATTAAATAACATGGAAAGGACCTCATTACCCTCAGACAAATGACAGTGCATCGTAACAAGTGTAACACAGGAAACTTACCTGCACAAACAAAGCAATAATAGCTATGCCGTGCTTCTTCCCTACTGCCTCATCAATGCTGCTGTACAGTGTGGAGTTCCAGTGCATTAGATGAAGCTAAAACAAAGCAGTGCAAATAGAGCAATAGAGAAATATGTTTTGTAATTAAGCACATCAGCAATTAACATCAATTAACAAAGCCTCAGCATGTTATGTGTGCACATGCATGACTACACACATATGCATGCTCATGGCTGTGCATGTAGGGATAAGTGGATTTCCTACTGTAAATATCAGGAACACCAAGAAAAAAACACAGATAAAGTTGTAGATAAAGTGATGCATAGCCAGTTACCAAAAATGCACATCAAAGGTGTGAATGATTGTACTATCGATGATTTAACAACTCCCTCAATCTGAAGTCTGAAATAATGTCAGCTAATGAAATCCACCAACATTGCCTCTCAGCCAGCCAGCTCTCTCCCAAGGTAGGAGAATTATTATGGACATAGGCTGTCCAAACACACGTCTGACTGACTGACTGTACTATCATAACGCCACTTGTCTCACACACTACCTCCCAAGATGAATCACTCAAATGTCAGTAGTAAGAGTAGAAGTGATTTCAGAAAATGTTAAACATAGAGAAAGTCAAGCAGAGCAAAGTGGCTTGAGGACCACCTTAGGGATAACGCTGAAAGAAAGGGATGGTAAAGAGCAAAGGAGTTAATGCATGAATACATGGGAGGCAGTAGACACTGGATAGTAAACACAAAGTCTGTTCCAGTGAAGTGCCACAGCATGATTTGGGAAGTGGTGTTTGAGAAAAGTGCTGGAAGACAGACTAGCAGGAAGTTGGAAAGGGAGGAAAGAAGGGAGGGGAGGGAAGGAGGAAGGAGGGAAGGGAGATGGGGGAAAGAGAGGAAAAAGAATAGTGCTGGAAAACTGAGTGACAGCTGGAAAGAGAAAAAGGGAGGGAGGGAAGGAAGGAGGGAAGGAGTGAGGGAAGTACATGAAAAAGTCATTCACAGGGAGTACATGAAAAAGTCATTCAGAAAGTGAGGTAGCAAGGCAGTAGTAAGTGTTCGTAGTAAAGTGTGTAGGTTTTTTTAAATCACATTTTATCCTGTGTATTTGTGGTTCTCTGGAGCTGTTCTGACTTTTTTGTGTTCCTTTTTATTTGTAATATAACATCAGATATAAACATCAGATAATAGTTTCAAAAAAAGATGGCAACAAGTCTACAAACACTACAAAATCTGAACTCTTGAGAGTATAGACCACAAACAACATGGCCTATAACTCTTGCTAATACTTATGAGAATCAGACGTGCACCGAGGAAAGACCAGACTGCTTTCACAAATCTTGAAATTGTCAATATGATATAATACCCATGCACATGGACAACTTCATATCCATGCATCTGTATCTCACAACTAGGAATAATCACAGAGGCTATTAATGTCGTATATTTTGTTCACTTTTACATTTATTTGAGACAGCTGTTTGAAAAGTGCACACTCAGAAGCGGTGCCAGCCCCTGATATGAACACAACTCGGCGGGGGGTTTTAAACAATCAGCTGCAGTGCAGAGCATTGGCAGCTTCCCATGGTGTAGTTTTCATTCAGAGTACAAAGCAGCCACACATGTCAGGGTGGCAGGAAAGGCTCTGCTCACCTTGTTGGTAGTGTTTTGATACTTGGTAGTTTTGATGGTTCTACACAACCAAAATGAGTCAGCCACGCTGTTACTGATTATCGGTGACTGGCTTGACATGCCAGACAGTATATTTTTACAAAATAATCAGAGAGCTATCAGAAAATCCTTAGCACTCAAAAAATCCACTTTTCTCTTGAAAAAATAAAAATTTTGAGCCTTTAACATTACAGCTGTAATCAAAGAATTGTAGCAGCAACTTCTTTAAAATCAGATAAACTGAAAACTCATGAAGGCAAATGATAATAAAGTGCTGATAAAGTTGATTTGCTCTGTGAACAGCTGGAGACACTCTCCTATACAGTGAAGATTAAAAAATCATTCCAGGTAGCAGAACAAACCCTCTGGAAGGATTATTCTGTATGGAACAAATTCTAAGAAACTTCTTAATTTTCATCCAGTCCCCACTCAACCAAAAGACTACTGAACCCAATCCTTTTTTAGGAAAAGCTGACAGACATTAACAAGGGGCCTGTCTCAAAACAAGACTTTCTCATAACTGAGTGAGGACCTGAGATTCTGGCTTTAAAATCAATAAACATTGATCAAATGAAAACCCTACCCCTTAAATCCATTCCTTTCTCTACCACAGAAATACCTTCTACGACAATATGAAAAGGCCTGATGGTAGATTTTTATACAGAATTGGAGTCCTGAGATGACAGATTCCAGCAGGAATCGGTCACTGCATATGACCTAGCACATTCATCAGTTCTGGAAACCAGCATCTCTCAATAAAAAACACAGTTACAAAAATGTACATTTTTCCCCTGTCTGGGG
Source organism: Ifrita kowaldi (assembly GCA_013398055.1). NCBI lineage: Eukaryota > Metazoa > Chordata > Aves > Passeriformes > Cinclosomatidae > Ifrita > Ifrita kowaldi. The sequence continues at coordinate 132,904 of VZRS01012079.1, read as the reverse complement.
CACTGACTACTCTGTGGAAATCTGCAGGGTCTTAAATTCACTGAGTGCAAAAAAGATCTTTTAAGCTCTGTTGATGACCTTACTTTCCCAGCTCACACATAAAATATATAATGACAGGATAATTTATGTTGGAAGTAACCTCTGAAGTTCAGCTGTTTCGCAGCAGCACCAACTTCAAAGTTAGCTACTAATTCAAAGTCAGGTCAGGTTGTTCAGGTCCTTGTCCAACTCAGTTTTGCATATCTCCAACGATGGAGGTCTCACAACCTCTCTAGATAACCTGTTCTGTGCTTGACCTCCCCCAGAATTTATTTCTCCTTCTTCCTAATCAGAATCTCTCCTGTTGCAACCTGTGTCCTTTGCCTCTTTTTCTTTCACCCTCCTCAGGATTCTTTGTTTGGGAACCCAGGCATGAATGGTCTGTGACTGCCAGACTAGCATCTCTTGATTGCCTCCTGAATGATGCCTCTTTCTCAGACCTCCTCAGTCATCCACCTGTGTGAATGACCATGTTTCACCTAAGCTTACTTTCAACTAAGCTTGCCCAACTCTTACAATGTCAGGAAAGTTGCTACTAGCTCTGTCCCTTACTGTGACATGCTGGTGTCCTTGTGTCACCCAAATGTCACACCAAACATGACACATGCTAATTCCTTACAGGTATACATTCTGAAATAAATCACAGCTCATCATCTGTTATGATGTATCTGATTGATGGTAAGGGGAGAAGAAAGACTCCGCTCCAACATTTCTGCACTCTTGTATGATCTTAATGTTACAAATTTGCTGTAAACCTGCACAGTCTGGAATGTCCTGCTGCCATAAAAAGCAGCTCATATGCTGTAATTCCTTTCTTCCTGAATACTTACTGCTAAACTACTGAAACCCTAATTTGCTGTTGGGATCCCTATAAAACACTCTTCAACGTGCTGTGTTTCCACTGGCTAAGTCAGGCAGTTTGGAACACAGCACTAAGGTCACGCTCCATAGGAGTCTAGGAGAAATGTGCCAATAGCAAAAAGCCTCCTGACCCCCCTGGCACCAGAACCAGGCTCTACAGGGGCCTGATAAAACCACTGGCAGCTCAGGCAGCAAGGGGCAACATGAAACACCTGCCCAACCTGGATGTAGGTCCTGCCTCCACTTAATTGGCAACCATAGCCCGTATGGCTTGTGGCATAGGGGATTCTTCTGCTCAACAGGCTCCTGTTTGTGCTCTACGCACAGTAGAAGACCATAATTTTTAAATAATTCCTCTTTAGATCAATCAGAATATCTGACAGGGACACAATCTTCAGCAGGCTTGAATCTATGCAGCTGGCACAATCACCCATTGCATTTTTTCCACTCTCTACACTCTTGACTGAGAGGCTAATTATTACAAAAGCTTCTTTCTTCAGTGCATGCTGCATCATGTGTAAATTAATCTTGTAGTAACCTTTGTTCCTTGCTCAGAACTAGGATATACAGCTATTCCTTGTTAGCTGTGCAACCAGCAATTACAAGCTCCAGAAAAGTCTGCTTAGTCTAATAATATTACAGGATAGAAGGCACCTCTCAACAAATCTCTCAAGGATTTTGAGAAATTTTGAGCAGACCGGGTTTTGTGATATTTCTGTCACTGCTGAGAAAGAGTGTAGCTGAAACTCTCTTTTGATTCCACATAAACACCATCTCAGGGATAAATCTGTACCTCTAAAGTAAATTAAAGCAGCTTTAGAATTTCTCTGCTAAAGATTGTGGAGATAAGAAACATTCTCCTGGACTCACCCAAGTTTGCCAGGGATCAGTATATTCCAGTTTCAGTCACAACATGCCACAAAAGTGCAGCAGGGAACAGTAAGAATGGCAAACTGGCTACCTAACTAGGACCAGCATGAAGGCTTTTCCCTGGCTTGAGAGCGATGAAATGAAGCTGAAGATTTCAGCTAGTAATAATGGAAGGCAACACCATCGAGTTGAACAATAATGATGTGTAATTTCAACAGCACAAATATTGCATAAGCAACTTCTCAGGAGAACAAAATGTGGAAAAATTGTGTCTTGCTATTTTACATGTGCACAAGAATTTATGAGTTGATACTTGACCTGGCACTGAATTGTTTCAGGAAGCAATTGACTAAGCTGTTGGCAGTGACCATAACATACAGTAATTAAGTCCAAAATCCTCACAAGGGGACCAAACCAAGGATATGACCAGGGCACACAGCTTCCAGAAAAGTGATTAAAAAACCAGAAGGTTAGTTATTAACAGCCTGAAGGAGAGGTTTAGGAAAATAAAGTTAATGGAATTGATACACAGGCTGCTTGAAAATATCTTAGGAGAAGCAAGAGTACGTGTACATACTTCATGCCACAAAACAAAGAAACAAATACCCATAAAGTAACAAAGTCTTCAGAGTTAAACATCATAGTTCAGTCAATATAAACATGCTTCCTTTGAAAATGCAAATGCAAATAGAAGCAAATTACTGGATCACGATCTCTGGGCAAAATGAAGAAGAAGTGGATGAGAATGTCATTAGGTTATAAATTAGTGCACTTGGTTTATGCTTCCAGACTTGAATTTTTCAGGCTTCTATAGTGGATGTGTGCCAAAATGCCACTGAATTTCAGTATAATTTAAATCCCCTTTAAAATTCCATACGCAGATGATTGTAATGAAAAAATTACATAAAGGGAACTCTTTGCCTATCTTTGAAAGCAACACTAATTTCATCACTAAGAGACACAACTGAAAGCAGTGCCAATGAAAACAGATTACAACACTGTTAGCATTAAAAATCTCCTGATTAATATAATGTAGGAGAAGAGAAAGCACAGTTTCTGCTGAACTTCTGCTTGTTATAATTTACTGAAAGTGTTAAAGATCGAGCAGATCTGGTCTGCGCATTAATTGCCAGGCTCCAAGTAAGTTCAGAACAAGATGACATTCCCTGAACAAAGAAGTCTGTAATCTAAGATCAGAGAAATTAGGTGCACCTAAATCAAGATGGAGCAGAGCACAAGGTATCCTGGAGATACTGTTCAAACAACTTTGCAATCTCAGTGTGAGATACTACATGTTTCAGGTCAAAAGTTAAATTCACAGCTAAAACATGATGAACAAATGCTTGACTGGGACACCAGGGTGGTCCAGAACCTTTGCTGACTGGTGCTCTCCTCTCCATGGACATCTTTGAAAGAAAGAAGAACTGCTGAATTTTTGTTGGATCATAACAGGAAGGACTGCAAAGACACCTTCCAAAATCTATTCTCTTTCCAAACAAGCCAGCCTAGTGAAAGCAGACGTAGTCTAAGCAATTGTGTGGCACAATTCAGATGTGCCACTCAAAAGGTAACGAATAGTGGGACTATTGAATTATTTGCAGCATCTCAGGAAACATTATTGCTGTTTCTTTTGGCGAACTCACCAAAGAAGGATCTACATAACAGACTAATAAAAACAATCTAATCTGCAACATCTAATATTAAACAGGAATCTCTGTTCCCTTTGAAAAGTCTAATCACACGCAGCACCCTCATTTCATTTTACACAAAGAACTACTGGTCCATTAAAAAAATGAAATTAACAGCAGGAAGTACTGATGTACATGGAAAAACTCAAAACACGACAGCTACAAAGAGTAAGCTAAAAAGAAAATTAATGGGAACCGCAGAAATCCAATGAGTGCACTTCTTTCTGTTCTGGGAAAAGAAACCAAAAGGTTTAAAAAAAAAACAATAAAAAAAAGAAGACTATTCATGGTTAACGCAACTGCAACATAGATGGTTTTTATCTATCTCCTCGTTTGGCCACAGAAGCTGCTGACATGTAACATAAGCTTGCCTATTTCTTAGGAAAATCACTGGCAAAACCATCATAGGGTGTAGGGGAAACTGAAGATACATAATTTGTCATCTGTGTGTATTTATTTTTTCTTCACTTTTGAAATTACAAGCACAGCTTATGTCTACTGGCACACACAGGAGATTAAAATAAAACAGGAATTAATCAAAATTAACAATTTTTCTAACAGTAATGTAAGTATACAGGCTAAGAAAAGGACTGAAAAAGGCAAAATGTCCCTGTCTCTATGTTGCCAACTTTTAATATCAACCTAATAGTAAGAAACTAAACAGCTACACAGTTATTACTGTCAGATTCATAGGTCAGGCTCCTCACTGTGCCAAGATTCTGCTCAGTGTGTGAAGCAAGGAGCACCACAGAGCAGCTTATTGTTCCCTGATACCATGTTCGGCCCCAGCAAACACATAGGCTGAAGTGCCCTGGGTCTGCCTTCACCTATGCTAACAGAAACAAATATACTTTCAAGCCTTACTTTTTCCTTCCTTTGAAATATGAAAGCCAGGAAGGAAAAAGCAAGGGTTTTACTGCAGGACTCTCCAGCATACCTTCACTCTGGGTTCTTGCCAGCCTGAGAGGGTGCATGTGTGTGTCTGCACGTGCTTTTATAGCTCCATAGTTAGATGTGGTGAGGCTTGGAAAAAAGACTAGACCTTGATGGATAGTTGATGATATTACAGACGAGCAATATCATCAAGAAGACAGAAAACACAAAGAGCTATAGGTTAAGTATTTAATTCTGGAAGTGTTATTTATGACTAAGCATTTAACAAAAGCATGTCCAGTTCCAAAGTGTTGCCTGCAATCTGTTGTCTTGGATTTAAAACCAGACTGTCTGTACGTGGAAGGTTTTAAACCACCAATTTAATTTTCAATGGTAGATTGTCTCATGAAGGCAGAATAGAAAACACTCCCTCCCTGTTAATTTGCCAAGTTTTGTTAATAACTGATTTGAATCCCACAGTTGTCTGTGTTTCAAAGGTAATGGTCTGTCTCAAGATATGAGAATGTGCAGCTGCATATTATCTTCTTAAGTCATAATCTTGACTGTAATCCAGTGAGCAGTTGTTCTTCCATAATACACTCCTCTAGGAAACTCAGTCAGGTTTTTGTTTTCCTGTAACGTTGGCTAAACATCCTTCGAAGTAATAAACTTTGTTATGCTTCTCCAACAGTTTTCTCTTGAATTTCAACTTTGTGGATTGCATAATAGTGTGCAATACTTTTCTTCACTTCCACAGTTCCATGAACTCCACAAACTTCGCTAAACTTTAGCTGTTCCCCAGTTCGGTTCATTACGTGGCTTAATGCTGGGACAGTAAAAAGGCAGGAATGATCAGTATCTCATTGACAACAGTGTGGTCTATGGACTAGGGCATCAGATAGCCCTGTGGTTAAATTACTGAACCAGGATTTACAACCTAAATTAGGTATTCCAACACTACAGTGTCTGAAAGTCTTACTAGAATTCAAGCATCTAGGAATCATGAGTCAGTTCTCCCCCACTTCTGCAAAAGGCATCATGTGTGACCATGGCCAAACAATTTAATCCGTTTGAACTTGTTTTCTACCAGTTCCTTGGCAATAGCAGAACTCATCTCCCTTGCACTGATGTTTTAAGGATTACATTATTTGTGCTTGTGACGCACTCAGGCATAACAGCAAATACTTGCAGAAGCCTCACAAGGTTTTCAGCTCTTAGATGTTCTGTAAGTTTCATCCTTAACCTCCTGAGGGCCATGAGTGCACCATTAGTACAAATAACACAAAATTTGGGGGTAGCATCAGAAAGCTATTACTTCTGTTTTTTAGAGTATTTACTTATACATTGGGGCCGGTCTAGGAACTGGTCCTGACTCAAGCAGGCAGCATGGAAAACAACAAAATAAGGACTCTCCTTTCCCCTTCTTCAACAAGTGATAAGTTTTAGACAGCAAAACAGTTAGGCCTAGTGGTTAGGGCAAAGTGCCAAAGAAAACCAAATAGGAAAACCAAGGCAGCAGGAAACTGAAGCAAAATACATGCAGAGTGCCAGCAAGGATCATGGCAGAAGTTAGAAAATTACGTACAGCTGCAGCAAATCACAGCAAGGGCACACAGCCAAGAAAAGTGGCAAAGACTTGAGCAGCAATCTTACTGAGCTCCAAAATAGGTTTAAATCCTCTTCTGAAGTCCCCTCTTCCAACAGACTACACAAGGTCTTCTCTCAGAGCAGAAAAAAGTACATAAGCTACATAAGCAGCCATTCTGTTAGAGATGGGAACAGGGTTTTCTGTAAGGGTTGTCTGATAGCACCCCCTATATCCACACATACAGGCACTGTCAGCAAGACAATTGTGTAAGAAAGTAGAGTAAGGAGAAGGCAAAGCTGCAAATCTGCTCAAGGAATGGAAAAGAATCACATATTTTTAAAAAGTGTCAGAGTCTATATTGTTGCTACCACAGACAGGGTATGCTAAGAGCTCTTCTGTCCAAGGTTACACACCTGCCTCCACAAGGATGCAACTGAACATCGTAGCCCAGTAGGGCTGCAAGAAAATTTGATGCAAAACCTCTATTACAGGTAAAACACGACAACTGCCTGCAGCTTCTGGAAGAATTAAACCAATAAACTGAGATTAGGTGGAACAGGGAGCCCAGAGAAGGGTTGCTCTCTTCAGTCATTCCTCATTTTCTTCACATTCTCTCTTCCTTCACCCAACTTTTCTCCACTTGCAAGTTTTTTCCTATTAGTTTGTCCTATTCTGCCTAGTCATTTTGAGTTTGAACTATTTATTTCTCCAATGAATACTGAAATTCTCCATCCTGGTAGAAGTTACAAATCACAGATGGCTGCAACTGCCACCTCAAAAGTGGTTTAGGTGCATATGGGCCACAAAGCTTCTCCACACAAAACTCAAATCACTCTTAAAAAACAGACAAAAGGATAAAGAGGCTTCAGTACACACTTTTAACACCACTCTTCTTTGACCTGGTGTCTGTCAGCTCGTACATCTTCTACAATCCAATAAATATATTGCAGATTTTACACAGAAGGGAAATCACATTTGCTACCTCTAAAGATGTGTACCTTTTTCCACAGGGCTTAAATTTTTTTCAGATGTTAGACAAGATAAAAGCATGTTTGTGCTAGTACATCAGCCCATTTTTGCACCTACTTTCAAGAATTCACAACAGAAAGCACATAGATGCATTCCTGAAAAATTAAAACTATATGTGAATGAGCAAAACAAGGGTCAATCAAAGCTCAGACTGGCAAATTACCCAAAAACAAAGTATACTCTAGAGACTGCATGTGCCTACTTAGGTGAAATTAACTCTCAACAACAATAAAAATGTAACACTGAAAGAACTTAAAGCACTAGCAATCTCAGGAGTCATAAGATGATCATGTGTGCTTTTACAATGATGGTAATTTTTTCTTTATCTCGTAGCTGGTTTTGTATTTCCCCGTATATTGGGAGGAGACAAAGATCTCACAGTTTTGTCCCACCACAAAAAGTCCCAGCAGAAGTCACATCAATTAGGGGATTGCAGAGTGAATGGTACATAGAAAAATTCAGAAAAATACTTAATGACCTGCACATTTGGGGCTAGGATCCTACATAACACAATAACACAACACTGACTTGGTGCTAAGACAAATTTTGCCCATGGAGTGCTGTGTAAAACTAAGTATTATTGTTACATTCCTAAATGGCATCTACATAACTTATAAAAAATTGCTTTTGTAGAAATCACTGAGATTTAGAAAACAAACCTGGAAACATCTGTTTAAATATTGGCATGATTTTCCTGTGTTTTTCCACAATTCTGTCCTCAAAAATTAGATATTGTCCAATGAAAATATCTACTTTAAACAATTATTACTCTTACTCATAACCTGTCAAGGATATTGCTATTACATGAATGTCATCATTTCCTTATAAGGCACACTGTGTTTAATCACAGCCAGGAATGTTCACCTGCAATGATTCCAAAATTTAGAAGATTGTCCAAGACTATTAGCAACAAGTTATTTTTCCGCCAGAAAACTTGGACAACTTCTGAGTAGAGTTCCAGACCTCAGCATGATGCTACATAAACTCTTCTGGAATCTGCTCTTTTTGCTTCCTGTTAAATTCATGAGTGCCTAGGCAAGATATCCTTCATTCAAAGGTCTTGTGCTGCCAACGTGAGTGGAATTAATTATTTTTTTCACAAGCAGGCAATCAATGCAACCAACTAAAGCAACAGGATTTACTCCTTTGTTTATCTTCTAGAGTTTATTACTTGGGTCATAGTCCTATTAAAGAAACTGTCATCATGGTTTAAATTCTGCTTGCCATTCACACCTACCCAGTCCTTCTGTAGCTTGTAGGTCTCTGACTAAAGAGGGAGAGACATGCTGGCAAGCACACTGTTTCCCAGGCCTTCTATTACAGTTACAAATACTCGGGGTTCATTTTTTAGCCCAGATAAAGTAATAAGAAAATGATTAAAAGAGATGGCAAGGTTAAATAGTATTGGCAAAGAATATTAAAAGTTGGCAAAAAAATAAATTTCTGTGTTGAAAGCATGATACCTTCCCTCAAGAAATGCCAGAAAATGGGTGTACTGTCTGCAGATATCTGATTTCAGAGCCAGGCACAGAGAAAACCTCGTGCTGAGGACTGTGAAGACTTTAGTAGGTAAGTGTAATGTTAAAAGCCTAACCTGAAGCCCTAAAGCTTTAACTCTGTTAGATGAGTCCTTTAGGCACCGTTTCTCGTTAAGAAAGGAACACTTCATGGTTTAAATCAAATCGAGGGTAGCATATGTGTTTTGCATTATGTTACCTTCATTGCAGCAGGTATTTCAGTTACTCTGGAAGAGTCTACTGAATTAATTAGTCTGCTCTTCGTTATGCAACAGACTGGAACAGCTTTTATTCCTGTCCAGAACTGATTCTGGTCCTTCCAGCAACTGGATTTTCTTCTGTTCTACTCAAAAAATGTAGGACGGACAATAATAGTTTTTAATCTTCCTGGACATCTTGGAAACATTTTTTAGATTATTTTCTGCCAGCCCACTCCTACTGAGAGCTTTCACATGGTTCACAGCTAATGTAATCCTACATTTTAAAGAGGATGGATTACAGAGAATTATCTTCCTGGTTATATTGCAAGTGGTGAAAGGAACCTTTTTATTTTCCCTGATACAGTTTTATTTCAGAGCAGCAGCCTGGAAAAAACTGTGCCATTATGGTCACACCACCACTTGAGTAACTAAGAGGAAGAGACAACTTTAAGGCATATTTCTCCCTGTTTCCCTTCATTTCAGAAGTAGTGAAAACTTTTTCTTTTCCATAAACCAGTATTGATGTTACCATGTGATTCACTTTCTCCTGCTGGCTTTCATTTCTTTTTTGACTGTAAGTTCATTCAGCCCAGCACTATAATAAGCTGCATTTATACAGAGACCAGATACAATGGGAAGTCATTTTTGCTCCTACTTCAGTTTGTTAACAATAAAAAGAAATAGCAGCAATTTGCAATTCCTGTCCTCCTCTATCTCCATGTTATATATCAAAGGTAAGGGAAAGAGTCAGTTTCATTAGTTCTTCATTTGCTTTTCCTTCTTCTCCAACCCATATCCTTGGCATCAAGGAGAAGAATAAAGATGCCAAATGGTTTCCTCTCTATCCTACACCTAAATCAGCTTCAGGTAAAGCACATGTGTAAATGTGGATTTCACTGCTCTGTGGAAATTTGTACTGTAAAGCACAGATATTTGGTATCCTGTTCCATTTGCCGGCAAGAAACAGTCTCTCAATGTCAAGACCATCACTAAACATTTAGCATATGTCGTGGTCAACATTACTTTGGCCAAAAGGCAAAGTAGCACTGTTTTACATGCAGTAGAAGTACTTGGTGAGAAAGATTTCTGGAGAAAGTCGCACAAATGTCTCCTTCCAATTTCTGGCCAAAGGGCAAGAACGGCCTTCAAGCCTAAATCAGCTTCAGGTAAAGCACATGTGTAAATGTGGATTTCACTGCTCTGTGGAAATTTGTACTGTAAAGCACAGATATTTGGTATCCTGTTCCATTTGCCGGCAAGAAACAGTCTCTCAATGTCAAGACCATCACTAAACATTTAGCATATGTCGTGGTCAACATTACTTTGGCCAAAAGGCAAAGTAGCACTGTTTTACATGCAGTAGAAGTACTTGGTGAGAAAGATTTCTGGAGAAAGTCGCACAAATGTCTCCTTCCAATTTCTGGCCAAAGGGCAAGAACGGCCTTCAAGCTCTTGTTTCCATGGGAAAGAGAGAGGAGTATTGGTATGTACAGTGCTCTGCTTTTCCTTGGTTTAAAAAGAGGTGCAACAATATTTACTTTTGACAACTATTTATTGTTTTGTCCTGCTTTCCTGACTTACTGCAAACAAAGACTTTTCAGTGAAAATGAAAACACTGGCATATCACTGTCTACACTCTGGTGTCTTCAGTCAAGGAAGGTGGAAAGCACATCTTTGCTGAACTCCATATAAAAATGAAAAAACAACTCAGCCTCCAAGCCTCATGAACAACATTTTTCAGCAATATGTATTAGTTCAAGAAGCTGTTCCAGAGGTTACACAAGCTTTGTAGTCTAACCAAATGCCCCATCAACCTACACATCCTAACCACATGCAAAGGCTCCAGCCGTGTAGTAAGAAGTCATGAATTTTTGCATTAAGAAACATGGGATATTACCCAACTAACACAGAATATTGCCTAACTTCTATAAAAGAAGTTATGGTACCAAAGATGAAGAGACTAAGGAAGTAATTGAAGATTGGTCTTCCAAACTTTGAAAACTTACACTCTTTTTCAAAGTCATCTTTTACAAAGGTCGTTACACCAATAATCTGAAGCTGTTACACAACTATTTTGTCCAGTGTAATAAAATAAAGCCGTATAGTCCTCAGCCCTAAAAAAACCAGATGGCTGCTCCAGTCAATAATTAGTCTTGGATAGTCATCTCAGATCTCTTCAAACTAAAAGCTGATTTCTGTAGGACTGCTCAGGTTTTAAAACAGCGTAGCAGAGTGTATGATCTAGGCCAAGCTGTTCTGTTGTTAATGTACCCACTTAAACCGAGCACTTCCATTTTCATATTACTGCTTATCGCCTTGTTTTCCTCTCATAAAGAGAGGAGAGTCCTCATCATTTTCCATGGAAATAATTTCTAGTTCCTTAGGAAAATGTCCTACTAGATTTGTTACACTTGAAAAAGACCCAGACTTATGCACTTGGTGCTCAACGTATTTCTAGGCATGCACTGGCTCACAAACAAATGCCAGCTTATTTTGTACAAAAGCCTAAACGACACCAGATTGCTTGGATGTAGCCAAAATAGGCATCAGTTGCTGTTTCTGTTCAGTAACCAACAAACTTAGCTCAGCTGATTAGAGCATGGTACTTGTAACACCAGGATTGTGTGATCAATCCCCATATGGGCCATTTACTTAAGAGCTGGACTTGATAATCCCTTCATTGAGTGATGTGGGTCCCTTCCAAGTCAGGATATTCTGTGAATCTGTGAAACCCAGTAAAAATCAAGGCAAATATACATACAGAATATTTCCAACAAATGCCAATGTTTAAAGCTAAGAGAATAAGATTTCCTGGTCTGTTGATCAAAGCCATTGTACAAAAAAAAAAAAAAAAAAAGGACTATGCCTGGAATGGAAACAGCAAAGCTTCCATGCTGGAATCTCAGGTGTACTACATAAACATTTACAGTGGCCACGAGCACCCGTTTTATTATTCCTCAAGTATAATATTTGATCTGGACAATTTGAGAAGGAATTAATATAACAGCTCTTTGTGCATACAGCAGAAGGAAATGCAGTTTATCTGTCAAACAAACTGCTCTGCACTTTCTTGCAACCTGAGGCAGAAGATGGTGAACTGGTCATTTTCTGCCATAAGAATTTATCTTGTTTACAAAATGAAACATTCACACTGTACTTAAAGTGCATTATGAATCAGGTTTTTCTGCTAGAGAATTTTTGCGTCAGTAAGTATTCCTTGGAAATTAGAGTTTAGTTGAAAGCTGCTTAGATGCAAGAAACAGAAAAACACTGCCTTGCTCGCCTCCAGGTGATGTTCTTCAACTGTGACAGAATTCTGTTTGTGCAGCTGTTGTACTGCTTTCAAAGTAGGTGAAGGATGAAATCCCTTCATGACTTATTAAGTTTGTTGTTTTGTGTCTCTGGGTCAAGCATATTTTTCTCTGGACTGATCTGGAGTAGATAATTCGAGGTTTTCTGCAGATTACCAATAGACTGTTCCCACATAGCACCAAGACTGTTTGCAAGTGATCCTTAATAAACAAAGAGACAGGAAACCCTGATAGACTCCCAAGTACCATTCTCAGCGTAGTTCATATCAATATTTCCCGACCACCGCATGCTGGATCAGCCTCGAAGAAAAGCACTAAGCAGAGCTATTTCATAATGAATTGGCTACTTCCTGCCTCAGGGGAACACTGCAGTATCCTGAAGGCCTTACTGCCCATATAAATCATATTGTATATATTATGCCAGGTAACTAGGATGCAGAAGTCATTCCCTTGTCTTCCCTTTGGTTGATGAGTCTTACCCATTCAAGCAATTCTGCATTTCCAGGACCTGCCTGGAATCAACCTGCAGAGGGGATCTACACATAGATGTGGCACTTAGGGACATGGTTTAGGGGAGGACTGTGGCAGTATTAGGTTTCCGGTTGGACTTTTTGACCTTAAAGGTCTTTTCCAATCTAAATGATTCCATGACCTGAGTCAATTCAACCTCAAAACCCCCTATGAGTAAATGTATGGGGAGTCGTGATGGACCAGTGCAAAATAGCAAATAGCAGAGACCAGAATTTGACCCACAACTATGAAAGAGACTATTTCAACAACCCTAAGAATTACACTGATGATGTAAGTCCACAAGATTTTTACTCTTAGTTCTGCAGTAGTTGCTTTAATGTTCTTTAATATCTTTATAGTCTTTTCCATAAGACAGTTCTATTCCAGTAGTCAGGCACTCATGAACACTACAATAATAAATTTCTACCCCTGAGCACAGTGAAAAAAAGAAACAGTTTCGGACTCAAGAGGAATTATGATGGATAAATAAGGCAAAAATAACTTAAAGAACTCTGAAAAATCTTGACTTTCTTTAAAACAAATAGTGCACAACAAATGAAATAAAAGATGCAAAGCTGAAGTCATCAAACATCAGGGTTGGTGTCTGTTAAAACTAGTCTTGCAGCCCAGGATCTAAGGGATACTCCAAGCCATTCCTTGACAGGTGTAAGCAATGGGACAGTGGGGAGTGAAGTAATGAGACAAACTGCTGTTGGAGGGCAGGAGAAATAGGACCAAGCATTTTGTGTTGCCTATGACACGAACCCCATGAGCAGCCGAATTTTTTAAGACTGTATTATCACTTTGCTTTTATTTCAAAATCTCGTACTTCTTTGAGATCTTGCAGAATATACACAGGACTATCACATAATCTTCAATTTTCAAGTCTGTAAAGCTGTTTCATGAACAAATTGCTCTACACTTACTCCAAATTGACCTAAATTGTGATTACTCACCATGGAAATATTTCCAGTGGCTAGTTCTCTCCATCTATAGCTATTAGTCAAGGTGACATAGGAAGTGTTGAAATAGCAGATCTTGTTAGAACACTAATAAGAAAGAAGTTAATAATTCTGCAGGTTAACTTTATGACCAATTAATCATACAATGTGATGAGTGCTGGAGGCATTCTATTCCAGATGCATATCCTAATTTACCTGCACTAAAGCACACCTCAGGAAGATGGCTTTGCGGTTGAAACAGAAAGCATGCTGAGCTAAAAGGAAGTTGCTTTCAGGCTACCAAGAGTTCAGGCTATGAAATAAAATCTTTTGCATTTCACGGGTGTTATACAATGCAGCCCACTCTTACCTCCATGGGAAAGGCCTTAAAATTAACCGTGTGTTCAGAACCACGCTGGTTTTCTCTCCCCCAGTGAAATCGAACATCATGTAGTTCAAACTCATGTCCCCGAGGTAATGGCCCCCCTATTAACACTGGGAAAGAAGATAAGTGGTAAAGAACTTGCCTTTCAAAGCAGACAAGCCACTGAATATATTCTCCAAATACAACAAGGAGATTGTGGCAATCTTCTGCATTATTAGTGGTACCAGAGAGGAGAAGAGTTAAGTTGACAGACTTGTCATCATTACTTCTGAAGAACCTTGCAGGTACAAACATGAATTGAGGCAGTTATGAAAAACAGTAAAACTGCTGTCATACTGAACTCTTTGTTTTATGAGGCAGAGCACCAAATAAAAGAATTGTGCCTTTACCAGTCAGAAGAGGGAATGTTTATTGGTCTTATCAAGACATTAACCATGTGCTCTGAACAGATGGCAGGGGTTGTGAACTGAACTGGGAAGTTACCTCCAAGCTGTCCAAATGCTTACTCTCCATCACCTATATTTACTATGGGTCACAGAAATAGATAGAAAACTTTTGATTGCAAATATTTTGCTAGGTAAAGGTGTTCAGTCATATACCACCTGTCAGGCTTCTGAGATACAGAATGCCTCCATACTGAAATATAATCAAACCTACTCACTGGAGCAAAAAAACATACCTCATTTACTTAAAAACAGCTTCTAGGCAGCCATGGCTTTTCCTTACTTCAGTTTTTTAAACGTCTGGAATTTCTTAAAAACATCTGTCCATAATCACAACACACGCACTAAAAATTTTATATAGCAGCTCAGTACTTTTGCATTAATAAAGACTCCCACCGTAAGTAGTAAAAGCAAGCAGTTGTGAGGCCCAATCTGCTATGGAATTAATCAACAGAAACATTTTGTCCAGGGATTTCTGAATCTGCTTTAGATCAACTATTACACCACAAGCTGGAGGTAACTTCCCACTAAAATCATTGAATATGGGCTTCTAGGCAGGACTGAGTTTTATTTAAGGGCATTCACAGTCTTCCCCAGAATCCATTAAACTCCATCTTACATTTCATAGACTTGGAATTAATCTTTTACAATCTCTGATAATTGATAAGGATTATTTAACTGCATGAAATAGAGCCTTAGGGATTTAGTTCCATAATATATAGCTATATTGACACGCAAACTATACAGCCTGAGTTTGGAGCACAAGACGTAGTGTAATACTAAAACATAAGTTAGCAATTGAATCATATTACAACTGTACAAACACAAAAGCAAAGGTACAGAACTATAAAAAAACTGAAAGAAAACAGATCAATTATGGTTTTCATAAGCGATTACATTGGCAGGAAAAAAAAGTCAAATATTCCAATTAATCCTCCTTTAATAATTCTTCACAACTAATCTAACAGCCATTAGAGTTTCTAAAATGAATTGTCCTAAATGTAGTTACAGATTCAGATTTGCTTCTTAACCTTATCAATATTCTATCTATACTTACATCCCCTAGAGGGAAAATCTACAAATCTGGTGAGCACTCAGGGAAATAATCAATTGAAGTATTTAAGAAATCTAGACAAATAAAAAGAATCATGATACTCAATTAGGGTTCAATTAGGATAATATAAATAATCATCATCATCATCTCAATCAGGAAAATTGAGCATTTTCTCTATTTTAAAATACTGCTCTGAGAAAAACTGTAACTAAAACAAATGTACTCTATATGATGTAGTTCTGGATCTCCGAGAACTTCAAAGAGTTTATTTCCAAGGCTTCAGTTAGGACACTTGATCCCATGATAAAACTATTTCATAGTTGGTCATAGTTCTTCCACCTAATGCACAACACATATTCCATCATCAAAATGAAAGCAGCTGTGAAAATGCTTGCAATTAAATAATGAGAAGGATTTGGGAATTCCATATGGACTGTGTGTCTTGAATTAAAGGATAAAATCAACCACCAGCAATGACAAATTTATTTTTAATATGTATCTTAATCAGTTTACTTTTTTCCATAAAGAACTTTCTCTTTGACTGTTAACATTACAGTAGATGAGGATCTCTTGCACATTAATTGGAGAGAGTTTCAAAAGCATTCAGTGCTCAATAGTTCCCATCAAAATAATCTGGCTAAATGGATTTGTCATCAGAGATCCCCTGTGAGGAAAAGAAACTGCAGGAGTTTCTGCAATCCCTGAAAAATGGCCAGAACACCAGGCCAGGTTCGAACACAGCTTATTAACTCTTTTCGCCTCTTGGTAGTTTTAATAAATGTGGTCCCAGTTTACAAATGGAGAATGGGAAATTACATAACATGAAATCTAAGGAAAAGCTGAAACTAAACCAAGATTTCCTAAATCGTAATTCCATACTTCAGTCATAAACTTTTTCTCTATTTCACATTTTCTTATAATTCAAGACTCATCTGTCTGGGATCACACTGCATTCAAGTATAAAAAGAAGTCTTTCCTTTTTTCTAATTCTCTTAATGGTTTTGCAAAGGCATTTAGGTGTGTTGGTCCCATCTTATTAATTATTGCTCCTAAGTTACAAACTGCCCTTGGGAAAGGTAGGATGGAAGGAGTAGCATTTTGGCATGCAAGTGATGAGGTCATTTGTGGTCACTCTCACTTCCTCCACGGGAGAATTCAAAAATTCCTGATCCTGCAGGGAGAACCTTATCCCTTGGGAAAAGAGGTCTGCATCTGAAAAAGGCAGTAAAACTGGAAGAACAACATTTCTCTTTTATTGCAAATCTGCAAAATTACGTGGAAAGAAATGTTCTGTGTTGAAAAAATACAGGGAAATTATCATAGAAAGGAAATTATAAAGGAAATCATCATTATTAAAATAACAAACCCTTCCTTTCTAAAAAACTGTGTAAAACTGAACTGACTCCCTCACTTGGCACAGCTGTAGTTCCCAGTACTACTGAGTTCTCAGTAGGAAACAAAAGTTGGAATGTCTCATGGTTTGACAATGTTCAGCTGTTTAAATGCCCCCAAAGGGCTGTTACTAGCTAAGACTGGTTGAAATAACATGGAGGCTCTTCCAAACACGTGGCGAGAACTACTGCAGCGCTGGAAAGCAAAATGGACCTTTTTTTCTCCCTACGTTCTTGTCTCCTTCATATAGAATAGTTTACCAAGATGAAAGGTCAGAGTAAGATATTGCAATTTCACTTACGTTGGAATTGTTTCTTTCATTATTTGCTTCTAAATCATATTTGATGAGTGACACCAAAAATGTCGTCCTTTAAGAAATGAGGACTGCCTTCTACTTGGTCCTCATCAATATTGTGACCATATGTAACTGGTGGATCTATCTTAAGCCGTCCAATTCTGTACTTAGTATTCAGAACCCACTCAAATTAATGGGAAAAAGCACTTTTTAACTTACATGGTCTTTGAACCATGAACAAATCTTGTCGGCTGTACAGAACAGTTTGACACTACACTGTCTTAGCAATAGTCTGTACGGCTTCTGAATGCAGACAGCTGCTAATGCCAGTGAATTGGATACCACCACCACAAGAGGAAATTCTGGACATGCTTCAAAGCAATCTGACTGACCATCCAGCCTGGCCTAGAAATCTGCAAGTCCCATTGCAACACTTGCTCCTCTTCCTACCAAAGTCAACAGCAACACTCTCACCGGGCATAGTCCATGCTGAATGGGCTCAACTGCTCGCTGCTGCGAAAAGCTGCTTTTCCTACATTCCAGGACATAAGTACAGTGAGTCTTCAGGCAACACAAGCTTTAGCCGGGAAAACCAAGGCCATGTTTCAGCATACCTGATTTTGACTTCAGGGCAATCTGAATCGAATGCCCGTCGTTGGTCACTTCACAGTCACGACACACCACGTAGTTCGGTGACAAACGCACTTCCAGGAGCGAGGGGTCATATTTAGCTTCTCTCGAGTTCAAGTTAATGGGCGACTGGTACTCGCCGTTAGCATCGGGGAAAATCAGCCCCCACTCCACTCCTGAGGCACAAGGGAGAAGTGGTTACGGGGGCACCCGGCAGCCCGCGCTGCGGGTCAGACAGACCCTGTCCGGCCGCTGCCCAGGAGGGACGGGGCTGCCCCGCCGGACCCGGCGGCTCNGCCCCCGCCCGCGGGTGTCGGCGAGCGCCGGGGCAGGGCAGGGCCGGGGGCGGCCGCCGGGCAACACCGGGAGCCGGTCGCTGTCCCAGCGGCGCGGCGCGGCGAGCGAGAGAGAGGTGAGGTGGCAGCGGGCGTTCCCGGCGGGACGCTGCTCCCTGACCCTCTCTGCGGTTTCCTCGCAGGCTGCTTCCCTAGCCCCGGTGGGTGTGTGTCTCCACAGCTCCTGCTGCCCCTCCAGCTGGGCACAGGCGCTCTGTGCACCCGGGGACACCCAGGGACAGCAACTTCAACCAGGGGAAGGGCAAAGCCCGGCCGCTGGGGAGGAACAACCCAGGCGCCCGGACAGGAGGGGGGCTACCTGTCTGGAATGCAGTTGGGCATTGGGTGGGTGGCACCCACTGTGGGTCGTGGTGGGCGTCAGGTCAGACATGGGACAGCAGTGTGCCCTTGCCGCAAAGAAGGTGAACGATACCTTGGGCTGCATTAGGCAAAGCAATGTCAACAAGTCGAGGGACGTGATCCTGCCCCTCTGCTCTGCTCTGGTGAGGGCACACCTGGGGTGCTGGGTTCAGATCTGGGTTCCTTCAGTACAAGAGATACATGAACATACTGGAGAGAGTCCAACAAATGGTCATGACCATGGTTAAGGTGCTGGACCATCTCTCCTATGAGAAAAGGCCGAGAGAGCTGGGACTGTTCAGCTTAGAGAAGAGCAGGCTCAATGGGATCTCACAGATGTGTACAAATACCCGAAGGGAAGGTGCAAAGAGGGTGGAGCCAGGCGCTTTTCATTGGGGCCCAGTAACAAGACCAGTGGTGATGGGCACAAATTGAAATATGGGAGGTTCCTTTTGAACATCAGGAAACACTTTTCACTGTGAGAATGACTAAGCTCTGCACAGGTTGCCCCAGGACGTTGTGGACTCTCCATCCATGAGGGTATTAACCTGAACATGGTTCTTGTTCTGGGCAGCCCTGCTTGAGCAGGTGATTTGGACAAGATGATCTCCAGAAGTCCCTTCCAACATCAGACATTCTGTGATTCTGTTTTACTCCCCACCACTGAGCACTGTGCCCTTTTTGTGGAGGAATGGAGACCCTTAGTAAGGATAAGGAAGCCGCTGAATAAGGAAGGGAGCCCAGTTCTGTCCCTTCCGTCCTAAAGGAAGAAGTGTGGCATCAATTCCTGCTGCAAATTACACAAAATGGAGGGTTTGAGGAAATTCTCTCCCCAACATGAAGATGCCTCAGTTCAAGGTTATGAAAGGACTCTTCATTCTCCTTTGAAAACAGCCATGTATGGAACTAGAGAATATTCATTCTGTCAAGGGAAAAAAGGACAGAAGGGACCTCTGTTACAGAGCTCTCTTCTAGGCAGTGGCCCAAAAACTTGCATCAGTGACAGGAAGGGAAACGGGAATGTAGTACTGACAGTCTGCAATCCCTGACAGCAATCAGAAAAGGTAACAGAGGCAGTCAAATAGCATTGCTATAATGGTAAGAAGTGCCCTTTGCTTACCATCCTAGTCCACTTAAAGACAGTGACCAGACCTCCCCGAATTCTGGTATCCCAAGAGGATAACATCTTGATCCTGTGCTGTTGATCCACCAGGTTTGATCTAGGTGTGGAGCTCATTGTGCTTCAGTGATCCCCAACTCAGCAGCAGTACCCGTGTTTCCTGTGCAGCACTGACAGGGGAGAAGAAATTATCATCACTGTGAATGTGAGATGAAAAAAGAAGGACTGAGATGAAACTTCATTAATGAAGCAAGAGAGTATTGGTTCATGAGCTGCATGCAAGGTGAAAAGAAAATAGGGCAAAAGAAGTAGACTTTACGGGGTTGGGTTTTTTCAAGAGCAGAGAAGAAACACAGCTTTCCTTCTGCAGTATCATACTACCCAAATTAAAACATGGTGCAATTTATCGAGGAAAAAAACCCAAACAGATATTTTTCATATATTGAGCACCTGACATCAGTACAAACAGAAAACTCAGATATTTTTAACGTGCATTTTAGTCACATGAGGTATCATGTTGTATATGCATACCCATCTCCCATAGCCAACTGGCTTTATTAAGTTGTTAAGTTTTAACATCTACTCACTTCTAAATTTAAGTTTTTTCATCTACTCACTTCTAAAACCAGCTGCTTCTGTTAATGTAGATTCATTTAAATCATTGTTCAGCCACATGGGGGTAAAAACATACATTACCCTAAATCATCACCAAGTCTGGTCCATCTGACTGGAAATTCATTTTCTTCTTCAAAAGGAGTCTCATATTTTGGAAACGAACCAAACAGCCCTAGGAGGCTGGGTTCATTCCCTTAGTCCTTGAAATACAGTATTTCATTCATTCATGCTCTCTGTTAAGTCCTTTCCTACAGTAACATTCCTATGGGATGTCTGTTCTAGAATTTCATGCTTCTGACGGGCAACATTATCAGACCTGTGAGTTCTCATCTCGCAATAAATACTTTTCATGGCTTTGCCATGTATTTGTTGCCCTTTCTTTTAACCTTTCAATTCTTTCCATATCCCTCTGGAAAATTAGGCATGGCAGGTAAAGCCTTACTGAATAGTTGGCATTTCCTTCATCTTCACTGAAGATTCCAAGGGACTTCTTTGATGGTGAAGTGTCTAGGTAACATAGGAGTTTGCTTCTCCACAAGGAAATGGAGCATGGGACTGAGCCCTCACATTAAACTCCAATCACAAATGCGGATATTGACCTTACCAGTCTCTGCACAAACCAACTCACTCATTTATGGACCCAGCTTCAAGTAAAAGGGTTGAAACAATCACATGGAGATAGTAGTATGATCTAAGATTTGTTCAAGATCAGTGGGATTTGATCTCCTTTAATGACGTAGGCAAATGTAAAATTGTGTAAGTTTGTGTAGAAGCTCCCAGTAGTTGAATTTACTATGAAAAGGTGTTAAATATGTAACTATAATACATATAAATGCACTCTTTATTCTATAAAAATGCATTGCTCATGATGTTTGCTACATTGGCTCAACACACCGAAAAATCTACAGATAGTTATGGCCCCCAAGCTAATATCAAATTGTTGGGCAAAAAGTAGGAGAAGCTCAGCCAGCGTGACCTTCATAACTGACATAACACCTCATCAACAGTAGCAGGAGCAGGACACCTCTCTCCTGAACCCCGGTTCAGCCTTTGATTCTGTGGAACACGCTGACTTCTTGTTTAACTGGGATTAATGATCACACCCTTTGATAGTGCCAGGAATAAAAAGCTCAGGCACAGATCCAGGTCTTAATAGTTCCTCTTTGAACTCACATAACAGTAGTTAAGAAGCAGTGTAGTCTCTGAAATTCCTTTTGTCAAACGAGAAATGGCATTTTGAAACATGGTTAGTATAATACTTAATCCAGATGAGATTCCAAACAACTATTCTTCTGTTTTCTATATCTAGAGATACTTACTTGTTCTACATGGGGTTTTTTTCAGAAGATAATATATCTTCCCCAAACGTATTAAAAAGTATATACTGGGAAAACTGGGCCTGAACCAAAATTCTCCATCTGAACACTGTAAAATTTATCTGTGTAAATTGTCATTAATGACTAACAACATTTTTTTAAGAGGTTACATGTCCACAACTTTACTTACTGCTTTCACCACTTTGAAAAGGGAGAGTCCAAAGCAGAGAACTGTACAGGCTACTAAGAAATCTATAGGGAAAAAGAAGGCAGAATTACATACAAATTATTTTAGACTATACATTCCCACCTGCATGATTCTTTGCAGACACAGAACTGACAGTTATTTCCTTTGTGTGAGGGATGGGAAATTCAGACTCTGACATGATCCTATTTCCTCATTATCCACATTTTTCTTTATTACACTGCTGCCAGCATAGAGTAGTTGAGGGCAAGCAGGATTTAATATTTTGATAGGGAGGGAATTGTTCAGTGGAATATTAGAGCATTCCATTTAGGGTAATTTAGAGTCTATTTATGCTTCTGCAAGCCAGGTCTCAGTTCTTGCCAAGGTGTCCTGAAAGAAAAGGCAATGTCCGTACAGCATGACAGGCAACTGAAGGGACCCGGAGCATCTAGTTTTTCCACTGAATAGGGCTTCCTATTTTGCTTCCTGTGTTGACTATGAGGTTGACCAGCAAACATCTCCCACGTGGTCTTGTTTCTATCTTTATTTCTTGCCAGATTACTCTCTGAAATAAGTTTGATTCTTTTCCAAGTTTAGAAGTGTAAGCACAGAGTTTCTGCATTTGAACATTAAAGCACAAGCTTATTTGTAATATTGAAAATGTCTCTGCACGTTTTAAAATGAACTGGTTCGTTGAACAATATTCCAGTATTCCTGGAATAATAATATTTGCCTATTTTTATTTTCTTCATCTGTAGTAATGTGTTACAAAAAGGAAAAGTTTGTTTGGGTAGTTCAAACGGTCCAAGATGAAAAGGTAAAGGGAGACCGTTTCCAAGAAAGGGGGCATTTATAGCAAAAAGAAACCATTCACAGTGAAAGACACTGTATGTTTGCAAGTCAGATTGACATTGGCAAATGATATACTGCAAACACTGCAAAAATATGTCAGCTGAATCCCAATTTCCCCTTACATCTACACCAAAAGGTGGTTTCCATGGCCATGTGTGTTTTTATGGTCTGTAAGTCTAAATTTGTGCTTCCTGGTTTTGCCAACTAATAGGATGGAAGATTGGCCCTGCACACACTTCACATGTTTCACTTTACAATATGCATGGTTTGGGTGGGGAATTTAAAGATCAACATATTGATCTGCAAGTTGGTACAGAAGTTTTTCTACAGTGTAGTTATAAACCTCTTACATGCACAAGAGATCAGGGGAAAATGGGAACAAACTACAAACCTATGGGCATAATTATTGTGTATTCTCCCTGTGTTCAAATGGGTAAAGCAGGACTATTATGGCTGCCCATGAGAATTTAGACATACAGCTAGAAGACACTAAAACTACAGCAGGATAGTTTCAAGTTCTTTAAAGAAAACACAAGGAATAGGAAGTCATTTTTAAGGACTGAAAATACTACCATCAAAAGGGAGCTGAACAAATAAAAAAGTACAGTGTATTTAAGGGCACACTAAAAAATTTAGAGAGTAATCTATGTAGTCTCCTGGAGATTTTTCTTCCCCTAAAAGGATCTATCCCTGGGAAAAAATGTGTAAAGAATTACAAAAAGTGGTGGAGACAGCAGGAATTGCTGATGAAGTAAGTAAGCACAAAAGTAAAGTGAATTCCTGAAGACAATAGAAGACTAGAAGGGAAGTGAGATTTTTTTTTCTGCTACCAGGCTAAAAGGAAAAGAGTGTTAAAGGATGAAATAGGATGTCTCTGAAACACAGAATGCAAATGATAATCAAGGGCCCTGACATGGCAAAACTCCTATGTAAATAGTTCTTTATTCCTTTAGGAAGGAAGCAAAACTAAAGATACACCCAGATGCAAATTAAGGGAAGAAGATGGGAAGCTGAGGGCGAAAATCTGCAATAAGGAGATGATAAATATGTATTTACCTAGCTGTAATAATTTCAGATCTTTAACATTAGATGAGAGTCTTGAAGCATTATGAATTTCATATAATAGCTATCAAAAAGGAGTGGCTCTTTGTCATTGGAACTGAAAGACGTTAAATCCACCACTTGCAAATTAAATGTTTCAAAGGGAAGCACTGAATCAGGGAAAGATATAATACCTTCTAGAGTTTAAAATAAAAGGAGAGAATGAGCTAAATAATGAGCCTGATCATTTTTTCACTAGAAGAGCACAAGCAGGTGTTGGCTTACAGGTGTTGTCTTTTCATCTGAGAAGCTTGTGAGAAAGAGGAAGCACTGATCAGCATGAAGTGGCAAGGGGATAACAACATATTTGAGCCTGTAAAATGATGGTGAAAGGAGTGTCAGTTCATCATTCATTCCACTAAGGTTCACTTATCAATGTGCCAACATCCATAGCTGGCAAAGTGCTCATGTGCCCTGTTCTGGAAAAGCTATGAAATCGTACATTCAAAGTACAATCTGGCTTCCTGTATCACAGGCTATGACATTTCATGCAATTGCTCATATATTAAGTTAATTATTTGGCTATCAATAAATAATAACTTATGTTTAGCCACAGCACATTTTTCAGAAATGCCTGACCTGAAGACGTCAAGTCATGAAGAATTCATTACTTTGAGAGCTTGTTCCAGTGGTTAATCTCTTTCAGTGTTAACTAATGGGTATTCAATTCTAATTTGAATTTTTCTGGCTTTAACTTTCAGCCACTAGCTCATGTTATGTTTGTTTGCCTTGGCAGGAGAGCCTTTATTGCTTTGTGTTTTTTCTCTAATGTGCTCACTTGTGTTAGTCTTGTCACCTCTGTGAGGTCTAAACAAAAGGAACTCATTAACACTAATCAGAGGGTTAAGATCAGGATGTCTTGGGTTTAGCTTTTTTCTGCACATTTTCCCATTTTCCACATTAAAAATATGGAGACTGTGTAGCTCTTGTTTCACCTCTATGTACTCATTTATTTCTTTTTTATCTGCACATTTAGGATCTACGTTAGTCTTTTTTTGCTGTTGAATCAAATATTGGATGTCTTGTTTGCTGCGATTTAGTATAAACATCAAATCCACTTTCTGAGTCAGGGTATCCAGGAGCTGTCTGTCTACAGAATGTGGACACAGACTGCATTATCATTTTACGTTTTGTTGACCTAAAATGCCGTTCATTTGAATGAGCCCTTGTGTTCCTTTTTAATCAGTATCTTGTACACTAGTAAATCATATGCCTCAACAAATCTGTAATCTCATTATAAGTTTCTTTGACAAGACACACTTCTAGTAAAATTATTGTCACTAGTATTAGTCCTCTACATCAAGTTTTTATGACTGTAGTCCCATATTTTTTGTAGTTTTCCTGCTACTTTTATCAAACCAGAGAGTAATTACCAAAATTATCTCATTTCTCTCTTTCATTAATATCTACATAATGCTAACGTTATTTAGGTCTTTTAATATATTCCTGTATTTGTTAAAAATTTATAGAATAGACTTAAGATCTGTTCAGCCAATTCTTGTAAAACTCCAGAGTTCTGTGAGAATACATTTAAATCTAGGTGCATACATTTAAATCAGATTTTAACATTATGATATTGCACAGTACCACTTCGCTGTTAATAAAATACAAAATTGTTTAACCACACATGAGGTAAGCAGATGAGACTCCTCCCCAAACATAAAACCCCCAAAATATTTATTAATATTTTCTCTCTTTATCACCATCAACAAATACAGAGTGTCAGACAGTAATGACTTTGAGTTTCTTCTCTAATTAATGTAGTTAAAAAATTGTTACAAATTTGTGTGAAACCTGGTTATTGATTTTTCTTGAAGTGTTTATCAATATTTTTATGGTCTGAAGTTTCTACTACATATCAACATTTATTTACTCTTTTTTTATTTATTTCTAGTCATTTTTTTTTCTATTGAATCAGCACCAGAGTATCACTGCTCTATTTTTGGGTACAGAAATATGTCACATTTTATAGTCAGTAAAGAGCTCTCTATTTTCATTACATTTTTCTACCTTTTTCCTTTTAAGTCATACTGCTTGTAATCTTAGTGACAGATAACAAACCGTGTGATTTCAGTGTATTTGCAGCAGGAAACGAAAGACATGGAAAGCAGTTTGCAGTTTCAAAGTCCAGTGGCCAACTGCAGATAATAACTATGAAGGAGCAAATACTTAAAAGGAGGACAGGCAGTAAATGACAGGCAGTGTGTCACTGTGATGCTGCTAGAGTGGCTCTTAGCTCACATCCTCAGTTTGGCAATTCAAAACTGATCAACTGAAACCTTGGAAGGGGAGATATTTCCATTCAGATTTATATTTTACCATTCATTAACCATGTGTCATGTAGATAACTAGGAAGAAGCGACTGATTGTGTTCTCATTTAAATGCTTTGTATAGAAACATTGAACACTGATTTCTTGGATTAGTGTTCTTCTGGGG
Organism: Ifrita kowaldi; assembly: GCA_013398055.1. Classification (NCBI taxonomy): domain Eukaryota; kingdom Metazoa; phylum Chordata; class Aves; order Passeriformes; family Cinclosomatidae; genus Ifrita; species Ifrita kowaldi. Next base: position 106,955 of record VZRS01012079.1, on the reverse strand, counting down.
TGATAATATAATCAAAAATAATGTAGTAATATTTGGCTCCAATTAGATGCGTGGTAAAAACCACAGCCTCAAAAATGGAGATCTTGCGCAGACATAGAATTGTTCATATTCAGAAATGAAAAGGAACTGGTAACTTTCCAAGCCACTGAACAACTTCAAACAGGTACCATTAAAAATAAAAATATTTTCCCACACTGAATATATTTTCCAAAAATACTCCAGATTTCCATGCAGGAATTTATCCAGTGGCTCTAATATTTTGTCAGTGTCCTACAATACATCTGCGTACTGCAGTTTTGTATAAAAAGGGCAGGGGGGAAGGCATCAGATAACATTTCTTCACTAAAAAGAAGAGTTTGATACCAGACTTTTTATTCTTGCTATTAGATTTTGTATTTCACAGTCTGCACCCTCCTGTTTAAGAATCTGAAAACAGGCATTTGCTGGTTTACATTGAAACACAGGAGTCTTCAGCTGCTTCCTAGTGTTTGTTCCACAGGAAGGGAGTTAGTTTGTAGCATGGTGTGCTTTGTTGTATCTGCATCAGCAAAGCAGATAAGCTCAGCCTCTCTTCATCTGGAAAAGGAACAGAGGAGTAGCACCAAGAGACAGTGCAATATTTCAGGATATTTTGAAGATTTCAGGCAACAAGACGACTTTCAGGTAAGCAGAAAAGGTCCTCTGTTACTTACACTCTTGTGCTGCTTCCCAAACTGTTCATTTTGGCACTGAAAAACTCTGTCTTGGGTCTGTTAACATACATTTAAGTGCTGGGTATTCCCTTCGTGCAGAAGATGTTCCCTCATCACCAGCTGTTCTGTGTGACACGTGTGGACTGGCGTCATATGGAAGGAGCCAGCAGGGCTTTTCCCTGAGAATCTGATGCTGAGATTTGGCTACTTATGTACTTGATTACACTACAGTTCTTTCCATAGAGATCTTATCACATGAAAGGGCAGGCTCTTCATGAGTCCCAGCACGTTTTTTGTTTTGGCAGATCCCTCCTTAGAATTCAGGGAGGCAGAAGATACTTTTCAGGTCGCAAGGCATCATTTACAGCTTCTTGGGAGTTTTCCTGGACTGTTTACACTAGCACTTAGTAGAAGGCCTGCTGCAGCAGGACTGATGGCACTAAATCAAAGCACTGACAAAGCTTCTTAAGTACAATTCTTCTGTGTGCTTCCTGTGAGCACTTTCTCTCCTGCTCTCTTTTACCATCTCTGTTCAGGGCTGAGCTTTTGGCACAGTCATTGACACACAGCTTTGTCAAGTTGCAATTTACTTAGTAAAAGTGAGGAAATACAAGATTAAAAGCTTGTTTATCACAGAACTTCTTTGCTAGCATAGGGCATCAAAGCAAGTTGTTCTGTGGCAGTGCTTTTTCAGTGTCACGGGGAAAGTGAAATCCATGCTAGACAATGCAGTGCATCAAGCCCAGGAAGCTGCAGGCGTTTTTCTTGTAAACTCCTTTGATAGTTAAAATCCCAGACACTGTGCAAAATCCCTGCAGTGTGGTGTTTCAAATGAGGTACAGCAAATGTGGCAAAAAAAAGTAGGCATGCTTTGCTAATGAGGGCAAATTGTGCCAGCTCCTTACAAAGAATAGCGTGTTTCCACCCACATCAGACTTGATAGATGTGGAAAGAGAGGAGAGAGAGGCTATAGGGCTGTTTATTCCTTTCTACTCACCTCAGTCTGGCATCTTGTAGAGACTATGGGACATATTGTGTCTGACCTTGCCCTCATTTTAAAAGGACACTATTTTGTGTGGAAGTTGGTTTGCCTAAGGGGGAAAATGGCAGTAGTCAGATTCTCACCACACACCCAAACACAGTATGCTCTCAGATGACGTTGCTGCTGGCTTTAACAGCAATAATATGATTGGCAACAATCAGTTTGTGGCCTTCATTAGGTTCAGGAGTCTGGCTGTTGTAAATCATAATACTTTACAGCTACAATTCAGGGTATTTCTATGCAGTTTCAGACAGTACTGCAATGTATGGAGAGCATCCATTTGGGGGTTTCCAGTTTATAAGAAATTTTGTAATTCATATAGCATTCAACTATGCCAGACATTGTTTCTAGTATTAGACATTTTTTTCTTAAGTACTTTCTGTGGTAACTTAATAAATCATTCCCCATATCCTCATGTTTAAATTATATTCCCATCCACACCGCATCCATCAGAGTTGATGAGAGTGCAACAGTGCATGCTGTAACTTCCAAAGAGCTGGCATCTCTCATCCTCATTAGCAGGAACGTATCTAGAAGCTATAAATGCTTTCTAAAGATCCGAACAACACAGCTCCCTGTGACTTATTCACTTCCTGCTTTCCTTCAAAAGCAGCTGAAAGAGGCACTCTGCACCTGCCTTCTCCTTGTGCTGACATCTGTTTTTAAATGAGAAAGGAGGCAATGAATGTTAAGCTGAAGGGACTTACTTTATTTATGATTGCAAAGATTCTTGGCTTGAAGAATCAGTTCAATTCCAGTGCCTTTCACCTTCCTTGCTACGCAGGGAGACAAAGAGAGCATTCATAGACACAACACATGTGACATGGGGCAGTCTGATGGCATTAGAACAGTTCAGTGAAACATTAATGAATTTACACGCAAGCCAGGATCTAATCTGCTCTGTGCTAAGTGGTTTTCGTAAGTAACCTCGAACACAAAAAAACAGTCAGGACTAAAATCTTTCCTTTTCTGACAAAATATAATCAGCTGTTTTTCTTTTGAAACCAGTAGCCATTCCCTTGTTTGCTGTGTCGCTGGTGTTTCTCCAGTCTGTGTCATTTCTCAGGTTCTTCTCATCAAGCTCAGATAAGGCTTCAGTTCTTCCGAGCATCTGATGGTTCAAATATATTTTTGCCTGTAAATCTCCTGTGCCTCATCCTGCTTGCCTCAACAGCTTCTTGGAACTGAGATATACAAAAAACTTGCACAAAAAAATAGATGGTATGATCTTGTCTACAGCACTACACCTTTAATCCAACCTTATATTCACATCCTTTTCTACACCATGATACCTCCTTGCTGTTACATATCTGTGCCTACTTCAGTATTTGGGTGGGGTGGATGTGTAAGGTGTTAAGTCAGATGTCAGCAAGGTTCTTGAGATGAGGAAAGATGTGAGTGCTGGCTGTTTACACAAGATTTTATCCTGCCTCACTGACATCAAAAAGGTTATTGCCATTGACTTAAATAAGCATGGTGACAGGGACAGAAACCTCTGCTATAATGTCCATTTCCAGAATCCTGAAGAGGAAGGTGTTGGGCTTGAGGAGATAAAGGTGTGTGGGAGCTTCTCTTCACAGTCTACCCAGAACAGAGGTCACTCTTTAACATCCATGAAATTATTCACAAGATTAGTAATTTCATTGTAGACATCCCCTCATAAGGACAACTATGAGTCTGTACTTCAAGCAAAGCAAAGTACTGCCAGATTTCTAAAATTTCTGTCATTTTAAATATATCCCATGACATTTCTCTGAAGAAATAGGTGTTCTTCCAAATGATATAAAGATACATGTTATAAATTACATTATCCTTTCCAAAGAAAATGGGTAATGAAACAGACAAGGAAGGGGACAAAGAGGACAATAAGTGTCTGTATGTTTTCAGGGATCTGCTAAATCTCACTGAAGCTGATTTCAGTTGCTTAGAGAAGGGAGGCACAGGTGGGAAAACATGCTCTGCAGTGTTCCTACAAAATGGGTAAATATGATGAAGCTTGCCTTCCTCTAGTATAATAATATCAGTAAAACCAAGCAGCGTGGGGTGCAGCATAGACCAGCTAATTGCATAAATACCCAAAGGTCTGGAGAGACTGGCACAGCACAGCAAAGGTCTTTGTGATCTGTACCCAAGTCAGCAAGAGCAAAGGCAACTTTCAGAGCAGGCAGAGTTCATTAGTAGAGCAGCGAGGTCTGAGACTGCGCTCCAGATGCACTGGAGCAGTTTTCTTACAGAAAATGTGACTCTGAGGACATTGCCATGAGAGAGGAACTACAGAAGCAAGGCAGAGCAGAAGTGCATCCACAGAGGTTTATTTACTCCCCTGTCTGCCTGTCAGTTGATTTCAGTGGGACTTCTCATGCCAGCAGGGGTTGCTGCCAGAAGACAAATCTATCCTCTTTCTATCAGAAATGCTTTGAGAATCAGATTTACAAAAATGTATTATATAGGATTGATTGCCTTCATTAGCCTCATTTCAGTAATATTATTAGCTATAAATCACAAGACAATTTCTTCTGGAATTACATTCTTATTAATATCACAACATCCTCATACCCCCACCAGTTATCACATTCATCTTTCATACGCTGGAAATCCCAATAAAATTAGCTAACTGGACACTAATAGCACGGCTGTATCTTTCACTCTTCCCCTATGTTCTGTTAGCTTGTTTTTATCTTACTTTCTTTGTTACTGGTTTTTTGGTTTGTTTTTTTTTCAGTTGTCAAATTGTATTGCAGAGCACAGAATGCTTTTCTGGTCCTTACAATGTATCATACATTAAAAATGCATTAGAGAAGATATCAGCTACCTCAATTTGCTTTAAAATGTCTTTTCTTCATAGCTACTGAAAATAAGACTCATGAATGCATTAATCCTAAACAGAGTAAGTGATCTAGGCCAAAATTTACTATTAAAAGGATGATGTAAAAAAAATATATATAGCTTTCTTCTTATGCTTGGTGTTCAAAATAATTCACTGCTGATAATAGACATAACAATAATAGGAACTTGAAGAGAAAATAAAATTACTTTGTCTAATTCAAAGCTGGGCAGAAAATTAGTTTTCCTAAACAATGAAAAAACTGCTTTCCAAAGTGGTTTTATCTCTGTGGAACTGGTACAAAAGTCATGCTGTTACATACTCCTTCTCTTCAGTATTTAAAAGGCTGGGGGAGATATTTTTTCACACGTATTCCCAGCCCTGCTCTATTCCCTTTGTGCTTTGTGAGATCAGCACAAAAGGTCTAGAAAGTAGGCTGGAAAAATCAGCTGCAGGTTCTCCTTGAGAGAAGGGCTCCCCAGGTGCCCCCGTGCCAGCAGAGCCAGTTGTTCCCCACCAGCAGCTCACTCCTCCTCTCCAGCAGACTGACGGACCAAGGTTGTCATGCTCACTGTGCTCCCTACCCGGGGGTGGGAAAGCCCAGCCTCTAAGGAATGCAGCTGGTGAGGAGCGGCAAAGCATCCCCCATCTACCCCAGAATCAGGTGCCAAAAGGTCCCTGCTGTCTCCCTGGATGTCAGGATCCCTCATGCACTTACACCCTGCAGGTTTATACATGAATTCTTTCTAGCAGAACTTACTAGCAGCAGAAGAGCATGATTGCATCCAGACTGTGACGTGGGGCTTCCTACACAGCCAGCACTTTTTGGTTTATTATATAAGCAATAGTTTCACAGAATGGCTGAGATTGTAAAGCAGCTCTAGAAACCAACTAGTCCAAACCCCCTACTCAAAGTAGGGTCAGCTTAAAGCAGATTTTCAAGGTCATGTCTCATTGGGTTTTGAATATCTCCAAGGATGGAGAACCCACCACCTCTCTGGGAAACCTGTGCCACCTGTTCAACCATTCTCATAGAAATTATTGTTTTTCTTACATTTAAGTGGAATTTCCTGTGTTTCATTTGTTCTGTTGACTCTTGTCATTAGGCACCACTGAAAAGATCCTGACTCCATCCTTTTCACTCACCTCCATCAAGTATTTATTCACATGGATGAGATCCCCCCTGAGCTTTCTTATCTCATGGCTCAATCGCCCCACCTATCTCAGCCTTTCCTGTTAGGAGAGACACTCCAGTTCCTTAACCATTTTCTTGGCCCTGCACTGGACTCTCTTCAGTAGCTCAACATCTCTCATCTTGGACAGCTGAGAACAGGACACAGAACTCCACATGCAGACTCAGCAACACTGAGTGGAGGGGCAGGTTCACCACCTTTGAGCTTCTGGCAACTCTCTTCCTAATGAAGCCCAGAAGGTCCTTTGTATTAAAGCTGCTTTTCAGCTGGTTGACCCCACAGCTTTTATGTGTACGTGCAGGTCTATGGGTTCCTTTGACTTGGCATTTCCCTTTTTTGAACTTCAAGAGGTTTCTGTTCAGCATGTTTCTCCAGTCACAAACATCTGGTGTAGCAGCCACATGTTCGAGTTTTTTATCGTCTGTAAACTTGCTGAGGGAGCACTCTGTCCCACTGTCCAGGTAACTTATGGAGATATTAAACACTTTTGGCCCTAATATCAATCTCCAGTGTACACCTCTGGTGAGTGGTCTCCAGGTGGAATTTGTGTGACTGATCACAGTGCTTTCAGCCCAGCAGTTCAGGCAATTTTCAGTTCAACTTACTCCTGTTATCTAGTCTGTACATCATTTCTTTACCAGGAAGGATGTCACAGTAGCCAGTGTCAAAAACCTTGCTAAACTCAAGGTAACAACATCCACTGCTCCGACTGACCTATAGTTCCTTCTTAAAGAAAGAAGTGACACTGGCTTTCTTCCAGTCCTCAGGACCCTTCTCTGATGGCATTTCAAGGAAGGTCTTGCAGTGACATTAGCTCCCTCAGGGCTTGTGGTTGCACCCCATCAGGTCCCATGGACTTGTGTTCATTCCAGCTGTGTAAGAGTCCCCTAATCTGGTCCTTCTCCAACAATGGCAATTCTTGCTTATTCCAGATGTTTTCGTGTGTCTCAGGGACCTGAGATTCCTGAAGGTTGGTTTTACCACTGGAGACAAAGAGAAAAGAGCACTGAGTACATTGGTCTTTTCTGTGTCCTCTGTCACCTGGTCACCTGTCCCATTCAGCAGTGAGCCTACATTTTCTCCAGTCTTCCTTTTGCTGCTGATGTCCCTGCAGAAACCTCCCTTTTTGCCCTTCACATCTCTAGCTAGATTCAACTCCAAGCAGGCTTTGACTTTACTAACCTGATCCCTGCATGCTTGGTCAGTGTCTCTATATTCCTCCCATTTGACCTAACTCTACTTCCACCTCTTGAATGTTTCTTTTTTACCTTTGAGATTCCTGTTCATCCATGCAGGCCTCCTCCCACCTTTGTTTTACTTCCTGCAGGTGGGGATCAACAACTCTTGAGTCTGGAAGAGGCGATCCTTGAAAATCAGTCAGCCCTCCTGAACTCCTCCTCTCCTCTGCAAGATGGTGTCACGTGGGATTCTTCCAAGCAGGTCCCATTGTTTGCTTTCCTGATGTCCAGGGTTGTTAAATTGCGGTCTTCTCTCAGGATCCTGAGTTCCATGGTGGCCACACCTGCTCCTGGCATTCACATTCCCAACAAGATCTCGTTTGTGAAAATCAGGTCCTGCAGAGCATCTCCTCTCTTCACCTCCTCAGTCACTTGTATCAGAAATGTTTGTATTATTATTATTATTATTAACAGGAACTTTGCAATATTATTTTTGCATTATGGCCCTCTATGCCAATGCACTCTAGAGACCTCTTGGATTGCTTTTGTCAGGCTTTATCCAGCCATTGCAGCACTCCAGCTGTGTGAGTTTGATTTGCCTTTTAATCAGAGATTTCAAAAATCAGGCTCCATGTACTGAAGAATTCAAAGGTGAGCATTTTCCACTTTTTTATTTCTTTTCCAAACAACTGGCAACAAACAGAAAGTCCATTTCTCAGTACCATTGCAAAGCACATGTGTTATGGTCAAATATGTCCTATGCTACTGTTAGTTTTGTAACAAAGAAATGTTTCTATCAAAAGGTGCTTATCACCAAAATTAAATAGAAATGATAAATGGCTTGNGATCCTTGAAAATCAGTCAGCCCTCCTGAACTCCTCCTCTCCTCTGCAAGATGGTGTCACGTGGGATTCTTCCAAGCAGGTCCCATTGTTTGCTTTCCTGATGTCCAGGGTTGTTAAATTGCGGTCTTCTCTCAGGATCCTGAGTTCCATGGTGGCCACACCTGCTCCTGGCATTCACATTCCCAACAAGATCTCGTTTGTGAAAATCAGGTCCTGCAGAGCATCTCCTCTCTTCACCTCCTCAGTCACTTGTATCAGAAATGTTTGTATTATTATTATTATTATTAACAGGAACTTTGCAATATTATTTTTGCATTATGGCCCTCTATGCCAATGCACTCTAGAGACCTCTTGGATTGCTTTTGTCAGGCTGTATCCAGCCATTGCAGCACTCCAGCTGTGTGAGTTTGATTTGCCTTTTAATCAGAGATTTCAAAAATCAGGCTCCATGTACTGAAGAATTCAAAGGTGAGCATTTTCCACTTTTTTATTTCTTTTCCAAACAACTGGCAACAAACAGAAAGTCCATTTCTCAGTACCATTGCAAAGCACATGTGTTATGGTCAAATATGTCCTATGCTACTGTTAGTTTTGTAACAAAGAAATGTTTCTATCAAAAGGTGCTTATCACCAAAATTAAATAGAAATGATAAATGGCTTGCTAATATTTTTCTGTGAGCCAGTTTTTAAATGGGTCACATTGTTCTTTTCTTTGCTAGCAACCTAAAATAGAAGTTATTATGTCAACAATGGTTTGCGCATAGTAAAACGCTATCTGAAATTTAGTTTGGTAATGTTTTCACTTGAAAATTAAAGCTAAAGTAATATTGTAAATTATCCTAGTTTACTCTTTATTTTTCTATTTAAAACCCATATTCTTGATAGCAAAAATTGCAGTCGGAGTTCTGAACAGAGAAAATGATCGTTTGGCAATAAGAAAAATAAATATTCCTGTTGACAGTATAACATTATTGAGACTTCTTTTCCCTTCATGGGCTGAATTTTCTGGTGGCATATTTGATGCAATTGCACAGACTCCACTGGAACTTCACCAACTTTTGTTACAGAGAATACAGGACATTTTTTATTATTGTTACAATTTTGTAAAATTAATGATAAAATTGAAATAGAAGCATTGATAGCATTCTCTTTCACATATGTTGGATTTGAGAGGCTATTTATGAACACCAAACTGTGGTCCATTTCTCCCTGGAGTATCTCGCAGATGTGCAGCTGCAGCTCTTCAGCACCAAGGGAAGAATGAGCTATCCACAGACACCAGCAAAAAGCCAGGCACATGCAGGCCACACAAGGTACACAGAGCCATCCAAGAATCACCAGCATCTCCAGGGGAGGGGATTTTTATGCTCACTGTGAAACACTGAGGAAATGGAAAGTCAGATGTGCACAGGATGCAAGTTATTTGGCCCAGCTCGGATTTGTGCATCGCATCAGTGCTGGTGAGGATTGTGCTCAGGCAATGCCACGTGAGGCTGTAGAGAATTCCTTCTCAGAGAATGGATTTCCTCACTACTGTATAAGCAGCTTCTGTTCCCACTCAGTTCAGGATTAAAGAGCAACTCAGGGGTCCACTTCGGTGGCTTAAGTTAAAGTAAGGCTAAAATGGTCAAAGCCATTTGCAACAATGAAAAGCGTAATGAGGGAAAATAAAGAGGTCTTTCCACCACCTGCTGAGGAGAGGGGAAGTGCAGGAGAAAACAGACTCAAGTACAAGGTCCTGACTATTCCTGGCACCGTGTGTCAGACTCTTTGGGGATTCTTCAGAGAGGTGAACTTCACTTGCACTGAGATCAATGAAAATCTGCGCGTTCAATCTGTTTCTCGTAAAAAAATAACTCTGAGTCTCTCCAGTGTGCAAGTCAGAACTGTCTGAAAGTCACAGGAAAATGAAGGGCTGAAAGGCTAAGAATTTTGTGCTTCTTTTTCTTTTTATACACTTTTTATTCCCACAGATCCTATGGGAAGCATAGGACTTCAGCACAGGGACAGCCAAAAAGATTCAGGGCTGTTAAAATAGTAGCTTGTTTAAATCCCAAGGTAAACTACTTGTGCTAAATTAATCTATGAACCTTCACATCAGATCTAGAGCCTCTGAGCAGTACAGATATTTTGAGATGATCTAATTGTGGTTGCAGAGAAGGGAGAGTGTGGGCACGAGTAACACTGTGCTGTGTGCCACAGTGGGGTTAGCACACAGCACAGTGCTGAAAACTGGCATGAGCAACACAGCCAGAACACCAGGGAGCAAAGATATCTAAGCATTTCTAAAAATTAGTTGCTGGAATAATCATAGAATAGCAGATTTGAAATGCTTGCTAGGAAACTGAGGAAGGTGTGTAAAGAAAAACTGTGAGGTTTTGGAAGTGGTGGTAGGATTGGAAAGAGCAGGGAAGGCTACTGCTGCCAACTAATAGATTAATAGACAGGAATTGTCTCTTGTGGGAGTCTTTCCAGCACTTCAACAGAAATCAGAGACACTCTGGATAGCTTTGTTTTCTAAACTCCGGGAGGACCAGTTAAAAGTAGTGCCTCTCACCAGAGTGAATTAGAGGATACACGTACTGCCATCCTTAACATGTGTTGGGAAGCAGGGGACAGGGTTTGACAGGTGAAGGCTGCGCCATTGAGCTGAAGGAGATGAGCATTTGGGGAACACCCCAGTCCTGCTGGACAATGCTCTCTTGTGAGTCCAGTGTTGAAAGACACTCTGGGGTGGGAGCACTACATCCATCCCCACTCACACCTAGCCTAAGAAAGCATCACGAAACACCAAAAAACATCAGGGTGTTGTCAATATAATCACTAACACCAAACAAGAAGGCAACAGAGAAGACTTCTAATATACTGCTGGGAAATATGGAATTTGTAGTGTATTGCTATATCCACCCTCATTGGGTGGATGACATTTAAACACTGAAATGGATGTTTTCCAAAAATTCGGGACAACACTTTTGTTTTTACCCCTCTGCACAAATGGTGGAAAACAATTTTTTTAAAAACTACGCTGTAGACAGAAAACAAAATGAATAAGAATTTCACAGTTTCTGACTCCTTCAAGACGTGATTGATCATCCCATTGTCACAGGTCAACCTCTGCCATAGAAAATTCCAGATAATCTTCAGCTGCATTTCCTAAACCATTAACAGGATAGACAAGGCTAAGATAACAATGCACAATTTATTTTCCAAAAGCAGCTGACAGGAGGAAATGGATACCAAATGAATTAACTCACTAGAACGGTACGGCACATTTGGAAATTCAAAACAGGCTGCCTGGAATGATTTAAATCTAGCACGAGGTTAATGTCAGTCCCTTGCTTAGGCGTGTCAGTGTTGTAAACTAGTGCTCCAGTTTTAGAAAGGTTGATGTGTGCACGCCCTGGGACTTGTGCCTTAGGGTGGCCTGGACTTAATTAATTGCATGACTTGAATACCACCTATAGTGGCCCCCCACAGGTTGCATAGTGTGTGCAAGGGTTACATTCACATGCACAGACACACAAAAACCACGCAGACATACCAACACTTCCTAATGTAAACAAAAAGTTCTATTGTTAGCTTGTTGAGAATCCTTATTAAAAATAGCTGGTATCTTATAGGCTGTAAATACATTCCGTTTTCAAGGAACTGCGTCTATATCCAGAGCAAAAACTTGGCAGCTGTCTCAAGGGAGCAAAGTTTCTCTCATGCCTGATTTATAACCAACCGAGAATTTCTCAGAAACTGGGTTTTAATATTTATCAGCCACAGGTTGTCAACTGAGCCCATTTTCTCCTGGTAAGCTCCCACCTGTGTCTCTTTCATAGTAACAGCAGCATAATTTTAGAAAATTGTGGACTTTTATTCAGCATACCAGACTCTATTACAGCACTTCTGAGGTAATATCTACATTTATAGCTGTCATTAATATGGTATTTAAGAGCTTTAGTTGCTTTTTTTCCTTCACAGGGTAATAAGCTGTAATTAAAGGAGTCAGGGTCTGTATTACAGAAACATTTGCCACCCCATGTGTAGCACAAAGATTGCTTTGCAAAGAGACAACTGGGAGCCAAAGCAGTTCAGGGTATTCCTTCATATATTCATGACAATAGCACAAAGGCACTTGCTGTTAAGAAAACAACATTCTAACACAATAACTTGTTCAATCACTGTATCTGAAAATGGCTTAAATTTGATTAGTTTGTGCAGATAATGGGGACTAGCCAATAGCATTAAAATGGTCCTGTTGATTTATATCTGAAGAGTCATGATCTACAAGCAGCAGCTGTAAAAAGCTCTTTGCTGTCCTTTCGGTGCAGAAATCACTTGGAACAAGGGTCATCCCAAAACAAAAGCAATTCAAGCAGCCTATCTGAGAGGAAGATGAGGAAGGAAGGAAGGAAGAAGACTTATTTCATCTTCTGCACTGTGGATCGTTTTTACATCATGGCAGACTATGCAATATACCATGGCAGGGACTGTGAAGCAGGAGTTCATCGAGAAAGGGCACTTTCATTAGCGCTGCTGCACTGTGTGCTCTCAGATGTCTGAGGTGGAAAGGTCACAGCCACAGACTTCACAGCACCACTGTCTGGCCTGTCTACACGCACCCCTGGTTATCCAGAGTTATGAGGAAGGGAGGTTAAATGCTTTCATATGAGGTCTGTGTTTATCCTGGTGGCATACAAAGAAGAATCCCGTTAAATTAAGTAGCTGCCTTCTTAAGAATGGCAATTACTGTAAAGCACAGATTAAAGTAAAATTCCATGAATTAGTGATCTGATTTCATTTGGCAGTGATGTTTTACAATGTGTATTGTCAAACACTATATAATGTCAATGACAAAGCGGGCACATGAGGATTTACAATGTATAATGATATGAAATGTCTTTGATGCTCAAACTCTCACTCCTTTGTTTGCATGTAAACCACAAACTGGTTTGGCATGAGGCACAAGATTATTTCTCATCTCAAAAAAAAGGATCAGCTGTACTGGAATGAGGTAAAAGTACAAAGGTAAGGGCAGGATTACTTCAGATCACGGAATTGCTTCATGTGGTCACAACCTTCTTTTCCTTGAGTATCTGGATTTAGTATGATATTCCAATAATCTTGTTGTAAAAGAGAAGTGTTGAAAGTCCATTTTTAAACTGTATAGGTCTTTGTCCTTTAATTGAATTCCCCACATACACGTGCACACACACACACACACACACACTCACTCTTAACCCCTTTGATTATGCACCAAAAGGTTTTAGTGGCCCCAAGTCACAGCACTCCTGAAATCAAACATGTTGGTATTTTATGGAAGCTATCTTGCAAACTCTTGCAGAACAGATGTGTGATTCCAATTCATGCAACCTGCCAGCTCTGTGAATTGAGGGTCCAAATCAGTCCTCTTCTTTTATTTTGTTCTGGCTTAAAACAGCTCTCTGAGATCTACCTCATCCATGCAATTGTCCCCAAGAGAATTGCTAGATTTAGCTGACAGATGCAAAAAATCTCATGTTGTCACAGAATTCCCCAGTGTCTACTCAGCACCAGATGTCAAAGAATGCAAATCTACAGCTGGGTCTGGTGTTCATTTGTACTCCAAATTCCCTCCCTCCCAGCTGTTGTTTTCCACTTCCATGTACATAGAGTTGAATTTTCAGAAGCAGGAGATAGACACTCATGGCTCCCTATATTGATGTGAATATACGTTTCTTTCTTTACCTGGAAAACATCTTTTAGAGTTGAAAAATAAGTGTATTTGTGAGGGTATATTTGAGTATGCTTACCCATCACTGTTGAAAACCTTACTCATCTTATAAACACAATCTCCTCTCAGTAAGTCCTCTGGAACTGGAGTTGTCTTTCCAAGTAGCTGTTTAGAGGTGCAGGATAGGATTTGCTTAGGCCTCCCTTGCTTAGGCCTCCTAGGCACCATGGAAAAAATAAGCATGACCACAGTAATACAAAACAAAAGAGTTATAGTCATGAGGAACTGCAGCAGTGTTTATTCAGTCACCTGGGGGGCCCTTTGCTGCCTATCCTTTGTGTCCCTCAGGAAAGGAAGTTCTAGCCCGGCACTACAATGACCGGTTTTAAATTTTGCTCTCCCTCATGTAGATATTACCAGCCTGCACAGCTTTTGAAATATCGTCAGACAATAATATGTCTGCAAGAGGTGAACTGATTTTTCCTTTGTTTTTCCCTACCTAACCAGGGGAAAAATTTGAAATAACAGGTAAGGGCGAATACAGCAGTCTACATTTGTTTTCCTGAACTTCCTGTAAATGAATTCAGAGGTTCAGAATTTCTTAGGTTCAACTGCAGTGACCTCTAGTGTAGTTTAGATTTCCTTTTCTTAAATGAAGATGGCATGCATATGGAGATCATCTCTTTCTACTTATTTGTGTGATGATCTGCAACTCACTGAGTTCTCTGTTGTACAGATAGTAATTATAATCTAAGAAATTATTTGGTTTATTACATTTCTGATTTTCAGCCAGTCAAGAAAGTTGGTTTCATCTAGGGCTAAGGACATATTACTGTGTTTAAAAGGGATGAATCTTAGATGATGGGAGTGGAGAGTACTCAAAACACAGGTTCAAGTTTATATTAAAAGTACAAATTAGACAATCACATGTAAATTCCCACTTTTTAAGCGAAGCATAGCATGCACTTTACCATTGCAACATGCCTTATATCAGACTCCAGTAGTTTTCCAGAATGTTCACCTTTCTGCATGGTTTTTATTGCCTTCAGCTGGATGGGGATATTGTTGTCTTGGTTTAACCCCCCTGCATGTTTCAGTGCCTGCACCCAATGCAATTCACCAAAGAGCACTGTCTCCCCAGCTTCACTGAGACCTGAGGTGATAAACCCATGCTATGACCAGCAGTGCTGAACAGATTTCTCATCCAGTCAGTACCTGTAAATAGCACAGACTCAAATCACTACAGCTGCCACACACTTCTTCAAGTGTCAACCTGGCTTGCATGCAGCTACCCCAGCTCTTTCTGCATCCCTGCTCCAAGACCTGACCGTGGGGCAGGCAGAGCCAGGTCAGGTACCTGCATCTGCCATGTGAATACTCATAAATCTTCACATTGCCAAGAAGATTGAATCCAATAAACAAATCTCACTTCAAAATACTGAAAAATTGACTCCTAAAGTTTCCTAAGCTGATGCCTGAGCCCTATTACTGTCATGAAATGTTTTAACATAGCTTGAATGATAGTTATCAAACACAGAAGTGGAACACAGACATAGGGAGAGTCCCCAGGTATTTCTATATTTATTAACCGTGCCCATAAAACAGAGCAATGGTAACAAAAACGTTAAGTGTTAATGGCATTTTGGGGAAGTCTAGCAGTGTTTATTACTACTATTATTATATATGTATCCCCAATATCCATTTTTTAAAGTAGATAATAGTATCAATTTAGGAAAGCAGTGATTTAAGATAAACGAAAAAGTGCTGTTTAATTGTTTTACATTAAGCACTAGCAGACCTATCCACCTATCAGATAAGAGGAAAGGAGGGAGAAGAGTATAAAATACTTTGTTTGAAGTTATATGACTCGGCACAAATAGCCTCAGTGACATTTTAAGATCAAACAGTCCAAGCATCAGGTACATACACTTCAAATCACAAGGGGAAGTTTTGACAAGCTGAGCCTGATTTGCCTAGGACCTAGTGCTAGTGCTGAGTGACAAAACCTTTTATTTAATTCTGACTTTCTGAAGTTTATCCTGCATAATTTTAAAAGTACCACCAGGTTGCATTTACTTATGTATTTGACTCCTAACACTTTCTAGTGACAATATCCTAACACAATATTTATTTAAAAAATCAAAAACGCATTTATCAATTTACATTTTCAGGCTAGTGACTGTTTGCCTGAAGGATTAGAAAGGAATTACTACTAAGGCAAAAGCAAATATTTTTTAGCTTGATGAAGAAATACATATTCAGATGTTTAAAAAAAAAAAAACAAACCTAGCCAAAGATGACATTTAAATATGATAATTCATAAATGTAATGTTAAAATGTTGAACAAATATTAAGGAAAGAGGAAGTGCTAAGAAAGGTAGGGAAGTCAGGGAATTTTTCAAATGCTCTGTACCGTCAAATATACATTAAATCTGACACTGCAAGATATTGAGAATCAAACTGTGAGAAGTCAGCAGGAAAACAAAGTGCTGATTGTGCCCAGAGTAAAGCACAGGAGATGCATGAGGAGGGGGGATTAAAAACCTGTCTGAAGTGGTGTTTGGAAGGTTGGGGGAAACACTGTTCTGCAGCAAATGGGCAGGTGGGCAGCAGTTGCATAAAAAAACAACTGTGGGGAAAAGCAATGTCACCTACGAAAATCTTTATGAAAGAGGGTTAGAGTCTCCTCCATTGCAAAGGTTTTCATTCATAGGAAGCACATAAAGGACATTTGTGCAGTAAAAAGCAGTCTGTCAGAGCCTGCCCCTCATGCTGCAAACATCACTTCTGTCAGAGAGGAAACGTGTTCTCAGTCGGCACCAGTCTCTGGGAGCCAACACGCTGCTGGAGATGGACACTGAGCACACGGAGCCCTGGCAGGACTGGTGTGGGAAATGGGGCTGGGCCACCACAGCCAGGCTGTGGACAAAAGCCATCCCTGCTCATTCAGAGCTCTCTATATAAAACCAGATACCTCTGGATTCATTATATTGGATTTCAGCCTTATGTTCATTATCATAGAAATTTATCTCAGAAGCACTGCCTTCTGCCTGCAAAATAAATGCTTCTACTTTGCTTCATTGCCTAATAGCTGGAGGAGTCCATTACCTTGGGAAAACATTTTTTCCATTTACACCGACTCTTAAATATTTTATGATCATTTTTCTTTCTTGCTTTTACGGTAAATAAAGCAAGTACATGACAGACACAAGATGTTAGATAGTCACCAATGTATGTAATTTAGTGTATATATTGATCCTCACCTATTTTTATCCTGACTTTCTATAAATTGTGCTACACACTATACTGCTTCCTTTAATTATTTTCATTTACTTTACTTTAGCACTGTCAGTGCTTAGTTTGACTACCTTTCAGTCTCTATCCTATAAATACTTCACAGTGGGCTTCAGGAGGTACAGCATTTAAACTAAGCAGCTCTGAGGCTTGGATCCTAGTGTTTGAAAGGCATTTAATTATTACTTCTCCTCTGTGAGGATTGTTGCAGTGACATTTCCATGTCGTACCTCACTTTCAGTTATTTTGGAATCAAACATTATTTTTATCAGACTGAAAAAGATGGTAAAAGACCTTTTTTAATCATCACATGTAATACATTCTGCACATACAGCCAAAATAATAATAAATACTGATAGCATTATTAATTAATACAAATAATAATCCAGCTACATTTGTGGAAAGCAGAGAGCAGAGTGAGACTCTAAGGCACCTCAGGGATGAACTGATAGAATATATCCCTGAAAACTCATTTCTACAGCACTGTTTTGCTTTGCCTTGTCTCTGATTTCAGGAATCATAGTGCAAGAATGGCATTAAGATTTCCTGGTTTCCCTTGCATGTATCAGCTGCATAGAAATGACCAGGTATGCACAGGGAAATTGAGCCAAGACCTACCTAACACAAGAGGAGACTTTCTGTACTGAACCACTCCAGACTGGGCTACGGGTCATAGGCAGAGACTTTGTTGTGTGTGCAAAGCACAATACCCATGCTCGGTGCCATGCAGCAAAGGGATGATGGCTGCAATAGTCACAAATGCTGTGCATTCGATTAAATCGAACCCACACACTGTAACATTGTGAGGAAATTGTCTCTAGGGTTATTATGGTCTGTAATATCCTGTAAAATCCAGCTTTATTCTTTGATTCTCAAACTGTGAAAATATTTTGAAGAGATGTAGATTCAGAGATTTTGTGAATTATGTGATTTACAAATAGACAAAATGGGTAACGCCCCACTCCCAAGGAAGAGGCCACAGTGGGTCATCTGGTCCAAGCTCTCTGCTCAAGTAGGGTCATTCCTAGAGCATATAGCACAGGATTGTGTCCAGATGGTTCTGGAATATTTCCAGTGAGGGAGACTCCACAACTTCTCTGGGCAATCTGTCCTAGTGCTCAGTCACCAGCACAGCAGAGAAGTTCTTCCTCACGTTCAGGTGGAAATTTCTGTGCATTGGTTTCTGCCCATTGCTTCTTGTCCTATTGCTTGGCATCACCGAGAAGGAGCTGGATCCATCCTCTCAACACACTCCCTTCAGATTCTGCCAGAGATTGGTGATGTCTTCTCTCAGTCGTCTCTTCTTGAGGCTGAACAGCCCCAACTCCCTCAGTCTTTCCGCATGAGAGAGATGCTCCAGTGCTTTTCACTTCTTGAAATGGAAAAACTTAGGCCTCTTTGAACATTATATTTTTAACATCAAAGCCAAAAAATAATTGTGTCCCTAGAAAACGTCATTATTTTCCGTAGAATCTCTCTCTCCATTTTGTTCAAACACACATTAATATTGAACAAAATGTTTCAGGAACTCTTCCAACCTTTGTGAAACAGATTTACTATGTGTAGGATATATAGGACAGCAATCTTCAAAGGTCAGGGTATGAAATATTACATTATTACACCATATTAACTGAATCCACTGACTACCACTGCCTGTACAACACTGACTAGGCATCACAGCATTAATATTTTTTCTTTAAAAAAGAAAAATACAGGTCTTGAGAACACAGTCTTTTACCAAACTACCTACTCTGAGTCTCGCAAGGAGTACTCTGTTTCCAAGGAGTAGTTACAAAAGAGGTGAGATTTAAGGCTGCCTTCAGTACTGGGCAAATAAGCTTTTGTGTAGAGTAAATGAACTATGGGGGAACTGGAACTATGGAACTTAAAATCAAATCAACTAATAAATTCAGCCAGAAATGGGGACTGGCTAGGGAGAATAAAAAGGTCATAGTACTTCAGTTTCATGTTTCTTTGTTTAATGAAATTCCTTATTTGAAGGCACTGAATATTTTTTTTATGATACCTTTTAAACACAACATTTGATATCATGTTTTAAAACAACACTTTAATTACTATTTTTTTATTTTAATAAGATAACCAAAAAGTCTTCGTCCAAAATCTTAAAACAGCATTTGATCTTAAAAAAAAAACAAA